>JAMKCF010000004.1:7257201-7764701 GCA_023634235.1 Pisaster brevispinus | reverse complement strand
TTCCAATGTGTGATATAGACCGGTCACCATAGCTTACTGTCTTGAATGTATTGCTATTTCCCAATTTGGCTTGTCTTGAAAAATAAATCATGACAAAGTGAACTAGTTTCTCACACATATGGCAGTATTTCGGATCAACAAACACTTCTGATATGGAAGTTGAAAACAATTTTAAATGTTTTATAATCGTTCGTTACTTTAAACAATATTTGTTCATTGTTTTACGCAGAAAGGGTCCTTTGTAAACAACACGGCTTGTGTGTTCTGGGATTTCGATCGTGGAATTTGGTCAACCGAGGGATGTCAGCTGCGTGAGAACTACGGGAGAGACCAACAAATTGCTTGTCAGTGCGACCATCTCACCAACTTTGCAGCTCTCATGGTAACTCCAACAATTTACATTCTGTGTTCACGTTGTCAACGAGATTTTAAATAATCAACCCGGTGGGGGAGGGGGGGCAAAGAAAAACATAAAACAATGTTTAACATTGTTTATGACTTAACTATGCAGATAACATGCAACACTTTTAAGAACTTTATTGTTTAATTAGGCTCCTATGTTGTCGGATTTAAGACTCTCTTTGATTATGTCGATAAGACCATGAATCTCTTCTTTGAAGTCGTGGTGGCCTTAGATTTATTTATTTTTATAATTGTTTCTATTAAGAGAGTTTGTTTATTTCCTGTTCTCTAAAAGTTCTCTTTTATAATATTCCACCCAGCTCTTTTAACAGCCCCTACTTAAAGCCACTACTTAATCTTTCCAACCAGAGGGGTCGTTTCTGGATTAATTGACTTCATGTACGAGATATTTGTTTTTATAACAATTGTTTACGGGTTAATATTTCACAGGATATCTACCCGGAGTCTTCGTTGACCGAGACGCAGGAGTTCATTCTCAAGTTTCTTAGCCTCGTTGGGTGCGGAATGTCCATTCTTGGTTTGAGTGTTACCATGGTTACCTACATCAGTCACAGGTAAGTTTATGAGACAGGTGCGTCTTGAAATTCTTGGGGTCACAAAGCACTGAGATTCATCTTAAAATGAGTTGTCAGTATCACCGTGGTGTAATTAGTATTGTGACATCACACTTTGATGTAAGATTGATTCACACTAAAGGTCAATTTTAGCTTTTTGTGAAATCGACTCCAGGTTTCGTAAAGCGGTTCGGAAAAAATATAAGATATGACACCCCAACTCTTCACCGTTGTTGCTTTCATAAATGTTTTTTTTTTTTTTTTCTCGGGAAGCTATAAAATAAAGTACTACCTGCACACTCAAAATAGCACAAATGTTGAAAGAAAACTACAAAACAAGGAAAATGGTCATGAACCAGCTAAATCACGATGGATTGCTTAAAACATAGTTTCTGTCCAGACGCTCTCCTGTCCAGCAAAAAAAGAACTATGTTGCATAATCAAAAATATTTTGTTAAATGTATATTTCCACACACAAGCATCGTAAAAACCAGCAAACAGATGGGCTGTGGCTTCTGCCTGTCATTTACATTTATTAGATAGAATGCAGAAGCGTATTGTTAATCCTGTTTGTGAAGGGCTGGGATCAACGTTACAACCTCTTTCCCACCTTAGGTCTGGAGCCAGCCTCTATCTTTTCTACATACATTTTCATGGTAAATGTGCCACCAGTGTGTCTGACCTAGTTCCTCCTATCAGATTGTTTGAGCGTGAAACAGGCTCTCTGCTTGTTCTCATCCATACACTCTTTCTTTACTGAGATGTAGAACAGAGAGCCATTCCAACAGCTTTATTCCAAATTTGCATCCCTTCGGAAGTCCTTGTCTGGTGCATGTTTCCCTCCACCCAACAATATAGACTGTTGAGGAATATCCATTCCTACCTTCAGCTCCCTTGAGTTATTTTCATCTTAAATGTTTTCTTCTTGTAGCCCCTTGGTAACCAACAAGTGTCTGTTAGCCTTGTTTGGGGCGAACTAGCATACTTTTTTTTTCAATATCTACTTTTATCCCTTTGCAAACTTTCAGAAAACTTCGTGAAAAGAGCCCAAACCAAATCCTTCTTAATCTCTGCTCATCTCTTTTGGGTTTGTACATCACCTTCGTGGTTGCCACGGTTCTTGATTCACAACAAGGCGTGGCCGAGGTAGACGTGTTACCATGCTGTGTTCTCGCTGGTTTCCTGCATTACTTTACCCTGACGTCACTTTGTTGGATGGGCGTGGAAGGATTCAATATGTACCAACTGTTTATTAGAATAGTCAATGTGTACATCCCGAAATTCATGTTGAAAGCCTCGCTCGTAGCGTGGGGTAAGTTAAGTTGTAAATAGTATTGCAGCACATGCACGAGGACCAGACGTAGCAAGGGTTTTTAGTAATGGTCCTCAACAATGGTGTCTGTCACTTTATTCGATTGCGAGCATTCAAGCTTCCACGTGACATCTTAAAACACAATCTAACAAACGTACCTTGTTTTTCAGGGGGTGTAAAGACGTGATTGTTCGTTCTCTGAATACTTCTTCCAATGACACCTTCTGTGCATGAGAATAATGATATTGCCATGTCAAGGGTCCATGGTTATGGCGCAGTAATCGTTCACACTACATGTCGTGGTGATTACATATGTTTGCTATTTTGGGTGGAGGCGTTCTGGATTTATGTTCTTTACAAGGATCCTAATTATTATAAAACAAGGAAAGCTTTCACCTGACTGGAGTTTGCTAATTATTATTATCGATATTATTTCAGTCAAGGTCTCATGTTAAACATTTTTCGTTTTAAATTATCGTTGATTGCATTCCTGTTTTAAAGTGTCGTTTTTGTAGGGCGTCACAACAGTTTTCAACTTTAGTACATAACGTGATAGTACAATTCGATATTTCTACAGGCATGTACGCTCTGTTCGTCTTCAACCAATTTCTACATCACAGATTCTCAATCTTTACTGTCGTAAATGTAAAATGTAAAAATTTTGAGTTCATAGTGTTCAATTCAGAGAAACAAATGATTACTTTGAATACTTTGTCATCATTCCTAATTCATTTTTAAATCATGTAATAAACCACAATGTGCCCCCCCCCCCCCTCCCGGTGCCGCTTCCAATGTTGTATTGTGAACCCTGGCTATACGGCAGTTACAGGTTGAACGGCTTCTGACTGGCACCCCGAACAATGATGATGAAAACAATAATGGATAACCATCATCAACATGGGGCTAGATAGAGGTCGCAGAGGTCGCAGGTTCAAGTCCCACTCTAGTTATTTGTTCTTTGTTTGACCCAAAATGATTATAAGTCTAAAACTTTTTGCAGGTGCCCCGTTGTTGATCGTATCTATCACTGCTGCAGTAACCAGAGAGGACTATGTCGAAACAGACTTGTAAGTTTTTAACTTTGGAACTGTTTTAAACAGCATTTTCATTTGTATTCTATTATGACAAAATAATATGTAGGTTTTATTGATATTTTCCTTTGGATTTCGATTAAAATAAGACGCAAACCTGATATGTAACGATTGTTACTATTCACACAATGCTCAGGTGTATAGTTGTTATTTTGTTTATATGCGATGTTGTGATATATTGTTAATTTATTTGTCTTATTTATATCTTCGGACAATACAAAACATATAATATGCATTTAGCGATCTGGGTTGAGACAAAAGTGTGTGTATTTTTGTGTGCTTTTAAATAATTATCACCCAAGTGAAGTGCATGCAGTGGTACAAAATTGACCGAGAAAACCTATATTATATCATAGATATCTCAGACCAAATAAAAACTCTACTATCAAAAAGATGAAAATTAATCATTGAAAAAGCATAACTAAAATTTCAATATCATTACTGGAAGCTTGACATTGTAAACAAATAACAAGTAAAAGCAGAAATAAACACAAAAGTCTCAGTCCCAAGTCAACCCAAGAAACAAAAAAGCTGTTGAGTGAGTGAAAAGACGACTATAGCCACCAACCACAAATCGGGCAATTGCAAAAGTTGATCAATAAAACGCGGCAAAATTAAATCATAACAAAACACAATTAAAAAGCAGGCTTAGAACTACATTAATTGGGAGTAAATCGTTAATCTAGATTATAAACGTAAATGAAGGCGTTATTGATTTCACCTAAAGTAAAACATTTTGGAAAGAAATCAAAGGCAGTTAAAGTCATGTAATAGATTGACTCCGTTACTTCAAGTATATTTTTGTTCAATTTGTTTCTCAGTTGTTTCTTGAAGACGATCCCGATGATTGTTAGTCTCTTGGTCCCCATTGGACTCATCCTCCTCTTTAATATCGTCATCTTTGCCATGGTCGTCCGGACATTTGTCATCACAACATCAGACAACTCACTGAGGACAAACGAAAGGCGACTGTCGAGTCGAAAACTTCACAAGCAGCGTCTCCAGAACGCCTTGACCGTCATGACCCTGATGGGATTAACGTGGTCAATTGGTTACCTTAATCTCGTCCAACCACTCAGTTTCCCCGTGCAGCTAATCTTCTGTCTACTCAATACACTGCAAGGCTATTTCATCTTCATGTTGTATGGTGTACGTCAACCAGAGGTCAGGAGGCATTGGAAGCACTGCTGTTCCTTTCAACCATCGACGACGTGGTCCGGTAGGACATCTTCAGAAAACCCATCGTCATCAGTTAGACCGCAACTCAGGTCACCGTTTGACCCCAAAAGTGTCCCTCAGCCAACGTCGCAGATATATCGCAATGGAGGCTTCAGCTAACTGATGTAGAATGTTACAAGTTTAACAGAAAATTATTACTTCTGAAATTAAAAGTGCAGTAAAGTATGAAACAAAGAACAAAACAAGTGGATTTTAAAGGGTTTTTGTGCTTTGTGTTTTGTTTTATTTTTGCGAGGGGTGTTTTAGGTGTTTGTTTGTTTTTGGGTTTTTTTTATACGTAACGCAGATTTATGGGCAGAATTATCAGCAAGATACAATAAAAGTCACACGTGCAAGTTTCAGTTGAATAAAGTACCCAATATCTTTGTTTGGGAGGGGCTGGATAGCTCAGTTGGTTCAAGTCCCGCTCCTGTCAATTTGTCTTTGTTCAAACCCAAACTATTTATCAAATTTACCCAGTCAGTTTCCCTTATGGTTTATTACTTGATATCTGTTATTAAAAAGTCACATCCCCTTAAGGTGATCCCGTGGCTGCTGCTTCCCAGGTTGTATCGTAAACTTGGGTGTGATCCCTGGCTACACGGCAGCTTACGGTTGTATGGCTTCTGACTGGCACACCCGAACAAAGATATTGACTATATAGGGAGACCGCCAACATAGGGCTGGATAGCTCGGTTGGTAGGAGGTCGTTGGCTCAAGTCCCGCTCCAGTCAATTTTTCTTTGTTCAAACCCAAAGTATTTGAAAATGTACCCAGTCAGTTTCCCTTATGGTTTATTACTTGATATCATAAATACAGTTACAAACCTCCAGACAAATAATTTTCATCTTGGCAAACCAGTCGAGCAGCAGCATTGTGAAGATATAACAAATTAAAAACAAAATGAATGAAAATATTTATTTAAAAAAACAGGTCCTAAATTATATTGTTCTTGTAAAAGTATGGTTTTAGTGATTACGAAAGTGGCATGAAAACCACCTGACAAAACCAAAACATTGCTTTCGCTGAAGCCTTTCTCCGATTTAAATATCTGGGTGAACATTACCTTTGTCTCTAAAACTACTCAAAGGAAGTCGTTTCTATCAACAGATCTCCAGTACTCTTTACCAAGTAACATGTTATGCTCATTATGGTTTTTGGGTTGAGTTCAATTCAATTATACTCGGCGCATTTTCGTTAAATATTTTAAAGATTTGTCGATGTGTTATGCAAGCTAATTGTAGTTGGTATTCTTTATCTGGTACATGAAATAATATATACAAGTGTTTGTTATTTACTAGTAATGTTTACCAGTATTTTTTTAATGGTGGGTTGCTCTTAACTTGTGGTTTTTTTTTAATCATAGACAGAGGCTGTTATGACAGTGAGCGAGGCTTCGTGTTGTCTATAGACCGTATTGAATATTACGTCACCATTCAAATATCTGCACTACAACATGGCGTCTAGCGTGTGCGTGATGGTGTGCGTGCATGTGCCGTAGAAATCAAACCGGGAACGCTGCGTGCTTCATTAATGTACGCGTTAAGACGCGCATACGGTTTGCCATACAAGATGGCGACTTTCATAGCAACAAAGGGGTTATTCAATATGGTCTATTCTCTTGTAGAATGTAATTTTGTTACTTTTTAATTTGGCCTTGAACACAGAATGAGTTGACTAGAGCGGGATTTGAACCAACGACCTCCGGTTTAAATCACGCTATGGTCAAATTGTCTTTGCTTAACTCTCAATTAATTAAAATTTACCCAGTCAGTTTCCTTTGTGGTTTACTACTCGATATTTGTCACTTGTAATAACCATGAGTATTTTGCTAATGGATTTTGTTTTTGTACACACGGCGCTTTGGGCCGTTTTATAAGATTCGTTGTTGTTATTGTTGTTACTATTTACCGATGTGTTTACTCCCGTGTAATTGATTCATAAACAGAAAAACTATAGCTGCAGTATAATGTTAAACATTGGGGAAAAGTGCACTCACCTTAAAAGTACTCTTTTTAATGGTACATGATCAGGGTTTTTTAATTTAATTTGTTTTAATTTATTTTATTTACTCAGTAAACAAAAAGTATCATACGAAAGAAGAAACAGTAAACAGTCAAATGCATTATTGTTAAATCTGATACCAACAGAGACCACATTTGATATTTCCATGGCCCCTATTTGTTTCCAGTTTAGAAATAATGCATTGACCTCAGATGGATTAGTGCCAATAAATAGTTATTTTATTTATGTCTACTCTAGGAAAGTGAAACGCTAGGAATGGTTGAACCGTGGAGTTTAAAGTGTTTATGCAGTGATGCATTTCAAGTGGGTCCTGTGCTGCGGCTCGGAGTTGTTCCAAAAAAGGCGAAACACCTACCCATTGATCACTGTCAATGTGTCTGTCTCATCGTTCCAGAACAACAATATTAGTCTATTGTATTTTTCCGTTAGACTGTACAGTCACCAGGGTGAGATTTTGTTGCGCTGCGGACATGCTACTTTAGCTCTGCTGTCACAATTCAAGCAAATGCAGGGTTAGACACGGACGTCGCCGTCTTGGTACACATGCCGCTGAACGTAACAACGTACATGTATATAAAAATGTCCAGTATATCAAGGAAGTGACATAGTAGCTGCAATATCTCTACCCACGAGATGAATGGTATCAGAATGCCTACATTCTGTCGAGAGGTAAGTACATGACCGTGGAGGGGGGGGGGGGTCAACCATTATGGGAAACGACGGCAAGGCTTCCGTCAAAGTTCGTCTTCAACTCATGAATGGAAGTAAGCTTACTGTGGATACACTATTAAGTAGAGAATGTTGATTTGGATATATCACAAGTCTCGCCCCCCCCCCCTCCAAAAAAAAAGAAAGAAAAGGTGCTGGTCAAACGTAATGGTGGTCAGAAGGGGTCATTTCACACGATACCCATGTATTTTACAGAAAGTGATGGCTGATCGTTCTGAAAATCAGTTAAGACAAACTTGTTTGTGTCAGGGGTTCAATTTCCAACTGAGCTTTTCTTAGATAAGGTAAAAATGCCGTAAAATTGTATGTTAAATATACCATCGATTCATTTCACATTTTTAACTTGAGGTGCCTTGTGCATTAATTTCACAATACAATGTTTTCTGTTTTCTTTCCCCCTTTCCCATTAATTTTCCACTCTTAAAAAATTATTTTACTCCCACAAATTTCATGCTTTAAATGTTTTTGTTTTTTTAAGTACCCTTTGATGTACACTGTTTTATTATGGCTAATTTTCGTTATAAATGTTTACATAAATTGTTATATTGTATCTACTCTACTTGTTTTTACAACCAGATGTGGGGTGGCAGGCCTACGGGCCACAGTAATTAATTTGCCTTTGTTTCTCGAAGCCCACCTGAAAGTAACTTTTTATTGTCTTGAAATTTTGTATCGTTGTGTTGGCTGAATAAATAATAAATAATAATATGTCGTTCCATATGTGCCACCTTTTTCAGAAAAAAATTTCCGTCGTATTTTTTTCCATCGATTTTTTTTCCGCCGCAATTTTTTTTACGTCGCAATGTTTGTCCTGTCCCATTTTGTTCCCGTCGCATTTTTTTTAAACGTGATTCCCACGTGATGAGAAAATTAAACTTTGACCTGCAGCCTATACTTGGCTCACTCCCTCACATTTAGCTGCTAGTGATACTAAGATTCCAAAATGGCACCATAAACTTCTTTTGTCATCTGTTAGAACTGACTGACGAAGTATTTTACTCGCATTAACTTTACTGCTGACTGGTTATTGTCGCCATCCCCCCCAAAAAAAAATAAATAAAAAAATAAATGCGACGGGAAAAAGAATGCGACGCAAAAAAATTTAATGTGATGCAAAGAAAAATATCGACTGAAAAAAAAGGCGATGCAAAATTAATTTTTTGAAAAAAAGGTTGCACTTATGGAACACCATACATAGTTTATTAGTAAAGTCATAAACATTCCAACACTCAATTAATTTTGATGCGTTTTTTTATGACGCAGTTTTTCCCTTTTCTTTTGCAAACTACTTCCAAACCACCAACAGGAAAGGGGCCTTTGAATGGTGAATCTGTTCCCACGGGTGATCACTGAGGGCGTGCCGATTGTATACATTTGAATGACGGGAGTTGTCTTTTGTAACATTCCTCCACGATCGCAGTCGCAGTATCATTGTTTGTGGGTGTGCGTGCCTCCAGGATGTTGTTGCTTGCTGTTGTTTGGTTGTGCAAGGTCATAATTGCCAGCCGACAAAGCACGACACAATCATTGTCGTGGAATACAAGTCATACGGGTAAATGCAATTGACTGCATGTACCTGAATTCCACCATTGCAATGCAATGGGCAACGGCATAAACCATGGAGAGTACATTGTATTGTCTTCATCCATGCATAAACTAGCCAGACAATTTCGTTTCATTTGGTGCTCAATATGGGGAATGGTGTACCCCCCCCCCCGCCCTCTCCATCCCCCTCCCCCAATGTGTCTTCAGTGTGTGCTTGTAATCTCAGGAATTCTTAAGAGGATTTCAGGGGGATCTGTACAAGAGGAAAACTTAGTAAAATAATGGGGACATTTGGGGATCCTCCGCCCCATATCGGGCTTGGTATTATTTCACTTTGGGGACGGGTGGGGGCAAACGGGGGCAGTTACACTAGTCCGGCAGTCAGGGGGTTGAACCATGTTTGGTTGGATATACATGAATAATGTTTTTTTCGCAGATTCCACAAAAGAAGGTCACACTTTTCAAGAATCTGAGTGATGACCCCTCCTCAGGGTTGGGCAATTTGTAATATCGATTATTTATTGTTTTTATTGATATTTATCGATACCTATGGTGTAAACACAACCAATACAAGCTTGTAAACCCCCCGGCATGAAAAAGATACAATTAGCTTGCCAAAAAGTATTGTGGGGGGGTTTATAAAGTGAAAAACGGACGAAACAGGGTGTCGGGTGCCGATGGGGGCGTGGCTAGTTGGATTGAGGTGGTAATTGTATCCTAACACACATGATATTAAAAACTAAGAACATTGATTTAGGAAAGAGTTTTTGGTAATAAATCTTTGAAAGAGATTTATACATTAATGTATTTAAGGATGATGAATGATGGGAGGGGTAGGGTCCATCAAGGGGCGTAGCCATGGTATAGTACTGTACAAATCCAACCTGCGTACGTGTATGTGCATTGACAGAATTTAAGGCAAGTTTTGGGAGACCCAGGAAGTGGGGGAGGGGAAACAATATTTTTTTCAGATCCATTGGGTAGCAATAGCTAGCTTTCGGAAGTCATGTTTGCTTCCTCATCAGTTGCACGTGGGTCGATTCAAAGAGTTGAGTAAATCTCTCTGTACATCTTAAAAAGATGTGGGGTTGTAGCAAGTGTATGGGAAATAAATACACAGCCGTGAGTATTATTTACTTATTTATTTATTTTAAATCTTTAGACATATACACAATGATTACAAGTTGGACAGGGGCTGTCAAGGTTATACAAAAGTATAAAAACTGTCATCTTAGTATGTGTACAACCAGACCCCTGCCAACGATAAAATAATTATATAATTATAAAAAGGAGATTGCACTCAAACGCTATAAAATCCCACAACGAATCACACAACATGAATCACACAACATGGTTGTGTTTATGAGTAACAGGCGTTTATCCGTTGTTGGATTTTTCAAAGTCAAATAATCAAATCCTCGTGTGGTTTTTAGTTCATATGAAATATTTGGGGAGAATGAGGATCGAGGTTGTTTTAGGTCCAAAAATATCTGGTGATAATTGTGCTCTGACGATCATTTCCCGTATAATGTTTGTCTTTTTTGAAAGCAATGAACACGCAGATCGTAAAAGTATGACATCGTGAAAAGACAAATATGATTCATAAGAAACTAGACGCAAAACACCTCTCGTGCTCACGACAACCTACAAACCGGTGTTATTCCACACGGATATATCACAGGCAATCAACAAATTCTGGCCTCTAATTCAGAGCGATCAGACTTTCAGAAATATTTCCGGATCCAACTGTTACTGCTTTAGAAACAACAACGGATAAACGCTTTGTTACTCCTAAAAAAATACACCCATTTGTTACTCCTTAAAAAAAATACACCCGCATACCCATGGCTAGTGCCTTTATTTTCAATGCACTTATTGCAACCCCACAACTTTTAAAAACGTACAGAGATTTGCCCGATTCTTTGAATCAACCCACATGCAACTGATGAGGAAGCAGACATGACTTCTGTAAGCTAACTATTGATACAAAGGATCTCAATAAATATCCTTTATCTCGAAATCCCCCTTCTTCCCCGTTCACTACCGACCCACACTGTCCAAAAAGGTCAAGACATTGCGATTGAACTATTTCCCAACCACTTCCCTGTTAAAAAATAACACAAGTGGAAATAGTCCAGCACAGTTACCATACAAATTATTTGGGTTTGTATTGTCACAATTGTCAAATTACAAGTCGACAGGATACAGTGTCACTGGATGGGATAGCATCAACATCATCTCCGTTTCCTCTTTTGCTGACTGGGTCCCTGTTGCTCCGTTTGTTTTGCTCGCCATTTTAAGTAGTTGCGATAATCATAACGCTCCATCCTCCGGACGGTCGGGAGGATGAAGGTTTGATTATTGCAACTACCGTATAAAATGTCTTTTTATTTGCAATTTGGATGTGTAAGTAGGGAAACAGTTTCTCTGGCAGCGAACGATTAGATGTTGTGCTTGAAGTTGGCTGTAAAGTGACCATCATATTCTTTACAGCAGATCATAATTTTACGTATAGGGCCTATTCTTTCGGGCCCAGCATCAGACAAGTTGCTTAAATCATGGGGGAGTTATACTTCCATCTGAAAATACATTCTTGTGTTCATGTCCGTTGCTTTTATTTAGACAACAGAAACCCAAAATATATACACAAAACCAGGTGCAGTTAATCAGACAAGAACTAAGAAGAATGTGTCCTACTTGGTGTACTTTATCATGGATGCAAATGGCAATTCCAAAGTAATGATACAATTGTTTCCTGATTCATGTGATGGGAATTTAATTACTAAAACTTCTCTCTTAGTCCTTATAATAAGCGGCATTTTTGTTTGAATATGATAGCATTGCATTTGTCACATCTGACCAGGTTACTCATATGCCACCGGTCATTATAAATCCACAAACATTCATGACAATCGTTTCTATAAATAAGCCACAAAACCTGTAAATTGTATGAATGCGATGATACATCTTTGGAAGTTCTTGTTAAAATGTATACATTGTAGTAGCTGCAGCCTGCTATAAACAAAATTTACCCTGTCAATCGAATGCTCAGCGAGGCAGCCATATCGTGTGGCTAATTCTCTGCACGTGTCATGTTGTTTACATCAGCGTGTACGTACCTAGACTTCATCAAGTGATGTTGCACACATTGCACCAGAATGGTACCAGTATTATAAGTGTCAATTTACTATAGGCTCATTCTACAACTTTAAATTACATGTGTGTGTACTTGGAATCAAGTATTATTAGCTGTTCCGACTTAGAAGTCGGAACAGGTATTGTTTTCGTCGAGATTTTTTATATTAGCTGTTCCGACCTACAGTCGGAACCTACAGTCGGAACAGGTATTGTTTTTGTCGATATTTTTATTGTTTTTATTATTAGCTGTTCCGACCTACAGTCGGAACAGGTATTGTTTTCGTCGAGATTTTTATTTTATTTTTTATTATTATTATTAATATTATTTTTTCCACCTAAATCCTTTAGCATTTGTACACGTTTTTCTTTAAGCCTAATATTCTTAGGTGTAAATATTTCAGAGTTAGATCCTATATCAAATTGAAGCTTAGAACATAAACTTAACTCTAAATGTAATAAATGTTAACATTCTAAATTAATTAGCTACTTTACAGCGAGGTGAATATTTAATTAGCCAACCATGTGACCACCATATCTCAAAAAGTATACCCCGATCGTCAAACTGTTTTCAGTTTTAGACTCTTGGGATACTGTAGATGTGCTTTCCGGCCTAAAATGTGAAACGACGTCACAATTACGACATTTATTGCGCATTTTCGCCAGTGTACAAAACAAATGGAGATGCTTTGTAAACGATTGATTGAGGGCGCTATGAGAGTTAAACGGTGCTCTTGCTCGCTTTTTTTGCAACTCGATCAATTCCTAAATCGCGATCGCAATTATTATAGTCAATGTTTCGCGGCACTTTTTGATTGAATTGTTTTACGCTTTTCCGAACCGTAAAAATGTAAACATTTAACCGGTTGATCGGTTGGTTAACCGTGTAACCGTCACAGGCTTATTGTACATGCTAACTTGTGAGACCTGTTCCTCGATAACAAAATTTCGAGTAAAAAAACCTGTAACACAACTGCGTTTGTGATCAAAAACATTGCCTCTTCAGTACAACGTGGTTTTTTTTTCGGGGGGGGGGCTCTGCGCAATCATCCTGCAAAATAAATGAGCATGCGCGATCGAATAGTTGTGAAACGCCCTCTAGCGTTCAATGTTTCTTGCATTTATTACCTCAAGCACAGTTTTGAAATAACAAAGATTACGAGCCTGATTGGACATGATATGTGTGTGCTGTGTAAATCGTGATCGCAAAATTATAGTCAATGTTTCGCGGCATTTTTTTATTGAATTGTTTTACGCTTATCCGAACAGTAAAAATGTAAACGTTTAACCAGTTGATCGGTTGGTTAACCGTGTAACCGTCACAGGCTTATTATACATGCTAACTTGTGAGACCAGTTCCACGATAACAAAAACTCGAGTAAAAACCTGTTAACACAACTGCGCTTGTAATAAAATGCATTGCCTCTTCAGTGCACTCAACATTTTTTGGCTGTGCGCAATCGCTATCACCCTGCAAAATAAACGAGCATGTGCAATCGAATTGTTGTGGAACGCCCTCTAGCGTTCAATGTTTCTTGCATTTATTACCTCAAGCACAGTTTTCAAATAACTAAGACTACGAGCCTGATTGGAAACGAAAATTATGTGTGTGTGTATTTTCAAATTCTTTTCAGTTATAGACTCATTGGACATTGAAGATTGAACTTGGTTTACTGTGACCCCGTGTTGACCTTTACTTACGGGTCAACCGCAAGTGGGACCATATCTCAAGAACTAAACACCCGATTTTCAATTTCTTTTCAGTTGTAGACCCCTTGCGCATTGGAGATTGAACTTGGGTTACCTTGACCCCATGTTAACCTTTACTTCCGGGTCAACCGGAAGTGGGACCATATCTCAAGAATTACACAACCCATGTTCAATTTCTTTTCAGTGATAGAATCTTTGGGCAATGAAGATTAGCCTTGTGTTACCCTAACCCAATGTTGACATTTATTTCTGGGTCAACCGGAAGTGGGACCATATCTCAAGAACTAAACAGCCGATTTTCAAATTGTTTCAGTTATAAGCCCTTTGAGCATTTGAGATAAGCCTTAGGTTACTGTAACTCCAAGCTGACCTTTACTTCCGGGTCAACCGGAAGTGGAACCATATCGTCCAATCTTGAACTCACTTTAAAAGTCTGAATCGTTTAATCAAAGCACAAGAAAACGGATCAGCTTTGTGTTTGTTCACAAACACCTTATGTCTAGTTTTTATTATTATTATTCTTTGTTCCCACCTAAATTCCATAGCATGTGTACAGGTTTTATCTTTAAGCCTAATATCCTAGAGCGTAAATACGAAATAGTTAAATCATATATCAAATTGAAGCTTAGAACATAAACTTAACTCTAAATGTAATTTTGTTAAAATTCTTAATTAAGCACGTAATCTTCATTTGAATATTTATTTGGTCAATCTTTGCAGCACCATATCTCAAGAAGTACACAGCCGATTTTCAAACTTTTTTCAGTTATAGACTCCTTGAGCATTGGAAATTAACCTTGTGTAACCGTGACCTCATGTTGACCTTTACTTCGGGGTCAACCGGAAGTGGGTTCATATCCTTAGAACTACACAACCGATTTTCTAACTTTTTTCAGTTATAGACTCTTTGAGCATAGGAGATTAGCCTTGGGAAATCGTGACCCTACGTTGACCTTTACTTCGGGGTCAACCGGAAGTGGGACCATATCTCAAGAACTACACAACCGATTTTCAAACTTTTTTTAGTTATAGACTTTTTGGGCAATGGAGATTAGCCTTTGGTAACCGTGACCCCATGTTGACCTTTACTTCCGGGTCTACTGGAAGTGGGACCATATCTCAAGAACTACACAACCGATTTTCAATTTTTTTCAGTTATTAGACTATTTGGGCAATGAAGATTAGCCTTTGGTAACCGTGACCCCTTGTTGACCTTTACTTCCGGATCTACTGGAAGTTGGACCATATCTCAAGAACTACACAACTGATTTTCAAACTGTTTTCAGTTAAAGTCTACTTGTGCATTGGAGAGTAGCCTTGATAAATCGTGACCCCATGTTGACCTTTACTTTGGGGTCAACCGGAAGTGGGACCATATCTCAAGAACTACACAACCGATTTTCAAACTTTTTTCAGTTATAGACTATTCGGGCAATAGAGATTAGCCTTTGGTAACCGTAACCCCATGTTGACCTTTACCTCCGGGTCAACCGGAAGTGGGTCCATATCTCAAGAACTACACAACTGTATTTTAAAATTTGTTCAGTTACAGACTACTTGTGCATTAGAGAGTAGCCTTGAGAATTCGTGACCCCATGTTGACCTTTACTTCCGGGTCAACCGGAAGTGGAACCATATCGTTCAATCTTGATTTTAGCCTCATTTTAAATGTCTGGATCGTTTAATCAAAGCACAACAAAACGGAACAGCTTCGTGTTTGTTCACAAACACCTCAATGTCTAGTTTTTCTTTGTTTCCATCTAAATCCCATAGCATTTGTACACGTTTTTTCTTTAAGCCTAATATCCTAATGTGTAAATATTAAAGGGTTGGATCCTATATCAAGTTGAAGCTTACTACATAAAGTTGTCACTAAATGTAATTTTGTTAAAATTCTTAATTAATTAACCACGTGATCTTCAATTGAATATTTAATCAGTCAATCTTTGCAGCGCCTTATCTCAAGAACACGGCCGATTTTCAATTTTTTTCAGTTATGAATTCCTTGGGCATTGGAGATTAGCCTTAGGTTACGTGACCCTATGTTGACTTTTACTTCCGGGTCAACCGGAAGTGGGACCATATCTCCAGCATTACATACCCGATTTTCAATTTCTTTTCAGTTATAAACCTTATGAGCATTGAAGATTGCACTTCAGTTACCGTGACCCCATGTTGACTTTTACTTCCGGGTCAACCGGAAGTGGGACCATATCTCCAGCACTACACCCTCGATTTTCAATTGATTTTCAGATATAAACCTTATGAGCATTGAAGATAAGCCTTGGGTTACTGTGACCCCATGTTGACCCTTACTTCCGGTTCAACCAGAAGTGGGACCATATCTCAACAACTACACAGCCGAATTAAATTTTTTCAGATAGATACTCTTTGAGCATTGAAGATTGAACTTGGGTTACATTGACCCCATGTTAACCTTAACTTCCGGGTCAACCGGTAGAGGGACCATTTCTCAAGAACCACACAACCCAATTTCAATTTCTGTTCAGTAATAGACTCTTTGGGCATTGAAAATTAGCCTTGTGTTACTGTGACACAATGTTGACCTTTACTTCTGGGTCAACCGGAAGTGGGACCATATCTCAAGAACTACACAGCCGATTTAAACATTTTTTTTAGTTATAAACCCTTTGAGCATTGAAGATAAGACTTGGGTTACCGTAACTCCAAGTTGACCTTTACTTCCGGGTCAACCGGAAGTGGAACAATGTCCTTCAATCTTGAACTTAGGCTCACTTTAAATGACTGGATCGTTTAATCAAAGCACTTGCAAAACAGAACAGTTTTGTGTTTGTTCACAAACAACTCAATGTCTAGTTATTAATATTATTATTATTATTATTCTGTGTTTCCACCTAAATCCCATAGCATTTGTACACGGTTTTTTTAAGCCTAATAATCTTAGGTGTAAATATTTCAGAGTTAGATCCTATATATCAGATTGAAGCTTAGAACATAAACTTAACTCTTAATCTTAAATAAATAAAATTCTAAATTAATTAGACACTTTACAGCGAGGTGAATATTTAATTAGCCAATCATGTGACCACCATATCTCAAAAAGTATACCCCCGATCGTCAAACTGTTTTCAGTTTTAGACTCCTGGAATACTGTAGATGTGCTTTCCGGCCTAAAATGTGGAACGAAGTCACAATTACGTCATTTATTGTGCATTTTTGCCAGTGTACAAAACACATGGAGATGCTTTTTAAACGATTGAGGGCGCTGTACGAGTTAAACCGTCGTAGTCTAGTGTCGTTAGTAACGCCAAATAGAATATGCAAGTACCATCCACTTAGAAATAGTAAGTTTAACACTCAATTTTGTTTCCCTTTACCGGTGAAATTATAGACTACTTTTTTAGCAGAAGTAAGAGAGTTGTAAATGCGGTTGGAGCTTTTATTGTCTTTCAATAGCAGCTTAAATTTGAATGAAATGAAAGGGAAGCACTGACACATTTGCCCTGTCGGTACCCGTCATTGCTGTACCAAAGGACTTTTTTATGGCCTTAATTATCCCTCCATATCCAAGGAAATTAGTCTTAACACCAAATTTAGCCATAAAATCAACCAAGGTTAGAAAGTCTCACCTTCCATCTAGGAGATCACACACAGGAAATTCCCCTATTAATCCAATGTTTATGATGAATACAGTTTTAATAATTCAAATTTCATTGTTGTACCGTAAAACACTTGTTAAGGAGTCATTCTGATTAACCGGTGGCATTGTGAGGCAGTAAGAACATCTATCCAAAAGCGGGTAGGGTGAACATCCCTCTGTAATAGAGAGGTTTCACAAGCGTACGGATACGAAAACAGATACAGATACCATAACGGTAGCCGTTCACGTTGGATGCGCGTCAGATTTTGTTTCGCAATCATAGAGATGTGTCAGCAAGCACGGCAAAATAGAGACGACTGTTTAATCTGCATTTCCCCGATATTTTGCTTACGAATGATGAACACATTTGTATCTATGTCATGAATGACACCTTTAAAAGCAATACAGGGGTAAAACTTTTTAATATAGGTCAAAAATACAACTTAAATCAGCAAAACGGTATCCATTTTTAACGTACGTGTATGAGCTCCCGTATCCGTTGTCAACGTGCATGCAAAACACGGAAGTCGCGGTTACGCGTCACGTGAGCACACAAAGTGTTGACGTATCCGTATCCGTACCTGTATCCGTAGCCTTGCGAAACCTATTTGCGCGATACGTGGATGCCCGCCCTCCAATAAAGTGTATTCTGGAAATTTTGATATTTTAAAATTCAGGGAAGTCCAACCAGAAGTCTCTGTTTTTCGAGCTGCGAATTCATGTACACTTGAGAGCACTAAAATAATTAAGAACGGATCCACCATTTTGACCCCCACCTCGACTGTAATCTTGAATCATTTGACTTCTTGTAACTATGTCAATCCCTTTCCAAATAAACTTATGCAGTAACTATTATTGCTTCGATGGGCCGTCAAGTCGTAGGTCTTTGTGTTGTCTAATGCACATATAAGAACACAGTTACACTTATCGGTCACTAAGAGAAGGGGTTTGCTCTGGTGTTTCTGGCAGCGGCTGCAGAATGCGCCGCAGAAATTTGTAAACCTTAAGGTGTTACATAATACACACTGCAAAAACTGAGGTGTTAAAACTGACACCATGGGTGTTTTCACATAAAGATACCCAAGGGAGAACCAAAATTAGCATCCTTTGTGTAATATGTGTAGATGTGTTGCAGAAACGGGTATTATTTTAACACCATATGGTGTAAATTTTGATTCTTTTTTCGGATTATATTGTGACAACACTCATGGTGTCAATTTTAACACGACAGTTTTTGCAGTGTACATAAAATCAAACCTGTCTCAAAATATGTTTGTTTGTTCAAGCGCCTTGCATACCTTTAATATTGGTAGATACGTGCGCGATAAGACCCTAATACAAAATGACTCAATTGTTCTATTTTATCATGTCCATTCAACAGGTTTACATAGCTATTACCATAGCATATTTGCTGCGTGATGTAAATGGATTACCTTCTGGACCACCTGTTACAAACTATTCTGAGTTATGTTTAGACATGAAACCCTCTGGCCACGGAGGAACACCGAGTCCTAATCCGCCGCCTTACGCTTTGCATTTCAACCAATCGGAATATACGCCAGGAATACCTATACAAGGTAAGCCGGTGGCAGGAGATTTTGCTCCCCTGAAATTCTGTTCCCCATACGGCAAATTGTTTAGAAATGTCATCCGATATCGCTTCTTTTTTCTTTTTCTTTTTTATCAACTTCAATCGGTTCATTAAATTACAGTAGGTCGGACAAACACACCGGGACAAAGTCCCGTATAGATGACACCTGCACTTATTTTTAAATCATTCTTACCCATTGGGCCATCTCCAATCTACGGAGCTTTTAAACAGACACTGATGAAAAAAAACATTAATCTTCGTTTGAACGAAGCTGCTTTTTTTCTCTCTTTTTCGTCCGAACGAAGGTTTTCCCGATTTATTTGTTTTTCTTTTCACTTGCGTTTCTCTACAAGCTCCGTACCGATCTTACCATATTATAGCTTTATGGAGACAATTAAATTGTATGACAGTTCTGTTTGATTCCGATGGTGAGGGGCGATAGGCTCGGAGTCATACCATGCTATGGTGTTCTTAAATGGACATCTAAATTGACACATTCTTTTACTAAGGCAACTTTTTTGTTTTTCTTACAACTTTGGGGTGGGGGTGGTCCGGCGTTTGCTTTGTCTCTGTCTGTCCACAAACTGATTGCTACAAGCCTCAGCTTATCAACTGCCGCTCCATACGGTTGTATTTCTTTCCTTTTTTCAAGCCTGTAATTAATCAGTGTCTGTTCATTATTACTTTCTATATTGCAGGCCTATCACTTAGTTTATGGAAATAAATGTAAATTGAATTGAATATAGACCGTGCAAGTCTCGCGTGTTTTCGAACATTACTTTGGGGGGACCACTCTTGTCCCACGTGGAGGAAACAAACTCTCGCACTTCCACGAATCTCAGTGTTCAAATAATGCACGGTCTAACGATTGATTGATGGATTAGTAGTAGGAAAAGTTGATCTCCATTAATCATTTTCTTCCATTGTGTGCAAGTAGTGCCTGAGGAAAGTCTAGTATTGCCTTTTGTACTGTGGTCCATACGCAGTGCAATTACCATTCAACTTGAACGATTGACCTCGTTACAAAGTTTTCAACATCTTCTTTGTGCAGTTACGCTTGAAATCGGACAGAATGGGCAGACAGATCACTTTAAAGGATTTTTTATCATCATCGACAACCTGGGCAAGACAATAGTTCCACATGGGATCTTTGGTGAAGTAAGTGAAGGAACGCAGGTTCTCAACTGCTCCCAAAATGGACAGGTACAGTGCACTTTTATTGAGTCCCTTCTAAATCTTATCAATTGGCATTACAGAAAACAAGGACACCGTATACATGAAATTTCTATCAAATCTACAAAAGGAAAGCAAAGAGGGGGGAAACGGTAACAACTTTTATATTTAGTTCGATAAATCTCTCACATAATGAGCAATCAAGCCCTCTAAACTTAGACACATAAAACAAAACCAGCATTATTGTTTCTTCAGAAGTGAACGCCCATCTTAGATCTTAGGTATCAAAATCAATCTGCCAAAGTAATAAAAAGCACACCCAAAATTTATTGAGAAACAGAATTGAAAGGTGAAACTGGAAAATACCATCGAAAACATTAAAGGTGAACGGTCCGATTGTCGCCGAAAGATTCTTTCTCTGAACTAATTTCGACAGCTGACGGCTGTTTCCAATCGAAACACATACTAAAACTTTCGAGTAATGCCACGTACAACGCACGTACAACAAGCAACATGCACAATTGTTTGTACGTGGCCGATGGAATATCAAGATCCCGACAGTAAATAATTTGAAAATTTTTAATTAACTACCACTTATCATTGGTGGATTTTTGTGCAATACCTTTTAATTTGAAAAATTTACTTTCTCGAATCTATTGAAATGGCTTTTAAAAATGTAAATCTAAATTTCCGGGTCAAGATGGCAACAAATCAGAGCTAACATTTGGAACGAATAATCGCATTAAATCTTTTTGAAATACAGTTTCCTTTGAACTGCAGCTTAATACTTACATCTTGTTTCAGTTTTAACATTTCCACATTGTTAACAGTTGTGGTTATTTGTCACTCTATTTCAGGATGCATGGGGACATACAAACAGCGAGCCGAAGTCCAACGTCACTGCTTTATGGCTGCCACCGGCGACATGGGAAGGCCCTCTAGTGGCAAGGTGGGCTCACTTTAGTCATAGTGTAGACTGGTCCCTGTCTTAAGGCTAAAGACAGGCTTTGGTCTTACAGGCCCAATTATTTCACTGGATAAATGTGCAGTGAACTTTCCATATCTGCGTTTTGATTGGTCCAAGTCGATGTAGTTTGTCAGTTTGCGCTTTTCGTCTGCATTCAGCGTATGCATAATGTTGTGTACATCATGTAATGCTGTTGTGTGTGGGTTTTTTTGTTTTTTGTTTTTTTTACATGTAATGTACGTGTAAATTGACTGCGAATCTCAGTGTGAAATGAATGCGAGGTCAAGGGTACATCTGGCAACATCCAGTCAGGCTGGTATCTGGCGTTATTTACGAGCCTCGAAGTGTGACGTCAGATGTCTAGTCATAGTGGTGTACCCCACTGACCCACCAAATAAATAAACGCCAATAGAATACAGTGCAAAATGCTATATATTCAAAATTACTTTTAACGATGTTATTTGGTATTATACAGTTTTTTACAGTAAAGGGAAAATTATCCACTGACTCCTAATTCTTTTCCTCAGCTCATTTTGACACGGGGTGTCCTAAGGCCCGTCTAGTTACTCTCCCTCTAAATAAAAACACCCCTACACCAGCTGTGTAAATTTCCAAACGACCGAGCTTCAATCCAAGACGACTTACTTATTCAATTACTAAATAACACCGGTTATTTCCGTGTCGACCTCCACACTTAGTGGGTCGACTTGGAAAGATTCGTGGTGATTTTCTCTAATGGTGGTGGTAAGCCGTCTTTGTACAGGAATAAGTGAAATGGCATTGGCCCATTTTCGCCCATTCTCACGGGCAACGTCCCCTTTATCGATCCCTCTCGTTACAATCGTGCATCGCATGACGGAATGATATGGCACGACGAAATCGATACACCACCAAGAACGAGGTTGATTAACTGTTCATTGCAAATGGTTATTTCAAAGACACTGATTAAACCTCATTTCGGTCAGTGTCATCTTAAACTTGAGTTACCATTCATTATACGGAAGGTTTCTGTTTGAATAGGGTCGTTTCAGACTGTCAAACATAGTAGGGTCAGCCCACAAGTAGGATTTGAAACTTTACAATCTATTGGGTTTGTGGTTACACCACTGAAATCATCTTTCACTGTGTTCTGTCTGTCTGTCTTTCTGTCGGGCTGTCTGTCTGTCTGTTTGTCTAGTCGTCTGCTTGTCTGCTTGTCTGCTTGCCTGCTTGTCTGCTTGTCAGCTTGTCTGCTTGTCTGCTTGTCTGCTTGTCTGCCCTCTGCTTGTCTGCTCGCTGCTCGTCTGCTTGTTTCGGTTCGGTTCGGTTCGGTAAGGTTTGGTTTGTTTCGTTTCGTTTCGTTTCGTTTCGTTTTCTTTGTTTTTGTTTGTTTTGTTTCGTTTCGTTTCGTTTCGTTTTCTTTGTTTTTGTTTGTTTTGTTTTGTTTCGTTTCGTTTCGTTTCGTTTCGTTTTGTTTGGTTTGGTTTGGTTTGGTTTGGTTTGGTTTGGTTTGGTTTGGTTTGGTTTGGTTTGGTTTTGTTTTGTTTTGTTTTGTTTTGTTTTTTGTTTTGAATTGTTTTGTTTGTTTTTATGGTTGTTTTCTACAAACTTCTACCCATTAAAGCAGTCTATGCAGGTTCTATTACTGAATAATTTAATTGCTAAATACTGGGGTTTTTTGGTACTTCGTTATTAATTATACTTTGTGGCTTTTTCTCATACGAAGTTGGCATGATGGAAACGAACCTGTAACTGAATTAAAAACGCAGTGACGTTGGTTTTGTACATTTACAGAGCAACAGTGGTCTATTCGTTTGCGGTTTATTGGCAGAACATCACATCAGAGATCATCACATTTAGAAATCACACAGGTATGTTTTATTGTCTTAACTAGTATAGTGTAACCATACACGTGAAACGTACACAAACTCGTGGAACTAAAAATTGGTAATATATCACTGTTGACCTCGTGTATAAGTTCCCTACAGGCTCAAGTTTGATTAAATTCAGAGTAAAACTCATGAAAAATTCAAGGTAAACTTCAAGTAACATAAGAAGCAAGGTGTCACAGGTTTTACCTCTATTTAAATACGAGCCTGCGGACGGTTCAATGTTATGTAAAGGAAACTTGCTCGGTAATAAACGCAACGGACAGCTATATATGTGGTTTGATTCTCTTACTGGAATCACCGTATTGTTATTTGTTCATACGAATGAATGCCAACAACAGTAAGTAAATAATAATCAAGCAATTGAAATATAAAGAATTTGATAAAATACAAGGTAGGTTAAAATACCATAGCTTCAGTTAGAAGTTATTATCACCAAATGAAATACAATTTAACACTTGATAGAGTATATAAAAAAAAAACATCTGTGAAAATACATGGATATTGATAAAGGTCTTAGCTGGGTTTATCTGCGCTTCTACAACTGAAGATGGAAGGTGCACGTCACTCAGATGGGCTCCAAGATGACAAACCTCAAGGTCCAGGAAAAGGCGATGAAAGGGGTTGAGAAGCGGGGCAAAGTGGAGAGATGAACCGGGTCATATCTACCAAAGCGGACCTGGGGACTACATCTGTATCAACAGAGCACGTGAAAAAAAAGGATGCAAGAGTTTAGGAACCACTTTTAGGGAAAAGTCGTTGCGTTCCTATCAAGTCAAGACAAAGTGTATAACGGGACACTTTCCGAATACTCTTTGCATCTCAGGCCGTTTCGCTTCTTTATCAATCAATTATGCAAAATACAACCAGCCATAGAAAATGAGTTTATCTAATTATAATAAACAAAATATCACTCGTTCAATGAAGTTGGCGACTTGAACATGTTCTCTCAGGAACATAGTAATCATGTGGAAAACACTAGGCTTCGCTAATATTTAATAAAACATATCAAGGGTATCGCTCAACGTAGATCTTTGTGTGTATGTGCGGAACACAGGTGGTCAACCGGTCAAAGGTCACAATTGTTTATAAGCCAAACAGCAAACAGTCGTATACTCTAACTAATTGGAGAGAATGTGTGTGACCATCCTTGCTATTAAACAGGTTATCTCGGGACAAAATAAGTCTAGTCAAGACTTACGTGTTTGAAAGTCTTGACAAAAATATAGAATCATGGCTATCAATAAAACGGTTTAGTTTTGATAACTTGGATTGAATCAGAGAATGCTTCAAATAAGTATTCCAATAAACTAAATGGGTTTCTATCAAAAATGAAACGCCTTGATGAACGACAAGAATAGATACGAGTGTATAACTGTTACAATCAATACAATGCAATACAACTAAATCAAAGATATAAGCAACACAGAAATCTAACGGTAAATTGGACGGAAACTCCTAAAGCTTTTCCGTATACGTATAGTGAGCAGTAAGAAAGGTTACACAAGGATATATTTAGTGATCCTATACATCTCAATAAACAGTAAACAGTATTGTTCAAACAATCTATTATATGACTGGTCTGAAACTCATATTGGACTGTTCCATCCATCTTGAGTTTGTCTTCAACCACCTTGTTGAACAATCAATCAATCAATGATCAAATACAAGGAATACGTTTATACATAGAAAGTAACATGAAAAGTAGCTTACCTGTACCAACAGAGCACGTGAAAAAAGGGATGCAAGAGTTTAGGAACCACTTTTAGGGAAAAGTCGTCGCGTTCCTATCAAGTCAAGACAAAGTGTATAACGGGACACTTTCCGAGTACTCTTTGCATCTCAGGCCGTTTCGCTTCTGAGGAACCAGGAGCGAAACATGGGTTTAAAAACCCGGCTAGTCACGCACTCGGACAGAAATTAAACTATTTGATTGGTCAAAGTCTTAAAACAATGATGTCCAGATGAGCTTCAACCAATCAGAAAAAGACTAGTGGACTAACATTTTTTTAAGTAATTGCGTGGTCAGCAAGGACGACCAAAATTGGAAGGATGGTGGCCAACGTGGCAAAAATTTAACACTAATACATACTAACTGCTTAGCTTGCAAAATAGTGCGAATGCAGGCAGGTTTACGTAATGTCCCTGGGGTAGCTCCGGACGTGCCAAAATAGGCTGTGGTCAGCAGATTACCGTGGGAACAGCAAATTCTACTCCGCCTACATGGGAGGTGTTATAACACTTTATGAACAAGTAAACTAATGGGGAATTAAAGCATCTTGCCTTTTTTCAAATATATACGCGAATGCTAAAAAAGTAGAAATTATACTGAAAAGAAACTTCGTCGGACAACCTTAAAGGAGTTATAAATGCAATTCATAACAGGGTCCGACAAAGGTGTTTGGCATGATGCTCAAATTGTGGACAATACAACCCAATTTGAATACATGCAAGCTTTAGTTTCAGCATTTATTTCTTTGTATACAGATCTGGTAAAACTGCACCTTTAAGGTGACGTCATGTAAAACTTGATGACGTCAATGTGACGTGACCTAAATTTTAGGATGTAAAACAGCCCAGCTTAAATAAGGCACCGTTTCAGCTTGATCGCCAAAGTTGTTCTGTACGTATAGATCTTGTAAACACTACCTTCGTGGTGATGTAACGTAATTGATGACAACTTTATTGCAGTTTGCTTTGTTATCAGTATACCTAATAAGTGGTCGATGTTGTAAAAACATTGTTTTAAATAATTTGATGACGTCATCATAACTTCACTTCAATCGTTAGCAGTCAGAGTGGTTGTCTAGCAATACACCAAGTTTCAACCAAGTCAGACAAGAAGTTTTAAGGCAATTAAGTACGTGACACATGATGACGTCATCACTCTACGACTTCACACATGATGACTGCATAAAGGGGTATTTTGAACTAGTTTTACCTGTCACTAAAGGGTGATCTTGGATTTTATGACGTCACCGATCCCTTTAATGGGAGGGGAGGGGTCTTTGTTTGGGGGGTTTCCCAGCTTCAGTCTTTATTTGCGGCGCAGTTTGTGACATTTATTGCCCGAAAGGTTGAACAATACACATGGCAGTGATCTAAACAAATTAATAATTTTCAACACAAATTTTCGCTCATCCAACAGGATCAACCACTGCTCCTCCTGTTTCTTGTTGTTTGTTTGTTTGTTTGTTTTACAAATTAACAGTTTGGAATGATACTTGTAACATGAGATTACATTTTCTTAATTATTGGTAATTACTACAACTATAACTTGATTATATGCAACCGATGCATCAGGCAACATGGCAACTTGTACTTTCGATTTGAAAATGTTTAAGGTGAGTTTTACTGGCAAAAAAAGTACATGGTATTATATTCCAATTTTGTAATTTGAAAACGTTTGTAAATTTGGAGACCTAAAGCACTTGATACCCAAATTCACTTTTAAATTGAGGATTTTATTGGCTTTTTTGCAGACAATGAAATTCCAGTAATTGACTGCCCAACTGTTGATGCTGTCAACGTAATGAGCGGAACCAATGGAAGTACAGTCAACCTAATGGTGACGGCGAATGATATCGTCGATGGTCGGGTCAATACAAATTGCTGGATAGAGGACAATCTCGGTAGTGAGAGAGTTTCTCCAGACTACATCTTCCAAGTTGGAGAAACTATTGTGACATGTAACGCATCTGATGCATCAGGCAACACCGCTGCGTGCTCTTTTAACGTAATCGTTTTAGGTAAGTTGAACATGATTTCCACATGTTTGCACGATGACATAGTCATTTTACTTTATATTGCAATACCTCGAAATACTCCCTGATGGATCTTCACATCGTTTTTATAATTGCTTCTACAGATCATGAAGTTCCGCTTATCAGCTGCCCAATTATTGATGCTGTCAACGTAACGAAGGGAACAAATGGAAGTACGGTAAACTTAATGGTGACTGCATATGACGTTGTTGACGGTCAAGTTAGTACAACTTGTTCAGCATACAATCAATTCGGTACTGAAATAGTATCTCCAGATTACGTTTTCCTTGTCGGTGATACCACAGTCCTATGTATTGCTACAGATACATCTGGTAACTCGGCAGGTTGTCTTTTCAACGTTCACGTGTCGGGTATGTATCTAATCAAAACTTTTCCATGAGAATTACCGGCTGGCCTATGCATTTCTCATTGGGCATTAAATTACTTTTCTAAACTTTAAACAAAAGACCTTAAGCTTGTAATACAAAATTACTCTTAAATCATGTACATGTATTTGGGTGACTTTTTTGCAGACAATGAAATTCCAGTAATTGACTGCCCAACTGTTGATGATGTTACCGTAAGTTACGGAACCAATGGAAGTACAGTCAATCTAATGGTGACAGCAATTGATATCGTCGATGGTCGGATCAATACAAGTTGCTGGATAGAGGATAAATTTCTTAAACAAGATTTCTTTCTTTGTTGCAGATAATGAAAATCCCGTCATTGACTGTCCTTCTCACATTGGCGAAGATACCAGAACCAGTGGAGCCGCGGTTGACCTCATGGTGACAGCATATGATGTCGTCGACGGTCACGTCAACACAAGATGTTGGATTAAAGAAACGCTTGGAATGCACCAAGTTTTTCCAGGGTACATTTTCCCAGTCGGTGACACAACGGTGACATGTAACGCACAGGATGCAGGAGGAAATACTGCTTTGTGTAATATTCTCGTCACAGTTTCAGGTGAGTTTTTAAGAAGATAGTGGTTTGGTTTGTATAGATCTTGTGCATATGCATCACAGATCGCACACGTGCTTTTCAAACTGCTTTTTGGGTAGTCATGTCTACATAAAGAAAAGTACACGAGGTTGATGTTTATCATAAATATTTGAGAGATTTGAGCGGGGACATTGCGATCATGTCTCAAGCTTACTTTCAAAATAAGGATTTTCTTACTTTAATTTAAAAAGAAGATTTTATTTTCAACTCGTGTCTCAGCCTGATGTACAACTACATTACGCACGTTGCGTAACGCTTAAGATTTTGTTTTGGCTCAATGTTTTGTCTTGTGTCACACACCAGCTATAGTTGTAACACGCGACTCAAATACGCACTGGTAATCACCAACAAGATTTCACCGGTTGATGACGCGATGTGCACAATGTCTTAGGTAACATTATACCCCACTCTTCATTGCCAAGAAATGTCTAATTTCGAACTGTTTTTAATTGTAACAAATAAACTTAAATCAACTTTGTTATGTTTTGCAGATATCGCAAAGCCTTTATTATATTGTCCAACCCTTGATGCTGTGAACGTAACATTGGGAACGAACGGCAGTACAATAAACTTAATGGTTACTGCAATTGATACTGTTGATGGACAAGTCAGTGTAACTTGTTACATAAAAGATACGTTTGGAATTCAAACTGTATCTTCAGGATACTTGTTCCAAGTCGGGGAAACTACGGTGAGTTGCAACGCATCCGATGCAGCAGGCAACGTTGCGTCATGTAAATTTGACGTAACTGTTTTAGGTAAGCTTTGAAGAAATTTGAATTTGTTATTTTCTATTATTTTCATTTTTTTTATAGAATGATTGCGAAAGGATTTTTCGAACCTGTCACTGGTACTTCCCACAACAAAACCTGAATAACAAGTCTCTAAATATTAACTCTTTGATGCTGTTGACGTAACTAGGGGAACCACCGAAAATACGGTTCCCTTAACGGTAACTGCGCATGATATTGTAGATGGTCAAATCAGTACGAAATGTTGGGGTAGTGGATACGATTGGAATTTAAAAAGTTTCTCCTGGTGTCACAATGGTAACATGTAATGCATCTGATTCATCTGGTAACACTGTACTTTGTACATTTGATGTCACTGTTTTAGGCAAGTAGAATATATCAACTTTTGCAGTTTTGTATGATGTGTTGCATCTTCGTTTATTTTACTCGTTACGAGAGACTACATGTAGATGCTTCCTATAAAATCTATGTTCTGAAAACCATTTGTATGACTTGCGGTGTCTTCGTTCATTTTCCCACGCACCATCGCAAAACGGTTTCCAGTTGATAATAAATTGGTTGCAAAAGCGTTTATATAGTGTACTCTAACCATTTGTAGATAATGAAATTCCAGTAATTGAGTGTCCAATTTGTGATGCTGTCAACGTAACCAAAGGAACTAATGGAAGTACAATGGACGTAAACGGTGACTTCGTACGATATCGTTGATGGTCAAATCGGTACAACTTGTTCGAAAATAGATAATTTGGGTGTGGCTGAGGTATTCTCAGGTAACTTCTTCGAGTTTGGGGAAAAAAGATTGACATGTAAGGCATCTGATAAAGTGTACATTAAACGTCACTGTTTGAGGTAATTTAGGCTCAATCCATCTCCTGGTAATTTATTGAGGTATTAATAAAATTTTTAACCGATCTATAATTTAATTTAAAGCGGTTAAACACTGTTTTGATTTCTATTTTTATAGACAATGACATTCCTGCTATTGAGTGCCCTTCTCGCGTTGAAGTTGCCACAAGAACAAATGGAACTACGGTTGAGTTAATGGTTTCTGCATTTGATATTATCGATGGTCAAGTCGATACTACTTGTTGGATTGGTGACTCGTCTGTTGTGAGGACTTTATCACCGGCGTACGTCTTCCAACTTGGTGACACAAAAGTGACATGTACTGCAGCTGATACATCTGGGAACACTGCCACGTGTACATTTGAAGTAACAATTACAGGTAGGTGTTGCCATAGAGGAAGGACCACGTAAGGAGTTCGAACCTCCCGGACAGTAACATCAGAGATCAATGTGGCTCACGAACACTCTTTGAGGTTGCAAGATTTTCCACGATAGTGGAGTAGATATTTCGCATCAAATAAGACGTCATCGCATACACAGTCGAATTACCAAGGCTCATAAAGACGCACGCTATCGCAAAGATTATAAAATAAACCATAATTCAAGAAATTTACAAAAAACCTTCAAAATTTACGCAAGAACCATGACTTTCGTTTAATAGACATAAAAATACAATTTTCATGGATTTTCTCAGTCGATCACCCAAAAGACACAGTGCCGCGCCGCTATGGACAATTGGCTGACCGCAAAATGGATGTTTGTGTCAGCCGTCACAATCTGATTCGTATATGACGGCAAAGTATGCACAGCAGTGATTATGTTTCCTCTGAAGTGAGAAAGTTGCAACTCCTTTCGTGGTCTTTTCTATTATGTTTTGTACTCTGTTAGGTTAATACACGCATTTTAAATCAAAACTTAATTGAACTTTATCCATCATTCAAATTTTTTTTTGATTTGTACTACCTTTTTAGATGTAAATGAGTGTTTAGAAAAGCCCTGCCCAGATAATGTTATGTGTGTCAACCAAATTGAAGGATTTAACTGTCTTTGTCCTGCTGGGTATATCTGGAACGGAACTCATTGTCACGGTAAGCCAATAATCTCCAACGGGGCTATATGAAAGTTTCGGTGTTTACGTAGTTCTTGGCCCAATTTCATAGAGCTGCTTAAGCACAAAAAGTAGCTAAGAACAACAAAATTATGCTTACCAGAATAAGGTTACCAGCCTAACTACCATGTCACATGTACAATTTATGACTGGTATGCTGCTCATCTCTGCTTAGCAGACAACTATTGAGCAATATTTTCTGCTTAAGCAGCTTTATGAAGTGAGCACATTTTTGGAGCGCTTTTGATTTTACGCAGAGCTCGGCTGCAAGCCAGCGTCTCCCACCGTATTTGGAAGATGATCGATATGGTGTTTAGGGAATCATCGATTTGGGAGCTAAATGCAAAACAAAACCTCGACTTGCTGACAAATTTACCGTTTGTTGCGAAGTGGCTTCGTATCAGTTTTTCAGATGCATGCGGTTTGCTATGTTTTAGATGTTTACTTGTGTGGCAGAGTGCTCTGATCTGCCATTAGTGTCTTACCTGCTATTTTTACGCTTAACCTATATTCTGATAGAAATACCATGGACCTTAAGATAACAGTTACTATTCAAATATTTCATCCACCTTGTTTTTCAGATTTTGATGAATGTTTGTTTGTGCAATCACCCTGTCCGGTGTTATCCACGTGTACCAATTCCATTGGTTCATTCCAATGTCATTGCCAAAATGGCTATACATTGGCCAGCCAATCAGAAACCGGGTTACTCTTCTGTATGGATATCAACGAATGTCTGGATGACGGCTTGTATGATTGCCATAGCAACGCTGGATGTATCAACCAGCCTGGTGGCTACACTTGTTTATGTTTAGAAACACAGGGTTACCGCGGAAACGGAACATTTTGCACAGGTAAGTAGCGGCGTAGCTACAGGAGCATTGGCGCACGTGCCCCCCCCCCCCCTCCTCTGTTGAAAAAAACCACTGCAGATTGAATAGAAGACAATGTTCAGCGGTAGAGAAAGTGGTGAAATCAAAGTAATTTGGTCAGGGCTGATAAACCCCGATCCGCATGCGAGCCTCGCCACTGATCTGAGACGGGATTCGAATCGGGGTCAGCGTAGGATAAAGCCACAGCTAGAAATAACAACCTGACGAGGTTTCATTATCTCGTAGTTTCATAAACTTATTTTAACTCTGGTTTCATTTAGTTGTTTGGATATTTTTCATTCTCGTAGCATTTGATTTGTGCGAGAGTACTCCATGTTTGAATCAAGGCACTTGCAGCTCTACGTTAGGGCTTGGTATCTACACTTGTTCATGCACGGGGGAATTTACGGGAACAAACTGCGGACTCTACGTTGCACCTCAAGGTAAAGAATGTCATTCTTTTACTCCGAGAGAAAGTCTTTCACCATTGAAGGTGATGTTTATATTTTCAACTCTGTTCTCCAAAAAGTGCCGCCCACCATTAAAAAAGGTGGAATGTAATTGCTGTGGTGGGAAGAAGACAATATTTCTGTGGTGGGACGGGAAGGGAAGTCAAAGGGCAAACTCTTACCAGATGGAACAAAACTTGGGCTGCTCAGTGTTGTAGTCGAGACCTGGAAGTTAGAGACCAAAACCGAGACCTTGACATCTGAAACTGTCCAGTCTTGTTCTTTTCATTCATTGTCTATCCCATCTTTTCCACTTCAACGGTTTTCGACATCTAGAATTTCGGACTCTTCTCCTTACTATCGGACATCTCCCCATTAAAAAATAAACAGTAGCGAGTTTATTTTTAGTTTTATTATACACTTTTTCTTTTTAGTTTTACATCTTCAAATCTAACAATCTTATCTAGAAACCTAACAATTTTGGGGGAAGAATGACCAGCTGAAGTCCCTTTCAATATTCCTTATTGGGTCATTCCATGCCAACTCACCTGATGGGTCGGCAGGCTCCGTCTCAGATGTTGCTATTTCTTTTAAACAATCCTCAATCCTCAACATTTTTGAGATATGACCCCCTAAAAAATTAAGCCCCGCCCCTTCAAATTTACTTTTTGTGTTTTCGGCATTTTTAGAGGTCTGTATCTACAAATGGAGATAAGATATATGGCTACAAATTAATTTGAAGGGTATCTGGTATGCCATCAACTAAATTATACTGTCAAAAGGAGCACAGGTCATTTGTATATCACGGCGTAGGTCTTTAAAAACGGACATTTTAGCCTGCGTGATGACTTTTCGTCATTTTTGAAACCCTCTAGGGCCCAAGTGAAATGTCTGATTGCTTTTATATTAAATTTGGTTATAAACTAGGTGCATATGTGTGACCTGATATAAGGATAGACCAATCACGCCTTTGATGGGTACTTGGCAGGGGTCTGAATATGAGTCCACCTGTAAAAATGCCAAAAAATGCCTTTTTCAAGTAATTATTTGACAATGTGGGACATTACTGACATATTTACAAAATTATTTCAATAACACTTTGTATCCAGTCTTCTAGTGTGAGAAAGAAAAAAAATGGTTTTTCAACTCCTTCACGTAAAACAAATATAGTGAATATGCCTAGATTAAGGTATTTGCTGTGTTATACTATTTAGTGACAACGACTTGTTTACAAAAGAACCACTGAGCCTGGACTTCTGCAGGCATGGTTTGTACACTACAGAAGCGTAGTGCCGCCACATGAAGGAAAAAAACCCGCTCTTATCATGTATGTACACAATAACTATCATGTACGTACATGATACCATATACATTGTTGTACATACATTATATCTATCATGTATGTACACATTAACTCCAGACTGAACGTGAACGTAGACAATAACTATCGGGTTCGTACATCGTACCATGTAGGTACACAATAATGATCATGTACTTACACGATAACTATCGTGTACGTACACGATAATTATCATGTACGTACACGATAATTATCTTGTACGTACACGTTAATTATCATGTAAGTGTATGTAAGCGATAATTATCATGAACGTACTTGATCTCTTTCAGAAATATTATGTTTGACACAATATTGTGCAGCATCTCCATGCGAAAGAATAATCCAAAACATGTTGGTGTTAACTATTTAACACCCTAATAAAATCCAAACAAAGCCGTGTTTCCGTTGCCATTGTAAATTATTAATATATCATCTCTGTATAATTATATAAGCATATATCTGGGGGTTGTTTGGGAGTATTTGTTCGCATGGAAATTCTGCACAATATCGTGTAAGACATGACAAGTCTGAAGAGGATCGTGTACGTACATCATAATTATCGTGTACGAACACATACAGGATAGTTATCATGTACGTACACATACATGTACGTACACATGACATAATAATTATCATGTAGGAACATGATAATTATTATGTAAGAAACCTGACAGTTAACGTCTATGTACATGATAATAAGTCTGGAGTTAATATGTGATAGATACAAGGTTTGTATTAAGGTATCAAACTTTTCAGGATTTTAGGTGAGTTGGCACGGAATGACCCTATTGGAATATAATATCATTTGTCGTGAGAGCCAACAAAATAAACTATTCTCTCCTTTCCCCTAAACAGGTCAGCCATCAGTTCTGAAGCACCCTGGGTCAGATGTCATTAGAGTTAACCCATACGAGCCAGTTACCTTCGAGTGCAGTTTTGATAATGTGCAAAGTTTCGCTTGGTATAGAAACAACGAGATTATCCCTGGGTCCTCCGGCAGGACGTTCCTGACCATCACTGGAGCCTCGTTATCTGATAGAGGATATTATAAATGCATTGGGGCCGGTCTGCAAGATATAACAGTCGAAACAAACTCATCCCTACTGCTGATTGAAGGTACACAAACGATAAGCATAATGACAGGCTCAAAGCTAATTCAATTCTCGGTTTTTATACTTGTTTGTATATTTTTTGATTTGCAGTTTTAGACAATATTTTCTGACAAAAATTACGAAATTTTAAATAGCTGAAACACCTTGTCTGGAAAATTGATGCATTTGTACTATTATTTTATTTAACCCATATCATAAAGCTGCTCACTGTTTACAAAAAACAATGCTCATCGGTAGAAGCAAACTCTGTAACAATTTTTATGGAAGGAACGTATCGGATATGCTTAGCGTACGTTAACGTAAATAAATATTCGTCGCTTTCGAACCGCTAAAAAAACGCGCCAAGCAATGGCATTAGATAACAATAGTGGCTTCTTATATAGCGCTCATATCCGTCACTTAGTGACGCTCAAGGCGCTTCAATATTAAGTATTTTCCTGCAAGGTATTTTGGGGCTACGTTTCAAGTATGAGCACTTATCCTTTGCTGTGGCGCAATATGCAGCCAATCAAACCAGGAACACCGGGGCGAACCCCTTGTCTTTTCGATAAGTGCATTGGGTTCTTTTACGTGCGTTACACAACACACGGGACCAACGGCTTTACGTCCCATCCGAAGGACGAAGCAATCATAGTTAAGTGCCTTGCTTAAGGACACAAGTGTCAAGACAGGGACTCGAACCCACACTCTGTTGATCAGAAACACCAGAGCTTGAGTCTGGTGTTCTTACCCGTTCTGCAACGACACGCCAGATTGAGCCCAGTGTATCATCCGCTGAATATTATTTATATATGTTATTAAAATATGGTAAGGAAAATGTATGCCCCATTACCTCTCACTTAACCTGTCTCCCTTTCTTGCCACCAGGTGTGTCTGCATTCACAACAAATACTAGATTTCTAACCCTCACATATGACGAACGGCTTTCAGATAAAACCTCATCGGAATTCCAGAAAGTGTCTGCACAAATTACGACATTTGTAAGTGTGTCCCTCTTCGAGTAGATCAAATAAATCAACAAAACGAATAACTTTAAATGACCCTCAAAGGGTATGTTGATATTGGTTACTGATCTCATTGAAGAAACAACAATTGATTTAAAACCCTTAATTGAGTGCATGATACACCTTGTAAACCATTACACTGTGCTATGTAAAGGAGTAGGTCTCATACTTCAAACGTAGCCCCACATACCTTGCAGGAAAATACTGAATGTTGAAGCGCCTTGAGTGCCACTGAGTGACATATATGAGCGCTATATTATAAGAAGCCACTACTACACTAAATCAAGGCACGTTTGTTTGTTTTTTGCTGTTTTTTCCAAAGTGCAATGCCCGGATGAGGCAGTCAAAGCCTTTGATATCCTAGACTAGACTATTCCACACATATCTAAGAGGGGTCCATGTCCCGGAGTTGTGTGGTTTTAATCATATTATACTTCGTGCACAAAATTGTACAGACAAACTTTTTAGCTCACTGGGGAACCTGCAGTTGTGTATTTCCTGGAGTGTCTCCCGCACAAGGGAAAGTATATTGGACCCTTGCAGAAAAAGTTGGCCTCGTCATTGAGCATTTCCATTGTTTTGACCGCTTAGGGTTGGCCTTCCCTTTTATTTTGAGAACTTTTGAAATTGCTGGGGGGGGGGGGGTAGCGGTACCCGAATAAAACGTCTCAGTACCATTTGATTCGATGTTGTTGTTGTTGTTGTGTTATTGTTTGTTTTGATTTTTTGTCTTTTAGCTCTTTGATGGTTTACAGTCTGCCGTGACGTCACCAACCATCGTCGTTAAAGAGCTCAAAAGTGGAAGTGTCATTGCTATTGCCGAAATTCTCACAGTGGATCAGAGTACGACCTCTGACCTAGAGAAGCTGAATGCCGTCTTGGAGACGTTGATAGATCTTGCAGTGGCCTCAAATGGATATCTGGACCCGTCGTCTATATCAATCCAAAGCACTGGTATGTGTATGAACGTTATGCCCTGGTGAATTATTTATTTATACTTTTGGATAACCAAAGATGCAAGTCACAAATGAAGGGACACAGTTTTATTTTATGTATTTGTTTATTTGTTTATTCATTCATTCATTCATTCATTCATTCATTCATTCATTCATTCATTTATTCATTCATTCATTCATTCATTCATTCATTCATTCATTCATTCATTCATTCATTCATTCATTCATTCATTCATTCATTCATTCATTCATTCATTCATTCATTCATTTTTGTTTTTAGTTTTTTTTTTTTTTTTTAGTTAGTTGTATATTATTACTATTTTTTTCTTTTATTTTTTCTTTATTGGGGGGGGGGGGTGTAAGTAAACATGGCCCCAATACAGAGACTAATTTAGGACAATAAGCTTCTTTAAAGAGAGACTCTGAGGTCATTAAAATTATATCCATACATGTCAAGCACCCAATTTTCGATAGAGTAATTTCATAAAAGTGGGAGAAGATTGAAGTTTCTAACCTCATGTTAAAACAGTGTAAAATAGCCTTGCCCGAGCACTTGGCAGTTTTACTTTTCCTTTTTTCTTTCTAACTATTTTTCGTTCTAACTGTTTTACAGGAAGTTGTGTGGAAACCCTCTGGCAGTCCAAATACGGAACGATTACGTTCCCACCTGGAGCTTTGGGTACAATCACTGAATCGAAACCAGATCTTCTGTGCCCCGAATACACACTCAATGGTGCGTACCTCTAAATTAACCGTTGACGTTTTACAAGGATATTTGGCGTCAATTTAAACATAAGGGGAGTGTCCATATCGTGACTTGCATTACGTTGATTACAGGAATCAGACATGTGGTTAACTCCTGGTTAACACCTTTTGAAATGAAATTTTCAAAGGTTATTAGTTTCATTGTACATCTACATTTATAGTATTAAAACAAGCGAACGGTTCCAAAAACCAAAGGTATACTTTGCCATTAAGAGCACATTAAAGAGAGACTGCATACTAACAAAAAACGAAGTGGATAAACGCAATACTTATATTAGAGTCAGTCATAAGCAATGTCGAGCTAATGTGTTTGTGCGTGCTTTTGAAAATGTCCAGAGATTCTATAGTTGGGGATTTAATGGTAAAGAGTTGCAGAGTTTGGAAGCGGAAAGCCATTGGATGCGGTTGTTTTAGGGACAGTTAGATGATGTTTGTTTTTAGATCGAAGATTGCGACTACGGTTATAAAGTGAGAAAAGTTTCTCGACATACGCCTTGTCATTCATAGCTTTCCCAATAGAAATACAATTTTGAAGCAAATTCACTTTACATAATATTATTTCATTCACCACAACACATGCAATTTGAAAATAGATATCAAGACTTCAAATTTAGGGAGGCTAAATTTGCAACTCACGTAACAATTATTAATCATTGCACGATGCAACTGTTGTGATTTTCAGGCGGCAGGGCGATCGCAACAGCTGTATGTGTTGGCGACGGCTTCTCAGTAGCCAACTGGATTCCAGTCAACCAGCCTGAGTTAAACTGTGGACGAAACCTGACAACTGATGAAAAACTGCAGCTCTTAAATCAGGTAATTATGACAACGTTCTGCAACTATTCATTGTAATTCGATGTCACATTTATTTCCACGACACACAAATAGAAGTAATATCTGAATGAAAAATTACAGTGGAGCCAAAATCCAAAAAGCGGGGCTTGGGGTGGATATGCTTTGTTAACATTACAACAGTAAAGCAAAAAGAGAACAGAGGATTATCCTACAACAATATGCAATACACTGATAAAACTGCAATTAAATGCTGTTGAGTTAACTGGAAACAAAGGGATTGGGGAGAACATTGAACACTGATCGTAGGGATCATGGGAGGAGCCTACTTGGAATAAAACTAGAACGGACTTGAGGTTGTTTTGAAATCACTGAGGGAGTATTCATGTTGACTGGGCCTGAGTAAGCAATGGTGTGTCGAGAGAAGGTGTTTTGGGCAAGAGGAATGTGGAGTTTAGTTGATGACATTGAGAGAAAGATAGTTGGAGATTATTCCAGTTGACTGGGCCTGAGTAAACTGTAGTGTGTTGAAAGAAGGTGACTTTGGTGCGAGGATTGTGAAGTTTAGTCGCAATTGTAAATTGAACGCACATGTATTCGGATATTGTGCATGTACACGATCTTGTTGTCTTCACACGTTAAAGCAACTAATTTAGTTTAAATTAGTACACCAGTATACCTGTTTATGAGTGTTGTGTCGTCGTTAAGCCTTCGAGAAAGGCTCTGCTACGGTCGAAACGAATAGGTTTGAATATTTCGTTTCACTTATATTTTTCTTGTAGATCGATGTCACAGAAGAGAATGTGATGGAAGTCGCAACCCAAGTCATGGTTCTCACGGAGGATGCAGCAGCATTGACCGATAATGGCGTCACCTCCACAGCGGATATCATGGAAAAAGTCACCAGTGTCAATTCAGTTGCTTCAGAGGTAATAAGTGACGGAAAAACACACCTTCTATGATGTTTTTCTTCGAGGGCAAAACACAAAACTGGGTAACTTGGTCTCCCTAATTTGTCAATAATGTTAGTTCGGTCCAGACAGCTCCGTTGGCAGAGTGCCGACACGTTAATTCAAAGGTAACATGTTCAAATTCCGCTCTAGTCAACTTTCTTTGTTCAACCCAAATTTATAACAAATAAACAACGATATGAATTTGCATTCCCAGGTAACGGCTACTCTTGTGGAGGCAGTCGGAAATCTCGTTAATGTCAACGACGAATCCTTGGAACAAGCTGAAGCTACTTCCAAAGGTCCAAGCAGAGCTGTCAAAGCCATGGAGAAACAACTCCAGACTGTTCAAGTCACCATGAATTCAACATTCCGTGAGGTGAACGCAAACATCGCCGTTGAGGTCCGACGAGTGACCAAGTCAACCCTCGTGAGTGGGTTGGGGTTTGTGAGTGCAGCTGCATCGTCGGAGGAGAGTTTAGATAACTCCAGCTTGGTAGTCATGGCAGGAAATGAAATGAGCAATCGAGTCAGTGGCGAGGAGATGAACACAGCTGTGCTTATTCTACCTCCTGAAGTCAATATATTAGCACGAGGTTTGTCGTAGATTTTATTTTGTTTCTTAAACACTGTTGTACGGAGCTCTGGACGTGCCATCCAACTGCCATCGTCACCCTGAACTTGCAGCCCAAGGTTGGGCCCAAAGAGGTCAAGGTCACACGACCTGTGTGGACATACATGATGGGACACTGGCTTTGTGACAGCAGATGAAATATATATTATGTATAAATGACAGGGAGATCTGGGGACACTTCTCTCATGACATCATTGGCCAAGGACACCATTCAACATAGAAGAATGTACCGCAGGATGATGGCATCATAAACGTAGGACGACGACTTCCAGATATATTTCATTTCGGGATGACGACATCCTGAAAGAAGGTTGTTTCTTTACAAGATAATTTATCTTGGGTTCTCAACATTTTCAGGATATTCTCGTTTCATGATGAAATATCTCGGGAAGTCGACAACCGATATTCAGGAGATCGTCAGTCCCATTATAATTTATCTTGGGAAGTTGACATCTTACTTTCATGATGCCGTCATCCCGAGATAAATCATTTCAAGATGTCGTCATCTTACGTTTGTGATGTCATCATCCTGCAGTAAATCATCTCAGGACCTGAACATATCGGATGGCACTTACAGAGCTCCGTACTGTTGTTCACCGAATCATAAATATGTAATGTTTCTTCTCGTGCCGATCAAGCATTTTATTTGGACATACCGATATACCGAGAAGGCTCATTCTGAAATCTTGCTGCACACTGGATCCAGCAGCTTAGCACGAGGTAAGGTTTTCAAAGTAAAATACGGAGGAAAGTTTCCCAGAGTTTGTCTTCTGTTGTAGACATGGTCACCAAAACATGAAAGGAGAAACAGGGGAAGACAACACTCAGCATTACAGACGATAGTTGCCAGGGACATTGGGCTTCTTCCAACTGATCTTCCCAACTTAATGTGAGATAGACGAGAGAGATGGGGGAGAGAAAGGGGAGAGGGGAGAGAAGAAGAGAGGCTAATTTATGTAACACTGTGCTCGAAATACATCTTTTGGCATGCTTTCCAAACTAAGTCTTGTCTTTCATTGAATATTTTTCAGATGATGAGGATGAAGGAACTCGTGTTTCTTTCACCGTCTTCAGAAAAAGAAACTTATTCCAGTCAATTCCTCTAGCAGACTTCAATCAAAATGGAAACAAATACAACCGAACGATTAACACTCGTATCATGTCAGCTACTGTTGGAACTCAACCGATCAGGAACCTGAACGAACCGGTGACGATACTACTAAATAGGATTGATGTGAGTCAAGCTCCATTTCTCATGGAGTTATCAGCAAGATGAAAACAAGATGTAAAAGGATTAAACATTGCGAAAATTCATTGATATAACTCGAAACAGTATGCTCGTGTAAAGAGCAGTTATGTTTTGAATGTTTCCAGAGAAACAATGTTCCGGATAGAATCGGGTAGTTTATTTCAGAGAACAGGTCCAATGTGTAAGAAGGACCGGTCACCATAGCGTATACTGTCTTGATACTGTATAACATAATTTTATACTACACGTATTTCCTAACTGCGCTTAATTCGGCTTGTCTTTAAAAATAAATCATGACAAAGTGAACTAGTTTCTCACACAGATGGTAGTAATTCGGATCAAGAAGTACTTCTGATATGGAATTAAAAATCAGTTCAAGTTGTTTATTAATCATTCGGTAAATTAAACAATATTCTTCATTGTTTTACTCAGAATGGGTCCTTTGTAAACAACACGGCTTGTGTGTTCTGGGATTTCGATCGTGGAATTTGGTCAACCGAGGGATGTCAGTTGCGTGAGGACTACGGAAGAGACCAACAAATCGCTTGTCAGTGCGACCATCTCACCAACTTTGCAGCTCTAATGGTAACTCCAATAATTTACATTCTGTGTTCAGGTTGTCAACGAGATTTTAAATAATCAACCCGGTGGGGGGGGGGGGGGCAAAGAAAAACATAAAACAATGTTTAACATTGTTCATGACTTAACTATGCAGATAACATGCAACACTTTTAAGAACTTTATTGTTCAATTAGGCCCCTATGTTGTCGGATTTAAGACTCTCTTTGATTATGTCGATTACACCATGAATCACTTCTTGGAAGTCGTGGTGGCCTTAGATTAATTTATTTTTATATTTGTTTTTATTAAGAGAGTTTGTTTATTTCCTGTTCTCTAAAAGTTATCTCTAATAATATTCCACCCATCTCTTTTAACAGCCCCTACTTAAAGCCACTACTTAATCTTTCCAACCAGAGGGGTCGTTTCTGGTTTAATTGATTTCATGTACGAGATATTTGTTTTGATAACAATTGTTTACGGGTTAATATTTCACAGGATATCTACCCGGAGTCTTCGTTGACCGAGACGCAGGAGTTCATTCTCAAGTTGCTTAGCCTCGTTGGGTGCGGAATGTCCATTCTTGGTTTGAGTGTTACCATGGTTACCTACATCAGTCACAGGTAAGTTTATGAGACAGGTGCGTCTTGAAAATCTTGGGGTCACAAAGCACTGAGATTCATCTTAAAATGAGTTGTCAGTATTACCGTGGTGTAATTAGTATTGTGACATCACACACCTTGATGTAAGATTGATTCACACTAAAGGTCAATCTTAGCTATTTGTGTAATCGACTCCAGGTTTCGTAGAGCGGTGCAGAAAAATATAAGATATGACACCCCAACTCTTCACCGTTGTTACTTTCATAAATGTTTTTTTTTTTTTCTCGGGAAGCTATAAAATAAAGTACTACGTGCACACTCAAAATAGCACAAATGTTGAAAGAAAACTACAAAACAAGGAAAATGGTCATGAACCAGCTAAATCACGATGGATTGCTTAAAACATAGTTTCTGTCCAGACGCTCTCCTGTCCAGCAAAAAAAGAACTAGTTGTATAACCAAAAATATTTTGTTAAATATGTATTTTTCCACACACAAGCATCGTACAAACCAGCAAACAGATAGTAAGCAAAATAATTGTTTTGGGCTGGGGCTTCTGCTTGTCATTTACCTTAGATAGAATGCAGAAGCATAGTGTTCATCCTGTTTGTGAAGGGCTGGGATCAACGTTACAACCTCTTTCCCACCTTAGGTCTGGAGCCAGCCTCTATCTTTTCTATATACATTTTCATGGTAAATGTGCCACCAGTGTGTCTGACCTAGTTCCTCCTATCAGATTGTTTGAGCGTGAAACCAGGCTCTCTGCTTGTTCTCATCCATACACTCTTTCTTTACTGGGATGTAGAACAGAGAGCCATTCCAACAGCTTTATTCCAAATTTGCATTCCTTTCGGAACTCCTTGTCTGGTGCATGTTTCCCTCCACCCTACAATCTAGACTGTTTTAAGAGGAATATCCATTCCTACCTTCAGCTCCCTTGAGTTATTTCCATCTTAAATGTTTTCTTCTAGTAGCCCCTTGGTAACCAAAAAGTGGCTGTTAGCCTTGTTTGGGGCGAACTTGCATACTTGTTTTAATATCTACTTTTATCCCTTTGCAAACTTTCAGAAAACTTCGTGAAAAGCGCCCAAACCAAATCCTTCTTAATCTCTGCTCATCTCTTTTGGGTTTGTACATCACCTTCGTGGTTGCCACGGTTCTTGATTCACAACAAGGCGTGGCCGAGGTAGACGTGTTACCATGCTGTGTTCTCGCTGGTTTCCTGCATTACTTTACCCTGACGTCGCTTTGTTGGATGGGCGTGGAAGGATTCAATATGTACCAACTGTTTATTAGAATAGTCAATGCGTACATCCCGAAGTTCATGTTGAAAGCCTCGTTCGTAGCGTGGGGTAAGTTGTAAATAGTATAGCAGCACACGAGGACCAGACGTAGAAAGGGTTTTTAGTAATGGTCCTCAATACTGGTCACTTTATTCGATTGCGAGCATTCAAGCTTCCACGTGACATCTTAAAACACAATCTAGCAAACGTCCCTTGTTTTTCAGGGGGTGTAAAGACGTGATTGTTCGTTCTCTGAACACTTCTTCCAATGACACCTTCTGTGCATGAGAATAATGATATTGCCATGTCAAGGGTCCATGGTTATGGCGCAGTAATCGTTCACACTACATGTCGTGGTGATTACACATGTTTGCTATTTTGGGTGGAGGCGTTCTGGATTTATGTTCTTTATAAGGATCCTAATTATTATAAAACAAGGAAAGCTTTCACCTGACTGGAGTTTGCTAATTCTTATTATCGATATTATTTAAGTCAAGGTCTCATGTTAAACATTTTTTCGTTTGAAAGTATCGTTGATTGCATTCTTGTTTTAAAGTGTCGTTTTTGTAGGGCGTCACAACAGTTTTCAACTTTAGTACATAACGTGATAGTACAATTCGATATTTCTACAGGCATGTACGCTCTGTTCGTCTTCAACCGATTTCTACATCACAGATTCTCAATCTTTACTGTCGTAAATGTAAAATGTTAAACGTTTGAGTTTATAGTATTCAATTCAGAAAAAGAACTGATTGCTTTGAATACTTTGTCATTATTCCCTAATTCAAGTAATAAACCCCAACGCCCCTCATCCCCTTCCCGGTGCCGCTTCCAAGGTTGTATTGTTTACTTGGGTGTGAACCCTGGCTATACGGCAGTTACAGGTTGAATGGCTTCTGACTGGCACCCCCTAACAATGATAATGACAAAATAGGGAGACCATCATCAACATAGGGCTAGATAGCTCAGTTGGTATAGAGTAATCCAGAGGTCGCAGGTTCGCAGGTTCAAGTCCCACTCTAGTTATTTTTTCTTTGTTTGACCCAAAATGATTATAAGTATCAAACTTTTTGCAGGTATCCCGTTGTTGATTGTATCTATCACTGTTGCAGTTACCAGAGAGGACTATGTCGAAACAGACTTGTAAGTTTTTAACTTTGGAACTGTTTTAAACAGCTTTTTCGTTTGTATTCTAATGACAAAATAACATGAAGGTTTTATTGATATTTTCCTTTGGATTTCGATTAAATTAAGACGCAAACCTGATGTGTAACGATTGGTACTATTCACACAATGCTCAGGTGTGTAGTTGTTATTTTGTTTGTATGCCATGTTGCGATATATTGTTAATTTATTTGTCTTATATCTTCGGACAATACAACACATATAATACGCAATTAAAGCGATCTGGGTCGAGACGAAAGTGTGTATGTTTTTGTGTGCTTAACTTAGATCATAGATATCTCAGACCAAATAAAAACTCTACTATCAAAAAGATGAAAATTAATCATTGAAAAAGCAAAACTAAAATTTCAATATCATTACTGGAAGCTTGACATTGCAAACAAATAACAAGTAAAAGCAGAAATAGACACAAAAAATCAGTCCAAAGTCAACCAAAGAAACAAAAAAGCTGTTGAGTGAGTGAAAAAACGACTAGAGCCACCAACCACAAATCGGGCAATTTCAAAAGTTGATCAATAAAACGCAGCAAATTTAAATTAAAACAAAAAACACAATTAAAAAGTAGGCTTAGACCTACATTAATTGGGAGTAAATCGTTAATCTAAATTATAAACGTAAATGAAGGCGTTATTGATTTCGCATAAAGTAAAACATTTTGGATATAAATCAAAGGCAGTTGAAGTCATGTAATAGATTGACTCCGTTACTCAAGTATATTTTTGTTCAAATTGTTTCTCAGTTGTTTCTTGAAGACGATCCCGATGATTGTTAGTCTCTTGGTCCCCATTGGACTCATCCTCCTCTTTAATATCGTCATCTTTGCCATGGTCGTCCGGACATTTGTCATCACAACATCAGACAACTCACTGAGGACAAACGAAAGGCGACTGTCGAGTCGAAAACTTCACAAGCAGCGTCTCCAGAACGCCTTGACCGTCATGACCCTGATGGGATTGACGTGGTCAATTGGTTACCTTAATCTCGTCCAACCACTCAGTTTCCCCGTGCAGCTAATCTTCTGTCTACTCAATACACTGCAAGGATATTTCATCTTCATGTTGTATGGTGTACGTCAACCAGAGGTCAGGAGGCATTGGAAGCACTGCTGTTCCTTTCAACCATCGACGACGTGGTCCGGTAGGACATCTTCAGAAAACCCATCGTCATCAGTTAGACCGCAACTCAGGTCACCGTTTGACCCCAAAAAAGTCCCTCAGCCAACGTCGCAGATATATCGCAATGGAGGCTTCAGCTAATTGATGTTGATGTTACAAGTTTAACAGAAAATTATTACTTCTGAAATTAAAAGTGCAGTAAAGTATGAAACAAAAAACATATAAATATAATTTAAAAACAATTAATATTAATAATGGGGGGTTAACGTAATGCCGATTTATATATAGGCTTAGTTATCAGATATACAATAGAAGTCACACGTGCAACTGTCAGTTGAATACAGTGTCTACTTGTTGAGAAAACAATAAACTGTCACGGTATTGTCATAATTAAGAACGTCAAATTCATCCATGTTCAGCGAGGTGCCAGCGGGTACAAGCCGCAACTTTGGCCGTATTGATCGAGGGCAGCAATCAAAATGGACACCACATCTTTTTCAAAAAGTCGCCTGCAAACCATCTGGGGACTCAAATTTGTACATAATTTTATTGAATCAATGGGGGGGGGGGGATAATTCGGATGAAATTATTTCGCAGGATGCTAACTATCTATACTCTCTATAGATAACAGGTAGGCTTTTGGATATACACACATTCTTTTCGGGGTCATTGACAACTTATGAGCTTACATTTAATCCTTTAACGACGGAGTGGGCCAATTGATCATACCACACAATGATTAATTAAGTCGTATCTCCAAAGTGTAATAACCTTGGGGAGTCAAATTCAGTGATATCCTATATTGGACCATTACACATAAATGAAGGGGGGGTGGTAGACCCCAGAGTATTTTTTTACAGGATTTTTTTGAAAATATATATTTGATAGCGTGGTAGTAAAATTATTGCCTTTTCGCTCGTCGGGGTAAAGTTGGGGGCACTGCTTAGACAATTAGAGAATTATATCAAAAGAGGTCACTTATACGTAAAAATTATAGGAAAAATCACGTATTTTTTGTAAAATATATAATTGGATGGTGTGGTAGTAAATATTGGCCCTTTCGCTCGTCTGGGTGAAATCGGGGGCATTGCTTAGATAATTAGAGCTTAGCTAATTAGGGAAAAAATCAATTACGGTGTAACTAAAGGACTAAACTAATTCTAGATAATAGCTGGGCAGGTAAAGAAGTCACTTATATGTAAAAAAAATAATAATAATAATAATAAAAAAATAAAAAAAAGTAAAAAAATATATTAAAAAAGTAAAAACTGTTGTGAAATGCACAGAAAATATTTGTTAATATACCTTAGATGGTGTGGTAGGAACTATTGGCCCATTCAAGCATTTGCGTATAAATTAGGCTTTTCACACGTTCAAGAGTTTTAGCCATGAAATATGACATGTATGGATAAAAGGGTTCTCCTGAATTTCTTAGTTTTTATGCTAATTTTCCTTCTTTGTCTCAAGATTTTGGTATGAATTGCATTGAATTTTGAAGAGAGTAATAAGAAGTATAAGAAGTTTCATTTTTCCCTTTGGCACATTTAGGTACCCTGGCCAGAAATGAGCTTCATTCGTATTTCAGGTAAGCTACGATGACGTAAAGTTGTTTGACTTATCGTTAACGAGTTTTTAGTTGAAGATGGTTTCAAGATGGGTATTTTATAGCATAGTGAACAAACATTTCTGTGGAATTTGTTGAAAAACTAAACATCACTGAAACATGACAATCCAGTAGATTTGACACATTACTATATGAGTTTATGTCAGATTACTCGAAAGTAATAAATTGTGTTTATAATGCGAACGTTACCTTTCAAGAGAGATGACCCCAGCTAACCAAAAACGGTTCGTATCAGTCTTGAAATGTTTCTGGTCACGGGCCAATCTTCTAGCAGCTCTCACTCAGAAGTCATTTTGGTCATGGATTCAAAACATGCCCCAGATAAAATCTTTCTGTAAATCTTTACAGGTTTTACGAATTCAAAGATGAAGTACAGGATCGGTATCGGTGAACAAACATTATTAATAATCTGAAAAGCCCACTGATTATAGTTGCGATTACAAACATCCAGACAAGTATTTTTGTCTCAAACCAGTCAAGTAGGCACTGTGAGGATTAAAAAAACACTGATCTTAATTTCAACTTTACTCGTCAGAATATAAGATTATGTATATACTTTTTGATGCTTTGATTGATTATGATTATGAAAGTGGCGTGAAATCCACTTGACAAAACAAAACATTGTTTTCGCTGTTGCCACGCTAAACATGTAATCAAATGTAATTTCCATATTATGTGTTACAAAGTTATTTCCATATTATGTGTTATAATGTTTTCATTGTTACTTTTAATTAAAACTAAAATATGGCAAATTAATATAATCACGCCAACAAAAGCTGACAAGTGTAAAGTTAAACTATTTTTCGAAACAATTTTGGCCAACAAGTTTATTATCATTCCAGTGTGAGATTAGTGCACGTAAAAGAACCCATAACACTCTACAATAAGTTTATTTGGGGTATATTTCAATATTATGTTTTTTGTTTGTATTTCAATCCCATTGCATTATTTACCATTATTTGTTATTTACTAGTGTTTTGATGTTGCTCTTGAATATTTGTAATTCTTAATATTTTGTTAAGGCTGGCAAGAGCAGTGAGCAATGCTTAGCATTATCTATTCTCTTGTAGTATGTAATGTTGAAAATTGTAAACCATTTGTTGTTGTTGTTTGGGGGTTTTGGTTCACGGTTTGGTGTTGTTTTGGGGTTTTGGGGTTGTTGTTGTTTTGGTTTTTTTGCTAATGCCTTTAGTCTGTTACCTAGTTTCGTTTTTTGTACATGGTGCTTTGAGGCTGTTTTGCGGTAATGCCATTTATAAGTTTCTTGTTATTGTTATTATTTCAATTTACCCATGCCCTTGTATGGCCTACTCCCGTTTATGTTATTGATAAGCAGAAAGTGTATTGCTGCAGTATTATATTGAAAATTGTGAAGAAAACTCGCTTCATTAAACTACCTTTAAATTTTTTCAAAGGAGATTTCTGAGGTGGCCCTTCATTGCCAAAATTTCTTTCTCATGTCATACTCTGATAGTATGCCAAGTTCCATACTTGTATCATCAAAGGCACACCTCCCCGACCTTATTTCTTGTATCTGTCCCCTTAACAGAAAGATAGTACTAACAGATAATAACAGTTAATTCTGGAAAGATAAAAAAAATAATTCAACCTTTTCTATAGCCCAAATAATTATTAGCGTTTAGGTTGTCACTGTATTGTCAAAAAGTTATGTATTTTTGTAAGTTTGTTGATATTTTTCTCATGATCAAAGCAAAAGTACGTTGTGTTACTGTTCAGGTTCGTGTGAGGCATTATTGTGGAAAGTTTTACCCAATAATTTTGGGAGTTTCTTGATATTACTTCTTGTTAACTTTTTTTCGGCATCTGTTTTATTTATTTTTCTTCACACCCCACAACGGAGCCAATACAGTTCGTTTGATAAATGTTATGCTCCTGTGAAGAATTCATCAATACTTTACAGAAACGTTGGAAATAGTACTATCCGTGTGGTCATTTCTCATTAGTTACAGAGTGACTTAAATAGGAATCACGCATGACCAGAACACTGCAGAAGGGGTCCTAAGGAGGCATCTGTGTGTCCCCCCCCCCCCCCCCCTTCCCCGACCTCCCCACCCCTTCCCTCACTGATGTTTGTGCCCCCGGGACCTTCCCATTTGAAATCTTCACCTTCGGGACAAACGAAGACTAAAGAAAACTTGTCGACACGTCCGTCATTTAAATAAGTGATGTAATGATAGTAGTCACAGAAAAGGCAAAGTATGGTTTCATTGCTACTTTTATTACTTTTGCTAGTACATTGTATTATTGCACCGTGCCATTATCCGGCTGACAAAATAGCAACATTGGCATAATTAAGTAAGAATGGTTGATTCAAAATATATATAATGATTTTGTGTCTGACACTGATGAAAAGGCTTTAATACTTTTTTCATGACTTGCATCTTCTGTTGTTATATATATATTTTTTTCTTTGGGGGGGGGGGGCAGTTAACTATCAGCATTCGGAGGCAACAGTTCTGAAGATACATCCTTGGCTTCCCCGAACAAAGATATTGACAACATTGGGAGACCGCCAACAGCTAATGGTTTAGTTGTTAGCGCGCCGGCACATTAATCCAGTGGTAGTAGGCTCACATCCCGCTCTGGTATTTTTTTCTTTGTTTCAACCCAAAACTATTTAAAATTTACCTAGTCAGTATCCCTTGTGGCTTACTGATATATTATAGTCTTCTCCTACATTATTGTACAGTTATTATATAATATCAGGTTTGTCTCGATTAAAACAAAAGAAACGGTATAAAATCATTGTACTCTCCACATGAGGTTACGCAATGCTGCAGTGTCGTTGACAGTAAGCTCATCGGCTTCCCTTCTTCTTGATCCCGGAATCAAAAGAACTATTTGGACCCACAAAAGGGATCCGAACATTTTCCCCTTCAAGCCTCGGTATGGTTACATAAATACTCGAGGACCAGAAATGGCTGTTATGTGATCAGGACTGGTCATGTTATTATAATAGTATTAACTGATTCTTGTATAGCGCATCTTTAATTAATTAACATACCAATAGTGCCCTGTTCATTGGACCAATAACATTCCTGCCTCGGCTCCCAAGGGAGTATAAATCCCCTTGCTGTCATGGGGCTACAAAGGCTTCCTCTACCCCCACATGTACCCATTTACACCCCTGGGTGAAGATATGCAATTATAGTAAAGCATCTTTAACTTAGTGTCCTAAGCCCAACCGGGATTCGAACCCACACCCCGATGACTTAACCACCAGAACTAGAGTCTGGTGCACTTATAGACATTTCTGTTGTTGATAAACAACCCGCGCTGGTTGGCATGGACGGCTGGATGTTAGCAAAACATTCAATCGTGTTAACAGAAGTTGTGACAAAATTCAACATTTCTGTCAACTTTTTTTTTTATTCTTTTTTTTATCAATAATGGGTATTTTTGTAACAATGTGGCTATCTGTTTTTTTATTTGCATTTATGGCTTCCCATAGTTGTTCAACATTGGCAGAAACTCGGGTTGTGACGTTGCAATAGAAAGGTTTCAGCCACGACAAGCTCCTTCCAGTGGAATCAATGTCAGTTCAAATACATGTAATTACTGTCACAAACCAGAACGAGGAATTTGGGTGGTCTAGCACTGAACCCATTGTATTAAGGCACACTTTCTCATTTGAAGTAGAAGTAAATCCGTGATTTTAGTCACGGCCATGGCCGCGTTCAACGACAACGTTGAAAAATATGACTTTTGGCACTCCGGCCATAACCACTCAACCTTCTGGAGCCATTAAATCGGACATGGCCTGATTGCACGATGCTGTGAATCAGCCGATACTCAAGTACAGATTGTATCTCAGAGTATTCTGTATCTCAGGTGCGATTTGCAGCCAGGATTCCCTGGAATTTGCCCGGCGTATCCTTCGCTTTTTGACCTCCCCGTGTACCGTGGTCATCACGTCAAGTAGGTTGAGCTTCCTAGCGAAAGTCTCCAGCATATTAAAGAGCACCCCGACGTACAGATGGTAGACACTCCGAAGAGATTCACTCATTGCCCCTTTGGGGATCAGGGCAAAGGTCAACAGGAAGTCATAGTCATCAGGAATCATGGTTGCATTGTGACCTTGCTTGACCCCTGCTGTTGGGGCATCACCTCTTGGAGATCGGCCAGACTTGGTGTCGCTCTCAAGAATCTGCAGGAAAAAAAGCTTGGGCTTGTCGGCCAGCGTGGGGCAGTTTTCACGAGAGAAGATGTCCGTCAGTTGGAGGACGTCGACGGCGATGCCGTCTGGGCCGATGATTTTTCCATGGGACCCATTGGAGAGGATGCAGACGATGACGCAATCGAAGTAGGAGTGATCCTCTAGACTGAGGAAGCGTAGCGCTGAGATTATGTCGAGGGACATCAGGCCTCGCATGATGCGGACGTTGAACCCCAGCTTGATCAGGACGCTGCGTAAACGATCTGACGAGAAATACAAAAGAACAATTATTGATGTTATTGCACAGTGACGGTCAACATCCTTTGACGATTATGTTTCGTACTGTGTCCTGTGTCAAAATCGATGTAATTTCTGGAAAAAAACTAAGCTCCCATCGCCATTCCGAAGTAAAACGTACTATTATGTTAAAATAAAAAACTATAGTAGTAAACGTTTTGAACAGATACTCTGCTCGTCTTCAGGACGAGCCGAGTATCACAGTTCGAAACGTCGACACCACACCGGTTCATCTAAGAGCCAACACTCCCCCAAAATAGTTTTATACATGTTGTACCCGCAAGTTTACTTTCATTTTTTTTTCTTCTTATGATCCACACTGTGCATGCACGGCTTCAAACATCTCTCATTAGTGTTAGATTGAAGTATTTACCCCGATTTTTAGAATATCAAATAACGCCTTTTCAAAGGTTATTTTTTTAATCGAAAACGGCTGCAATTTAATGTACCTGTACTATCTTCGACTTTTGGAAATTCTATTCCATCACTGGAAGAACACCTCGACTCCTCTCCATTCAAAAATTCTCCAGTCTCTAAGGTGCAAAAGTTATCAATTATAACTGCAACTCCCCTTGGCCTAAATCTCATCCGATAGCACGGCCGCTTGCTGCCTCCGTCAACATCTGCTCTGATGTGAACAATGGCCTTTTGCTCAGCTTTTTTGTGAAGTTGATTCTGATGGTCAGCAACTCCTGGAAGACCCTTTTTACATGCTTTAGAAAGCTGCTGGATCAATGGACAGCCTTCCCACTCAAACACCTTCAGGGCGGTCAGTTTGCTGGCCAAAAACATGGGAAGGTTCCGCAGGGAGTTGTTTTTCACCTGTAGCTCCTCCAGCTCAGTAAGCTCGCACAGAGCCTGGGGCAGCCACTCGAGTTTGTTGTCGTTGAGCCATAGGAGCTTCAGGTTCTTCATGGAAGCAATCTCGGTCGGTAGGTAGGTGATTTTGTTGCTGTCCAGAAATAGTTTCTCCAGGAAGGCCAGCGATCCGCCGCAAAGCACCGGTGGGAACTCGGTGAACTGGTTATCCGAAAGATCCAACCATCTCAGATTGCTCAAGTTACTGATCTCTCCCGGGAGGTATGACAGCGAGTTACAGCTGAAGTAGAGCCTGACCAGATCAGGAAGTTGACAGACAACGTCCGGACACCTCTCGAAGGCGTTATTCTCCAAGTACAGCCACTTGAGCTTGCTGAGACGGGCCAAGTCGGCGGGGAGGTCTTTCATTCTGTTCACATTTAGGTTCAGCCACTGCAGCTCGCTGATACTGAATAAATCCGACGGCAGCTTTTGAAGATTGCGATAGTTGAGGTCCACGCGGAGATCGTAGGCGTTTCCGCGATAAGGGGAGATGCCCAGGGATTGCAGAGAGCCTTGGATGCTCCCCTGCGCCATTGCCCTTTTATGTTAAGTTAAACCGAGAACACCAGGTTGTTGAGGTTGTTTTGTCAAGATGAAATTAAAACACCGTCGACAGGAAAAACACCTGTTTGCAGAATTCAAGTTCTGCCAACCTCTTGAAGTACGCTGGTTTCAAATTTATCTGTGACAAGAAAAAAACGTACTTTTGTTAAATCAAAGAAAAGAAGGAGTTTAAGAAGCAACAATATAGTCATTAGATGCACATTAGGTGTAATTGTAAGTCGATATAACTACTGTAAGGAAAGCAGAAATAAGTGGTTTTAACATACCAATTACAAGAACGGGAATGCGTCTGCAAGTAAAACCATTACATCGTCGTTTTCCCATCTGCCTGTTCTTTTCAGGAATTTGTTTCAGAACATAGAAAAAAATAAATGTTTTAGGAAATACCAGTTTATTTTAGAATGCTCAGGTATTTTGAGATTACTTGTTTTTGTATCCTATGCATAAAAATAATTATCATACAGCGCTTCGTCTGACCGAGGACGTCACAACTAGGCACACTCGTTACTTTTTCCACAAGATATTCGGAGCTACATGTGGCGCAACCTGCAGCAAACCATTACCAGAAAACGAAGGGGCAACCACTTACCTTAGCGGAGTCTACTGGGTTTTATAACGTCCATTACAACACACAGTACCTTTACGGCTTTACATTCAATCCGAAGGACCAAGCAATAATTAAGTGTCTATAATGACACAAGATTGTCGGGACTCGAACCTACACTCCAATGCCATGGGCCAACATTCATAGAGCTGCTTATGCAGGAAATATTGCCTAAACATATTCTGCTAAGCAAAAGTGAGCACGTTAACCAGTCACATGGCACATTTGACATGTTTTTTGGTTGGTAACTTTGTTCTGGTAAGCTAATTTGGTTGCTTCGCTATTTTTTGTGCTCTCTATGCGCCAGGGCCCATAACTTCATAGAGCTGCTGAAGCACAAAAACTAGCTAAGCACAACAAAATGATGCTTACCAGAATAAAGTTCCCAGCCAAACTATACCATGTACAATTTGTGACTGGTACCCTGCTCATTTCTGCTAAGCAGAAACATGCTAACCGATATTTTCTGCTTAAGCAGAAACACGTGTGGGCCCAATTTTATTGTTAGAGCTGCTTATAAACAGCAATTATTGCTTAAACACATTCTGCTAAGCAAAAGTAGGCAGGGTACCGGTCACAGATTGTACAATGTGGAATTGTATAACTACTTTTGTGCGCAGCTCTAGGAAATTGGGCCCAGAGCCGTGCGTCCAGTGCGCTTTTGACCGCTCGGCCATCACACGAAACACGACAAACGCATGCTTACTCGGAGCACCATGATTTCTGCAGCCGTCTATTACTCAACCCTGATTTTACCATAGTTTTTACCATAGATCGTTATGGGTTATAGTTTTACCATTGTCACACAAACATAAGGCCCAAAGGTACTCCACGAACGCAAATACATTGGTACTCATAAATAGTAAAATTAGTACGTCGAAACACATACAGTCCTTGTATAAGCAGCACACCATAAAGGCATACCAAATTGCCTGCACGGACAGTTTCCTTGGCAACGAACAAACACTCCATTTGCCCTATTTATGGGGCTAACACTCAATGTAATATGTATCTACTTACTCGCTTAGGAGTAATCGCTCCCTCCAGCAACACGTTGCAGGCCTCGCAATAGACAGGTACTGCTCACTGGCCATAACATTCGGGTTCATCATGGCCGGAGCTCGGCCGGAGGGGAGCTCCTGCCTGCATGGATCGTGTGTTTGTCCATGCAACAACGACTAACAACCAAAGCACATGTGGTTTTTCTGCACAAAGTGGCCTACGGATACTGATCGCTTCATGGGCTTCTCATACAAAACAGGTTCCTGATGTTAGCTCTTTTGTAGTCTCTAAATTATCATGGAGCTATAGCTCCATGTCTACGTGACACCATGATGACACACGTATAGCCATGGTGCAGTGTAAATTTTAACAATCATTGCGCAGGTTGTTACATTGTTCCCCGATCGAGCACTATATCAGTGAAGTGAACCCTGGGGCAAAGGATCAGCAAGGATCACACTGCACACCCATTACTTACATGTAATGACTGGTCTTTTGTTCACATAGCGGATGCATGTTTTGAATATTGATTTTAGTCCGTTTGTTAAAATACACAGAAGGCTGATTGCTGCTTGCTTGACGGTTTAAACACAACGGCGGCACCCACCTCTTAAATTGGTGCGTGTGTGTGTGTTGGGGTGGGGGGGGGGGGGGGGGCGACAAGAGACCGAAGCTCAAATTTAAGAGGAGAAAACGATACTCTTTAGCAACCGCTGATGATAAAGCATCGACTTACCACATTAATGACACCAGCATTATCTGTGTTTATTTCTCACAGAGAGGACATATAGGATAATTGTACGAAAGACCATGGAGGAAGGAAGACTAGCGCCAACAACAAATAAATAACTGTAATCCGTTAATACGGATTCACAATCCGTTACAACTGATTTACATTCTGTTATTATAATCCCTGATTACGGATTCAAAGTGCGTTATCTCACGGCTTTGCAAATTATAAACGATCCGTTAATGGATTGTGACAATTCGTAATTACGGGTTTTGAATCCGTTATCTGTTCGTTTGTTGTTGTTTTTTCTGTGGGGGTTTCTGGGCTTTCGTATAGTTGTACGGATTGCAAAATGTGGGATTAAATTCAATTTAGGCCATCAGGGAAACCATCGAGGTGGGAAACGAGGGGGGCAAAGAAAGTAACTGGCGACATTAAATCTGGAAGGCACCTTTTTAGGGGTTGCGACTTTATATTTCAAATATCAAGTGACAGACCAAGAGCTGCCAACATTTGCAACTTGCTATCAGGGAGATATTTACAATTGCATTCAACATAATAGGGGAAAAGTTCCTATAATCAGGAAGATTTTCAAATTTGTTCATCAGAGCATGGAGAGAGTGGTTTGTTTTCAGGCAACTTTCTGCACAACCCGGAAAAGTTGGCAGCTCTGTAACCCACAAGGGAAACTGGGTAATTTTTTTATCATAAACATAGGTGTGATTAAAACAGCAGTTACGGGTTGAATGGCTTCTTTCTGGCTCCCGAACAAACATTGTTGACAAAATGGGGAGACCGCCAACATTGGGATGGGGCTAGAGCCCAAGTGGTGGAGCTCTCGCAGGTTTGAATCCCGCTCTTCAGTCAATTTGTCTTTGTTCAACCAAAAAGCAACTAAAATTTACCGTCAGCTTCCCTTGAGGTTTATTACTTGATATTTTTGTCTCAATGAGTATTTTGGCAAACATTCTCGATGGGGTTGTGCTAAATCAACATTTGGAATTTTACCCGTCATGGACCGTAGCCCATGCGTCTTAAATGAGCACTTGTAGGCATTTATGTTATTTGTTTAGGATAACAATTATCAAAACATTGGTCTTCAATGCAATTAGTGAGTTTTGGAATAAATGGACAAGATTCACACAACAATCACGAAGTCTTTACTAAACCCACACATTTTTCAGTACGAATCTGCGTAAGAGAAAAACCAGGTTTAATATCATTTTGTCCAAGATTCAACAATTCTGAATACAATACAGTTATATTTTCCCCATCATCTCATTCAACCCCATTTCATAAACCTATTAAGCAGAAAATTCTGCTGAGCAAATTTCTTAGCTCAGCAAGAAATGAGTGGGGTACCAGCCACAGCAATGTAAACTGTATGGTATTTTAGCTGGTACTAACCTATTTCTGCTAAGCATGATTTTCTTTGCATAGCAAATTTTTGTGCTTACAGGCTTTACGAAACTGGATTCAGGTTCCAATTTCATAAAGCTATCAAGAAGAAACTATTCCTAAGCAAATTCTTTTTCTAAGCAAAGTAATTAACAGTGCACCGGCCATAACAATGTGAATGACATACCCTTTCAGCTAGCAACCTGTTTCTGCTTGGCAATATTTTTCTTTGCTAAGCATTTTTGTGTGCTTGATAAAATAAGCTTCATGAAATGGGTCCCATATTAGAAATCAGACAACATACATCAGACAAAATGCCTACACTTTCAGGACACAAAAACTTACATTTACAGAGTGACTATTTTATTAGTGAGAGGAATGTTTTCTTCAATTCATTTCAAACTAATTAGTTTGATTGTACGCAAGTTTTAAAGATTGAAAACTGCTCAAAACTTGAATAAATATTGTCCTGTTGATATTTATTTGAAAAACTATTGTTGGAATGGATAATTTAATAATCCACCCAGTTCATCGAATCAGATTTTATGATTTGAGTCACAGTTGGAAAATATTAGGCACTGATTATTAATTATGATTAATTTTATTAAATCAAAATTTAAATAAAATATTCAAAAATATAAATAAAATCATAATGAAATAATGAACAACATAAATAAATCAAATCAACAAACTAATAAATAAAAAAAAATTAAAAATTAAAAATAAGGCATTAACATTGAAAAAAAAATTCATATTAATTCATTGAATCAGGCACATTAGGGTGAATTAAAATTGAAATGTCTAATCAGGCATCTGCCAGATATACACATGTGTCAGGGCAAACCTCACCACATAAAAGACAATACGTTCCTGGCAATTATCCAAGAAGGAAAGCATTTTTAAGTTTCAATATAAATATAATTTTCTTTAAGATTGTAAAACGCTGTTAATACAAATGTCACTTGTGCTGAAAAGGTTTTCATTTTGCGTCCAGAGCAGGGCCCAATTACATAGAGCTGTTTAAGCAGCAAAAATGGTGCCTAACAATTTTCTGCTAAGCAAAAGTAAGCAGGATACCAGTCACATACTGTATTAGAGAAATGCCATTTTGGCTGGTAACCATATTCTGGTAAGCATAATTTTGTGTGTGCGAAGCAACGTTTTGTTGTTAAGCAGCTCTATGAAATTGGTCCCCGCTGTCTGTGCAACTCATGTGACACTCACTGCCTGAACAATATGTAGAATAGTAACATAATTTCCCCAAAAATCACTTTGATAAAGGCACAGCTCATTGTAAAAAATTACATTTTGTATTTTAAATTTCTAATACTTATTTACGTGAAGGCACAGCAACATATACACCAACAAATTTTCCCAAAAAGAGGAATGTTTGTTTTTCCTTCCTAAATTAGTACAAAGAGCGAATAATTATTTCATTCTGATTCATTTATTGCCATTTTGGTATTAATTGGTCTTCAGTTAATCATGAAAAATATAACTTTTTGTTTTTAAATATGTACAATCTTGTTAAAACAAAAGTGTTACTTTTAAACAAGGTCGACTAAACTCAAACCACATAAACAAAACGTGCATATATATATATTTATAAATACATACATCTCACTGTGTTACTATTCCATCTAAATATCTAGATACTTTCCTCTCGTCTGGTACCAAAAATAATGTAAAAGCAAGAAACCTTGCAGACTACATCAAATAATACTTTCAACTATCCATATGGATAAAACGTCACATTTATGCAAAAAAAATTCATTTTCAGTGACACGACACAACACAACTCAGATTTTAAGTGACACATTGCCTTCGGATTGGGCGCTTTGAAAGCGTCTGTAATTATGTGGAACAAACAATTTGATTCTACAAAATGGCGGACCGTATTAGTTCACCAAGGAAAAGGAAAACCACACTTAAGGAATGTTTGTGTGAATTATTGGGCCTTTATTCTGCTTTAAAAAACAACATGAATAATCATTTCATAACATACACTCTTCTGATAATATCATGCCAACTGTTTTTATAGCCCAAAGCGCCCAATCCGAAGGCAATGTGGCCCTTTAATACTGCGAATCCTCACTGAGTACAACTATTATTTCTTTCAATAATCAGTTTGTATGGACTTAAAAGTTCACATTAATTTGTACCATTTGTTCGCATTTTCCTCCCACAACTGTTGACCTTGAAATTCAAGATTTGCGACAGTCCATGTTGATGTCAAATTCAGTAATTCATAACATTTATGTTCTTTTTGACAATTTTAAGAGCGTTTCCGCTGAGGGTTTTCATATAAAACAGGCACTTCTGGTTAAACCATATTGACTCAACTATCTGGTGGATTAAAGGTGTTCAAGGAAACTAAAGATGTCCCTGATCGGAAAGGCGGTTAAATACTGGAACTATTAGCAGCTTGTATTGCAAAACGAAAGTTCATCTCGTTGATCTTCACTCAAATAACAACAGTCTGAAGAGACTCATAATAAATATGTACACGCAAAAGTGACCGAAAATTGAATTTTTGTGTTGAAGCAGAAGAATTCAATTCGCTTCCGCACTTCATGGATGCACCACAGGCTTTAAGGTATTATACAGGATTGGTAGAGCTGACAAAATAGCCGCAGACAGTGTTCATGTTTTGTGTGATCAACCCTATACAGAATTAATAAAACTATAAAAATGGCGGGCTTAATCCGTTATGTGAGTCAGGAGAACATAGTTCAGCATAGTTCACAATTTTCAACATGTAAACACATTTTTCTTTATTATAGTTGTAACAATTGAAATCAGCTGTTGCAATTTTGTTTTGTTTAAGGTTTTCAGTTTACAGTTTTCTCAAGTTTTACTTTAGAGGGAAATAGTTCGGAGACAAAAAATTTCTAGTATGAACTTCATAATCAGTAAGCTTTCAGACTAAAATTAACCGATGATGTTTTTTATCCTTACCAATCCTGTATAATACCTTTAACTTTGTTTCGGTCGGAGGGTCAGGGTGTGGTGATGAGGTGTTGGGGGGGGGGTTAGAATCCTTACAGTTTTAATCACTGCAGCAATATGCAGTGTGTTTACAAGGAGAGATAACCTCTGACTTTGTTCTTCGCATAGTAGCTGTCTGATCAGGAGCGGTGCAATCTTGATGCATCCAACTCATCGCCATTCCTGGTGTGTGTGTCCCTGGTGATCGCTGGCTTTACTTAGCAGCCTGCAGCGTCGTGCGTTCTTGCAGCACGTGACTCAGCACCTCACTGATCAGCCGTAGGGTTATCTTGGTTATTGGGTAGTCAGTCGGGAGTTTATTCACTATGTGCGGGGAACGTACGTAGTACCTGTGTGTTCAGGAAGAAGACAACACAAAACGCACCTGTTATACACCTGCTTGGAGTGTTTTTTGTAAAAAAAGAAAATTAAACATTTATGTATATTGCACAAGTTCCATTACAATATGTGCAAATTGCATACAACAGACTATATTCCAAACAAGCTCAGAGAGGGTGCATTATGAAGCTGATCCACCAAAATCTGCAGCAAGCCCCTTTTCTTTTGAGATAGGTGTCCTAAAGGGCGGATTTTACAAAGTACTAAGGTTGATCTTAAAGCTACATTTATTTATCACTCTTGACTGCTAAGGAAAAAGGAGATATCACAATACAAATCACTATGGTTATACTGACAGTTCATCTTTAAAAAAAAAAAAATTACTAATGTCCCTTGTTTTTAAGAAGGGGGGCGTGAAATGTCAAGATTGTTCATTCACTAAGCACTTTCTCAACTACTAGTGACACTCTATGCGTGAGAATAACTGAATAATGATATCGCCATAGCAAGGGTCCTAGGTTATGGTACAATATAACATCGTTTCACACAACATATTGTTGTGATTTGAACATCTTTCGCTATTTTTTAGGTCTGGATCTCTGTTTAAAAATAACAAGGGTCACTGGTTGCTATGAAACAAGGATAGCTTTCACATGACAGGAATTTGCTATTTTCTAACATCGATGTGATTTTAGTCGAGGTCTCTTGTTAAAAATAGTCTTGTATAGGTCTTGAAGGTCTATAATAATCAGCGGCAAAGCGTAGTAGAGTGTTTTGTATAGGTTATTCACTCTGGCCCCTGGAGAAGTGAGCTAAGGGTAGCGCTAAATCAGTCAATTATGTCTGCATTAACATCCCCACGCCATTGCACTATAATCAAATTAATTGCTTGTTCAATTTTCTATCCTTGAGGATATAAGAAAAACAGTTACACGACTGTGTGATCTACAGGTGAATCCATCAAGCTTAGAATCCGAAAAGGAATGTATACAAGCCATCAAGCCTTGTTTCTTTGTCTTTCAGCAATAATGCAGGTATCAAAAGCACTGCATCACTTTCATCTATAATCCAAGCAATGAACTAGCTGTACCATGTTTTAAGTGGTAAAGGGTTTTTTTTTCACACAAAAAATTGCCAATACAGTCCCAGAAACATCACTGCAGTTAAGGTAGACAGAAGTTCAAAGAAAACTTCCCAAACTTTACTTTGATCACAGCTTGGAGCTTTCAAATAGGTACATGTAATTTTGAGGTGACATGGTGTATTTTTACCAGTGCAAAATTCCGAAAATTTGGCTAATTTTAATTGGCCCACGACACTGCTATGGGGTTAAAAGTTTACCGTACATCATTGGTTTTTGGCATGGGTAAATACACCCTCGGTAAATTCACCACCATCCTTCAAAAATTATTCAAAAGACATCATCCATCCAACAAACCAGTGAAAATTGAGTGAAAACAGTGACCAATTGTTAATGTTTTTCAAAAGGATTTACAGTGAGACATTTCACATTCATAGAATGTGCTTGTATTAATCGCTATAACCAAAAATATAGGCAAAAAGCAATTTTTCACTCTTAAAATACCATGTCAATTTTCTCCACTTTAACAGTATTTCAGCTGGAATTAATTTGTCCATAGCGGGAATTTATTTCTCTAAAGAATTGGCAGTGATTTAAACTTCCTCACAGTGCACAAGAAGTCAGCCCCAAATTCAAACACGTATGCATTATTCTTTGATCATTTCTAATTCCTACACTTTGTGTGAAAGTGTTGATTACAAAATGTCGAGACTCCTGAACAAATGCCCATGTTAATTTGGTGTGCATGGATCCAGCCGTGATGTGCACTACACAAGTAATCAGCGAGGGAGGTGGATTTATGACTTCTGCTGATTAAAAAACAACCACCAGGAGTAGCCTCTGAGTAGAAGATTTATTATACGAGAGGTCAGTTTTGTAGAAACTGATTACAAGCAAGACAGAGCATAGTCTTAGTTCAAGTCACTCCTGTCTTCTAGAAACCTCTACTCCTGTTTTTTATTTCTCTCGCTGACAGCGGGCTATCAACCATGAAACCCTATCATTGGAAGAGAAGATATCAATCACAGGAGGGTCTTGAACCCAGAGCAGGATCTGGGGTCGATTTCACAAAACCCTTCCTAACTTAGGACTAGTCCTAGGCAATGCTAGGAGATAGGACTAGTCCTAAGTTAAGACCAGTTACTGGTCCTAACTTCAGATAAGACTAGTCTCATCTCTTTGTGAAATCGAACCCCTGGTTTCATAGAGATGCTGCAGTAGACAACAGCGCGGCTTAACCATGTTAACACAATTACTTCTGCTCAGCAAAAAATTATCAGGAAACCAGTTTCAAACAGTATGCAATGACATGATGGTTTGGCTGATAGCCCTTACCAAGGCCTATGCCATAATAGGTCTTACCAACGTTTTTTTAACACTCTTTAAGGACATAATTGGTTTGGGGAATTTAGTACATTCATCTCCATTCGTTTGGGCTCTATATGTAGTTTTCAATAAACACATCATCTACCTACTGAGTGAAAACTTCTTCTAGTGAAGTGATACCGTTTTTTAAGTGAAAATTACATTCACATCAGGGTTAATTTTTGTTTCTATTGAGGCAATCAAAATAAGCAAAGGGGGATTCTGTGGTTCTTCAAATGCTATATTTTTCTTAACTTGGACGTGGATTTATCTCTCTGGAGGATCGGTACTTTATAATCAGTCAGCTTTCAAATTGAAATAATTAATAAATGTTTTCTAATTAATGATTATTTCAGCTCAGCAAAAATAATCAGGAAGCCAGTGGCAGGACTCAAGCTCTAGTGTTTCTGATCAGCAGAGTGTGGGTTCGAGTTCCGCTCGTGACGCTTGTTGTGTCCTTAAGCAAGACACTTAACCATGACTGCCTCATCCTTCGGATGGGACATAAAGCCGTTGGTCCCGTGTGTTGTGTAAAGCATGTAAAAGAACCCAGTGCACTCATCCAAAAGAGAAGGGGTTCGCCCCAGTGTTCCTGGTTTGATTGGCTGCATATTGCGCCACAGCACCTTGTAAACCATTACTTGGTGCTATGTAAAGGAGTAGGTCTCATACTTCAAACGTAGCCCCAAAATACCTTGCAGGAAAATACTTAATGTTGAAGTGCCTTGAGCGTCACTGAGTGACGGGTATGAGTGCTATATAAGATGCCACTATTTGCTATTATTATTATTATTATTATTACTCTGTGTGTGCACTGTCTTCAAGAGTACCCTGCACAAAGTACACGCACACATCTGCTACGCCAATCCTTCCACAAACTGCCGTATTGACTCACCACGGCTGGGCCACTTACTAAATCTACTGGCCTAAATTTCATTCACTTGACCAACAGTATTAAATCTTCCCCGAACTTCTTTCAATGTCAACCTACAACACTTCAGCTAGGTGGCAAACACAAATTTGTTCAAATTCAGTTTGTCCAATTTCATCCCAAGTCAAATTGATCCAACCTCGGATAAACCAGCAATGACACGTAACTAAATTCCTCTCATCATGTCGTCCCCGAGGCGTCAAGAAACACAGATTTAATGCGGTCAATTATTCGCCAGCCCCCCACCCCTCCCCCCCCCCCGGCATATACACACTGTACAGGGATCACCCAAAAGGAGAAATCCGGTTCAGACAGTAAGGCGGTTTCAGGTATTAATGTATCAATTTAAAGCTGTGATCATTATACAGTTTTTTTGCTGATGCAGAGAATAATTCTTCACAGATGGTCTTGACTATACAGCAACCTTATTGCCGACAAAAAATAATAAATAAATAAATAAGTTCTGTGCAATAATTTTTAACAAGTACCCTTTAAAAACTTTTCAGAAAAAAATAAACCTTTCCAATCTTTTCCCATTATAAAGCCTTTTGTTTAAATGATGGTCTGCTGAAAGACTTTTTGTACATAACGTGTGCACAAATAGTTTAAAAAACAGCTATTTCTAGATTGGACACCTCTCCAGGGAATTTCAGAGCGATATTCTGAACCTATTTTAAAGGTATTTTTTTCAAAAGCGGAGTCACTTAATAAAATGCAGAATCCAAGAGCGAACTTGAGTGGACCAGATGTGTTTTGGATGAAGGGTGTTGATTGTTCGGTTGCCATGATGCAGATCAGAGTAGGCATGGTCTGGACAGTTTCATTTTGCCCTTATTACTCGGCTGTGCCTTACCTTGATTCGAGGAGAGTAGGCACAATAATGGCAGCTATTTTGCCAGGATGTTTTTTGCCTTATATTGATTCAAATTGATAGCAAATTGCAGCATGACAACTGGCAGCAGTTTTGTCAGGATTATTAATGCTGTGCCTTATGTTGAATCAAAGAAGGTAGGCATGACAATTGCAGTTGGTTTACAAGGATTCCTAGTGTTTCATCTTGATTCATGCGAAGAGGCATATCAGTTTTTGCAAACCAACTGAGAGCAAGCCGAGTGCGCACATTTAGTCATGCAAACATACATGCGCAGTGTTGTACTCACTCGGAACGACTCGTTTGGAAGTCTAGTCAACCATCAGTACAGTATTTTACACTTCCATTGCCTTCCACCATTTAGCAATAGTGCTATTGGTTCCCTTCTGCGCCTTCCACAGGTCAGCCTGAAAGGCTACCGGGACAAGGAAAGAAACCATGGTCCTGAGGCTGGTTCAAAATGGTCGACCTCAGTAGCCAACCAGTGTTCAACCAGCCTGGGTTTGAGTCGAAATAGTCGACCTTCAGTCAGCCATGCACTCCAAATTACTCTGAATTTACCTTTATCATCTGTGCAACCATCATATTTTCTTCCCAAACTTAGGCTTAAAGTTCAAATTAGTCAGGTCCCATTTTGGCATAATGAGAACCAACATTTACAATTGCCAGGGAACTTGACAAAGAAAAACGCATCTTTAACCACTGCTTCTTGGACATTACTCTCTCCTGACTACAGTGAAAACAAAGCGCCAGCGAAAGATTCAATTTCGTTTACATCCTTCAAGCTAGTTAGTGGAATGCACTCGAGCCACTTATAGTAAATTTTTTATCACTGCATGACTCTCTGTAACCATAAACACAGCCAACCTTCAAGGGAGTCATTTTAAGGTAGAGCTGATTTATTGGCAAAATTATCAAGAAAGATATAATCAAAGTCTCAAGTGAAAGTTTCGGCTGAATACAGTGTCTACTTCCTGAGAAAACAGCAAAAAACTGTCACAGTAGTTTCACCATGTTTAGCGAGGTGACAGCGGGTCCCAACCGCATCTCTGGCCGTAGCATTCGCGGTCGGACACCAACCCTCAGAAATCTGAGAAACGATTCATGCATGAATCGTTTCTCAGATTCAATTGTCTTTGGATGAAAAACCATCCAGACCAAATTACTTCAAAGGGAATCTTTTCTCAAAATAGTGTCTACTATCAACGATGCTTCTCACAAAGTAAATTTTCACGGTCACAAACTTGTGGAGTATTTACCAATCCATGACCCTACCTTTAAGTCTTGGGCATGTGGAACAGACTAGTTTTATATTACACATGACGATGCAAATGATCTGGAGTATTTTTATTTAAATTGTATTGGAGGTTGGGATGGATTTCGCCCTCAGCTGTACTCTTACACAAGCTCCAATTTGCATAACACACTTCAGACCCTGACAGCACATTTCATTATAAACTGCACTGGACAGGGAGGTCTTGGAGTAGGTTTTTTTTTCCCCCAAAGCACTGTCTACCCAACCTTTGTCATTCAACAGCAGACGCTATACTACTAGACCAACAAACTTGCCCAGTAGCTAGGCCAAGTCCGAATTCTACATCATTAGCTGTTGGAATTACAACAGTTTACTAGAGGTCAAGTTGCATCGGGGATAAAGAATTTTATTTGGGGTTATCCATACACTGATGTGTGTTAAAGATAGACTGCCATAGATTGTTTTTTGTCGATGTAATGCTGATTTATTGGCAAAATTATCAAGAAAGATACAAAAGTCACATGTGAAAGTTTCAGCTGAAAACGGTGCTTAATTGCTGAGAAATCAGCAAAAAACTGTTGCTGTATTTTCACAAGAACATCGAACACATCCACGTTTAAAGAGGTGACAGCGGGTACCAACCGCATCTCTGTTAGCAGCATTCACAAACGGACACCAAACCTCAAATACATGAGAATCGATTCATACATAAATCCTTTCTCAGATTCAAATGCCTTTGGGTGAAAAAATTATCCAAACCATATTACTTTGAAGGGAATCCTTTCCCACCTAGTTTACTATCAACAGCTAGCTGCAGTGCTTCTCACCAAGTAAGTTTATATGGTCGAATCTACGACTCCATCTTTAACACACATGGGTGTTGGGTAAAACACAAATAGAACTCTATGTCCCCAATACAATTGAAATATCAAATTTCTGATTGATTAGTAATCAAACACAAAAATGCCACACCTATTTCAGTCTCCTGCTCCAATTCTTGAGAGCAAAATCAACACAGGCCTTTTGCAGGTGGTACGTCTCGTCTGACAACAATCATCCATTTTGTTTGCAGTCGACAGACCGCAGACTTTTTCCACTTTGTCACATACCATTGTACATCCCAATTAACTTGTGCATAATTACACACGCTTGTGACACTTTCACATATGCCATGATTGCTGGCCGCCTCTACTCAAGTATGAAACTGTAGCCTGATTGCTTTCTCCCCTCAAGGAGACAACCCAAAAGAAACCAAACACCAAACCACCCACCTGAATTCCTCGGTGTAGTTATTGCGTACGTGGGCAGCGATGGGGCTGCTGTACTGAATGAGTGTCTGCAGCACGAAGAACTGCTGGAAGAGGAGGACAGCCTGGACCGGGGTCAACGTCTCCGTGCTGGACGGCATCAGGAAACGCATGGCGCGGGATATCAGCCTCTCCACAAACTTGTACTGCGAGAGGAAATTCAAAGTTTCTCTTAAGTAATGTACATGAAACGGGAAGAAGATCGAAAGAAGATGAACCTGTGTGTGTAATATTAAAGGGCAAGGGGTGTGTGGGGGGTTGGGGAAGGGGCTGGAATGCCCAAATAAGGTGAGGTGTCAGTGCTGGTGGTGGGTCTGCAGCAGCAGACAGCGACCCCAGTGGTAGTGGTATTTACCCCTTGCACCTACCTCACACACGGCTACTCTCTGCCACACTCATCGTTTTGGCAGTAAGACTGAAAATGTAAAAACTTGGGTTTTGGGGATGAGATTTGACAATGTTAAAATTCCTAAAAATTAGCCAGGGCCTTGATTCCACATTTTTCTCAACCTGGAACCTCACAGATATTAGAATTCAGGAGGTTTGAAGGCTCTGTGCCTCACTAGAAATACAAAACTACAGGGTTATACACAACATGGAAGCCATCTTTATCTAGTGACTGCTTTACCTATTTCAAGAAAATTTGGAGGCTCTGTGAGATTTTGAGAAAATCCTTAAATCGTGTAAACGCTATGTCGGCTTAAATGCACACTAGATTGTATGACACGAGGGAACACTGACTAAAACAATTGAGCAACCGAGATAAGTGTGATGATGACGTCAGGTGAAATGGGTCAATTAGAAGATTGTTTGCTATTGTAAGCAGGGTTCTCCCCAGGTTTTTCAAAACTGGGGGGCATTCTTGACCCCGATTTTTTTTGTTTGGCCGAAGCATGCTAAATTGAAACAAACTTTTTCAAAAGTTTTCTACTTGGTGTTTTAAAGCCATCTGGAGCATTTTTTATGCTTTTCTCACAAATTTTTTTTTGAAATAGAAGAACAAAAAAATATATATTTTGTGGGGTTTTTTTTGTAAATGGCCAAAAATGTGCGCGTATCCGCACGCAATTTGCGCGTGTTGGCCCGATACGCTAGCTTGTGCATGTTTTTTTTAGTTTAGACGATGCATGCAGCTTCTTACTCTAAATTCTCTGCCTGAAAGAATATGGCTAACGGGCTACCTATGACTCTGGCTCCAATTTCATAATGTAAAGTTTGCGCTTACTACATGTACATGTATGAACCCAAGCACAGGTGTACTTCATAAACAATATAGACGATCCTCCATTCATTCCCAATGGATTTCCATTGTCGTGTCAGTCAACTGCTTGAATGTTAAAGTTGCATCGAGAATAAAGAATATTACTGGGTTTATACCCACACAACGATGTGTGTTAAGCACTGTATACTCAGTACTTTCATGAGTCCTGTGAAAAAAACACACCCTTATGTGTATTACTCTGGTGGGATCCGAACCCACGACCTTTGCCATTCTAGAGCAGGTACCTAATTACCCTGTAGCTAGAGGCAGTTGGAATCCTACATTTGAGCAGCGGGTACCACAACAATTTAATAGATGTTAAATTTGCATTCGGGACAAAAAATACTATTTGATTTTACCCATACACCGATGTGTGTAAAGCACTTTCCTGTGAAAAAACCACAGGCACGTTACTCAGCATGCCTTTTGCTTTACTTTTAGCAAAGCAGCATTTATGAAAGAAACTTTGCAGAATGCATCTTCTGATATACAGGCTTTGTGGCCCTTAATCTTAATGAACTTTCCCAAGGAGTGTGACACTCTCTACCTCTGCTGTTAGTTCAGCATTCTCACCGTGGTGGTCTGGAGGGACTCCAGCACTTTGATGAGCCAGCAGATATTGAAGAAACGTCCCTCTGAATTACCCCAGTTGGCCTGGTGAGCGATGAGAATCAATTCAAACAGGACGGCGATGGATGCGTCCGTCAACTCCTTCACCAGATTAAAAACCTGTCGTGTCAAACGAGAGATTTTTTTTTTTTAAACATCATTGAAAACGTGCTTAAGAAATTAGTTTGCTTAGCCAAAATAGCTGGGGTACCAGTCACAGGTAATGTACAGTACATTACACTTTGGCTGGTAGCCTATTTTCACAAAGCAAGATTTAACTGTGCTGAGCATGCTAATTTTGTGCTTCACAGCGTTGTGAAATTGGGGCCTGTTTTTGGATGCCATGTAGAGCAGAAAATCTCCTCTCCAAAATATCTCCCCATTTTCAGTACAAATGTGACAAATTTTACCCCAACTCTGAAGGGTGTATGAAAACAGCAGCATTACTTTGTCCAACAGGGCCCAATTTCATGGAGCTGCTTCAGCAGAAAACATCACTTAATAATTTGCTGCTACGCAAAAATGAGCAAGATACCAGTCACAGATTTTATTTGCGAGATGGTAACCTTATTCTGGTAAGCACAATTTTGTTGTCCTTAGCTACTTCTAGTGCTTAAGCAGTTCTATAAAATTGGGCACTGGTTTCCAATTTAAAATTATTCCTGGCCAGATAGTAATAATACTAAGCTTGTCAGAATACTCCATGCAGGGGCCAATTTCATGAACATTTCTGCTAAGAAAAGTTAAGCAGAAAACCAGTTACAAATGGTACATATATGGCATGGTATTTTGGGCTGGTAACCTTATTCTGATCAGCAGAATTCTTTGAACAATCTCTATGAAAGTGGGCCCAGTTGTCATGACCACCAAAGTGATTTGTATTGTGAAATCATATCGCTTAGCAATTATAATCGATTTAATGTCAAACATGAGTCTCATTTTCCTTCTTTACTGAAATTCAATCTTTTTTTTCTTTTCCTTTTTTGTGGGGGGGGGGAGCCAGAAAGATTGCAAAATGAAATGACACACACACAAAAATTCATGGTGATATTGAAAATATATATGAATCTTTGCTTTGGCAATAATTGAGCCAAGACATCACAAAATCATGGTAGACTTTTCAAAATTGCTATGTAGTGATAATTCCTACTGGTTCTTGACTTTATGTATTTTTTTCACAACCTGCATATAAAATATGGTATTATTTAATTAATTTCATACATGTTCACTTTGTTTCTGCAAGTAGAACTGTATTTCTGCATTTATTTAATACTCTGTGAAAATTTTTTTGCAAGTTTGTGTACCCAATCAATCACGATGAACAGAAAACATTTGTTGATTCACTACATAGCCTAAACACTTTTAATGAAAACCTCCCAGATCCAACATCCAGTGATCATACAAGCCAACATTATGTGTCCACGGATGCAGAAACAGTGTTGTGAGTATCCGTGGTTACGCTAACAACTTGATGCAACCATGGTTACAGGAACAACATGCATCTATAGCCGTGGCAACAGAAAATGTAGCCATGGTGAAGGAAACCACACCACCAGTGCTATGGTTACAAGACAGACTCCATGACATATCCATTCACAGGTGGACCTGCAGACCCCTTGCATGCACATGTATGACGTCACAAGCCAAAACAGCGCCCTCGATAAGGTCAATGAAGACCTCTCATTGGCTCAGAGTTGTGTGTGACACGTGTACACGTGCACATTTCCATTGATTGACCTCAGTAATGGAGGGCCTATTATACAAGGGGTCTATATATAGGCCTAACATAATTTTATCGTTCAAATATAGCAACAATTTCATCACTGAACCTCAACCTCCCATCCCTCAAAAACATTCTCATTTTCTACTTCTCCAACAATTTTTAGTCATGAAAAAGTGCCTCTTTCAACTCACTTTTATTCATTTACACATTTTTAAATCCACATCCACATCCACATCTACAAGAGAATTCATTTTATTTTTCTACTTGAGTCATCTGAAAGAGTTCGCATGTTTATTTGTACATCTTTGTCATCTAACTGGAGGGATCATAACGAAATTCACATAAACATAAATAATCCATGTAAAAAGTACAGCCCATACCACTCAATAGAAAAGCTCTGTGTGAATGTTTACTAAGCCCAATAATCACAAAGAGTATGATATATATCCACAATACACAGAATGATCTCGACATGCTACTGATGATAGTTTGTGATCATTTCCAACGTGATGACATGAACAAATTAAGTGAATGTTGACAGAGGTTTGTGGATGGAAAATGTCAATCAATAAACATGGATACTTGAGACACACAACATGTCAGTAAACACAAAGGTTCATGATGATAACAAAGTTGGTACAAAAATGAAACGTTTTTTCAAGGGAGCACACTAATCCATTTAAGCTCTGCCCATTGATGCATTTTTAATCATGACAGCGAACATGTGCATCCAAAAGTCTGACAAAAGTCCTGACTCCTGACACTTTAAAAAATTCTGTGACAAAATGTGAACAAGTTTTTAGCTGTTTGGAATGCTGCATTGTGTCTTTTGGGTATTGGAGGGAGCCAGAGCAAGATGCGTGTGTCAGACGCACTACCCAATGAGGGCGCCATTGATAGCCGTTTGCAGTTATGAGTATGGCTTAATGGATGGGTTTCTTCACAGATTTGGGTTTGGCAGGGCCAAATTTTGCAGGAGTACGGCTAATCATAATTTTGATATTGGTGGAATGTAAAAGGTGGCTAAAACCAAAGCGAAATCCATAAAATTCTGGCTTGTATGATGGTTGTCGTTGTAGAGGTCGTCCCAACTTGACCTTGAAATCATCCATCAAGGCTGACACTGGTATAAGCGGTCCTCAAACACTACGCTTGATAGAGACAGATGGGCACAACCCTTCAAGTCATCATGGTAGTGAATGAACAAATGAATGAATGAATGCTGGTTTGCTAATAAAAGAGCAAGCTTGGTTTCAGGGGGTGTGAAAGTGATTGCAAAACAAAAATACTAAAACTACGCAGCAGTCTCCCTTTAGGTCTGAAGATGAAGCCCCAATATACATGATAATATATATTAGAGGGTTACCGGCCTTTACATCATTAATACCAGTAGAAATCTAGAGGATTGGTTATAATTATAGTAAACATGTGTTTGTCTTTCTTCACTGCGATGGCAACTTTACCTCTTACAAGAAAAGTCCAAAGGTGAAAGGCGATCATGGAGGTAAAAAATTAAACCTCTATGAGGAGAATAACGAACAAATCCTGATTTAAGAACAAATCTCAGGACTGTGGTGATATGTACCTAGCAAGTTTTTGTATTCAATGGCTTTTTGAAATTGGCCTAGATTTCAAAACTATCCAATAGATCATTGCAGATATGCGAAAGTTCAGGAGTGACAGTCATTACTGACCGAAAAAAAATCTGAAAATGGCGGATCCAAGTTTTAGGAGATATGTTGAAATGACCTTACCACCTTTGAGTAACAACTGGAGTTAAAGATCTCAAAGAGCTTCTGGGAACAGTGTCCTCGACACAAGAGATATAGATTTAAGAGCAAGAGTTCTTTATATATCCTGGAAGAAAATAACAGCTACATGTACTTATTTCACTAAGCAGTTGTAAAAAGGTCTGAAATCAGATAAAAGTCTGAAATTTCTCATGAAAATGAAATTAATGTGAGGTTTGTACGGAGCACTTTATAACACTTGCTTTATGGTGTAACCAACAGTCATCATAAAACAAATATATGACCTCCTGTAGTGAGGAAAGCTCTGGATCTTTTGCCAATTTTCTTGTTTTTATTACAGAAATTAAATACAAATGCCTTTTCCAGTGCATACTGTAAGCAACACTATGAAATGGAAATCGCACAGAAAGCACAAAATCGGCCTTTAAATAGCTCTATGAAATCGGCCCCATGTCTTGTTTTCTGTTCAGGGTTTCAGTGTGGTTTTAGTAAACTGCTTCAAGGGGGTGGAAGTTAATGAAGTACGTCAATGTGCACATGAAGTCCTACGATACTACAAGGAGCTCCCATCTGTGTGTTTTCGCTAATTACTGCACAAAGAAAAATGTTTCATTGCTGATCCAGGGTCATCATGACCAATGTTACAAATACCCCGCTTTAGAAATATGTGCTGTATATAACAGCTTATCCATGAAACTTTTGTGATACAAATCTGAAGCTCTAGTTTTTGAGAAAACAAGGCAATGATAACTTGTATATTTCTGACTTAAACCAAGGTTTAGCTAAAGTTACAAAAAGTAGTTCAACTACATGAACAGAACCCATAGAACAACAAGATCCAACGTGCAAAATGTATATCTGCAATGGAAAAATGAGTGACTAACATGGATCCTGACTAACATGCAAACGTGACACACGTGATGTGGGTCCAACCAATGCCTGATGGAAATGAGATGGTGACTGCTCTATGGTCTGACACCCAATGTTCCCATTACCCTGCTAGGATTATGGTGGGGGTAGGTTTAAGGACTGGGGTTAGGCATTGTGTTAGGGTTAGGATCAGTAAAAAACAATACAGGTGTCGGAACATAGATGTGTATAAACCCGCAACGAGACATGCCGTTGATAGTTTGAATGAATCCGATGCAGGCATGCGGCTCGGTGGATTTGTGACATTACCTCCTTCAGCTGATTGTTCGGAACCAGAGTGAAATGGTTCCCGAGGCAGGAACAGAGAACAGGGTGACGAAGAAATTAGATTCACAAATAATGTAAACAAACTCAAGGCTTGGAAAAGTGATTCTGAAAAAATATCTCTGTAAATCCAGAAACATTAAAATAGAAAACAAATCAAGAAATAATATTAATAATAATCATCAGTTCTTAATTCTTAATTCCCAAAGTCGTCTAAAAGTGCCTATTATGTTTTAAGACAGCTATGTTAAGTTAATGATTATGAGACTCGCACCTTGTATGGGTTTACAAATACATGGTGATGCGGCGCAGATTGTCTCCAACTATGCCAGAAAAATCGGGGTAAACCCCATCTCTATTAACAATTAGTATACTCATCACTGGGTACTTTCAACTTTACGTGCGTTACACAACACACAGAATCTATGGCTTAATTTCCCATCCGAAGGCTGAAGCTATTATGGTAACCCACACTCTGCTTACCAGAAACACCAGGGCCCAGTTTCATAAAGCTGTTAAGCAGAAAATTCTTCTTAGCAAATTTCTATACTTAGCAAGAAATGAGTGGGGTACCAGTGGCAACAATGTAAACACTATGGAATGTTGGTTTGTAACTTGTTTCTGCTAAGCAAGATTTGCCTGTGCTTAGCAAGTTTTTGTGCTTACAGGCTTTATGAAATTAGGCCCTGAGCTTGAGTCCAGTGCACTTAACCACTTGGCCATGACACGCCACTAACTCCTTTAAGTTGTCAAGATTTTTTTTTTTTTGATATAAGTCTTTTGTTTCTTGTTTAACAACAAACAAAAAAGAAGATACCAGAACTTTTGATGTCACAAAAATAATGATAGTGAGTTTTTTTCAGTGGTGGGTATTATGAAGTAGTTGGGTGAAGTTTCATTTCATACATCAATTAAACAGAAACTATAAAAATTTGTGTGCCGCCATATTGACATCAGTCATGTCATTTTTGCGCTCACACAACCGGTTCCACAGAGCAAGTCTGCTTGCTCTACATGTATGTTCATGCAAATGGAACGCAGCTTTGAGTAGAACATTTTTTTTTTTTTTTTTTAATAAAGTGACTGTTTATTAGAAACAGCTTAAATGAGTTTTTCATTCTAAGGTGTGTATAAGACAACTTTCCTTTCAGCAGAGGAAACCCTTACCCTAACCACAATCGTAAAAATATTACACTTTAAAAAATTTAATATTTTAAAGTGATGATATTATGTTATTGGTTTTTGGAGCAGTAAAATTATCTCCATCCTTTTTTTTGGTCAATAAACATGTTAAATCCAATGAACCTGTGAAAAATGTCATCAATATATATTGGTCCTAGTTTTAGAGAAAAACAAAAATAAGTAATTTGGGGTCTTCATGTACTATTTTCTTGACTTTAACATTTATGAGGCAAAAATATTTCTCTAGGGGGTTTGGTACCGATATAAACTTTGTAATCAGTGAGCTTTCAGATTGAAACTAATCAATGTTTCTCTTGATAATTTGCCAATCCTAAGCTTTGTCTTTAAGGAAGCAAGCGCATCTATCCAGACAGTAAAATACTTGGTGTTCTCGGTGAAACTCCAAGCCTAAGGCAATCAAGGCGAATAATTTATGTTTGTAAGTACGAACTCTGCACACAGCCATAAATCAATAATAAAAGACTACCCCTACAGCGGGGGAACAAACTCACTAAATATCAAACATGACCGCTGGCTCTCAAAAATTTGTATTTTTGCACCATGACCACGAATCCAAGCCTAAACAACAAAAGGACCCAACGGAGAAACAAATTTGCTTAAAACCAAATATGACCCTAGGCTTTGAAATTGATCGGTTATAGAGGAATACAAACAAAACATAAAGCAGTGTGTCTGTTTAGGGGACCAATATGAAATACAAGACGTGACCCTTGGCTCTTAGTGTCTACATACACTACACATTAGCACATCAGCCAAAATGCTCTCAAAATGAAAAAGAGCCCCGTGGAGAATTCTGGGATTAAAGACGGTAATGTGAGCGCTATGTATTAGAAATAGGCCACAGTCCACATTAGCCAAAAGCTGTTGTGAATATCTTGGTATTGCTCAAGTCCAACCGTGCGTGACTATGGCCCCGTTCCCACTGGACCCCGCATTGATCGCGCAATTCGAGAAAAGGGTGATCAGACCCCGCAATTTCTCGAAAAGGGCGATCAAAGGGCGATCAAGCGTAAGTGGGAACGCGAGGGCGATCAGGATCAGACCCCGCAAATTTGATCCACCTCGGGAGTAGGATTAAAGCGGGATCTGATCGCCCTTGTGGATTAATGGGCGATCAAAAGTCTAGTGGGAACGCAAAGGGCGATCAGACCCCGCAATTTGGTGACATGAATTGCAAGTAAAGCATAAAGCAGTATTGACGTCACGTGACGATACCAACTACACGTTCTGTACAACGCATCCACACTAAGCCCAAACCCACGCTTTAATTTTGGATGCATTGTATTCATACGTGCACGTTCTTTAAAGATGGCAGCGCCTAGCAATAAACGTCCCATAAATTCGTCAAAAAAAACCTCTCAAAAAGATGAGAAGCGTGGCAAACTATGGTCGGACGAGGAGCTGGGCAATTTTTAGGACATCTGGGCCAGTCAAGAAATTCAAAACACACTGTGTGGTCGCCATAGATACGTTGCGCCTGCGCACTGCCCACTTGGTCGACCTGCGTTGGTGAACTTTGAATCCACTTCCGTTCCCAAAAGGGACATCAATGCGCGATCATACTCTAGTGGGAACGCGACCGCGATTCACGTCTGCGACTAATCCTTTTGCGGGGTCAGGATCTCATAATTGTGGATCCAGTGGGAACGCGGTCTATGACTATCAGTTGGTGTTGTTTAGAGTTTATTTAATTATTCTATTACACATCCAAAAGCATGTTTAGTGCCAATAATGGGGTGAATAGGAAACGAGAAGAAATATTCAGTCTCAGATGTGGGAGGAAAACTAAAATGGGAAAAACCCACGCAATCAGGTAGGACATTTAGGGACTGAAAACCCAAATTCACATGCAAGGCACTTTTGTCTTTAAGGTAGCAAGTGCAGCAATCCAGACAGTAAAACACTTGGTGTTCTCTGTGAAATTCCAAGGTGGAATTCTGAGATGGGATTCGAACCAGGGTCCACTGAGGTGAAAGGCAAGGAAAGGAACCACTGACTCAACCTTCATAATCCCTAGTAAATACATTACCCCTGCATGAAGATGGACCCTAGCTACATTACATGTGGATAATAGGCATTTATTAGAGCCTTTGAAACTTTGTAGCAGAGCGCCTTTACACTAACTACCCCTGTTCATTGGGCCTTAAAAAGGACACATTGCCTTCAGTTTGGGCGCTTTGGGCTATAAAAGTGTTTGTTATGAAATTAATATGGTTGGAAAAATGTTTTAAAAGTAGAATACAATGATTCACACAAATATCCCTCGAAATTGTGTGGTTTTCCTTTTACTGCATGAACTTGCACGGTCCATAATTTTGCGGAGTCAAAATCTAATGGTTGTACAAGCGTGAATCAAGTGAGAATCATTATATTCTACTTTTAAAACATCTTCCCAACCATATTCGTTTCATAACAAATGTTTTGTTTAGCCCAAAGCAAACAATCCAGCATTGGCAACTAAAGTGGCACACATCAGGTTGCTATAATCATTCACATCTCTACCCTAACATTATACTCCTTGGTGATGAGAAGCAATAGTAGTTAAGCGTCTTAATACGCAGTTCTTAAGCAGTTCTTATATAACACTTTATCGCACCAGTGAGGGCATCTCAAAGTTCTCTTTTTCTACAAGGTATGCAGAGCTATGTTTGAAATATAAGACCCATTCCCATTTATTTACATATTGCTATATTACGGTGAATAGGGTGCTGTGGCCCATCAAACTGCAGCTTACCATACCATAAAACACCAAGGCGAAGCCCTTCGCTTGATGGTACACATGTAAGTGTAATGGGTTCTTTTACATGTATTACACGTATGGAATGCCATGCCCAAGAACACAAGCATCACGACCGGGATTCGAACCCACACTCTGATGGCTCAGCCATCAGAACTTGAGTTCGATGCCTTGTAGACCGCTCGGCCATGACACGCATATTTACTGGAGTTTAAATGAAACGTAATCGTTTGTGCCGGGACATTTTCTGCACTTGCCACATTACTTGAGGTACTGAACAAACCGAAAAGAAACATTTCACAGTAGTGCAGCTACTGTACGATCAATTTACACCTAATAAAATCTGGGGCTCTCTTGCAAACAAAATTATTGTTTAATCTGTTTATAAACATCATGGTGGAGCATCCCCTTCATTTTATCTTCTTTTAAATGAAACTTGCCCTTCCGAATATTCTGAAAATTGTAAAAGGATCATTCTAGGAGATGGTCATAAAGAGTGAAAATTAAGGAAAGACATTGAACGACACCAAGGTCAAGTTTGAACGGGGAAGATTTACAGGGTGCAATCTCATAAAGCTGCTGAGCACTGAAACATCTTGCTTAGCAGAAATAGATTGCCATTCAAAGTGCTGTTGTGACTGGTAGCCCGTCTCTATTGAATAACTGATGCCCCGTTTATATTTTGCTTAGCAAAATGTTTGGCTGAAGAGCTTTATGAACTTGTGCCCTGGTAGGAAGAAAGTAGTATACTGGCGAAGAACTCCAAATTGAAGAGGATTTTATTTATTTATTTATTTTTGTAGGAGGAGGGGGTGTTTTGAGAGAAAGAGGTATTTAGAAGCAAATAAAAAAACAGGGCCCAATTTCAAAGAGCTGCTTATGCACAAAAAGTAGCTCAGCTCAAAAACAAATTATGTTTACCGGCCGAAACATGTCATGTGTACTATCTGTGACTGGTCTCAGGCTCATTTTGGCCGAGAAGAAATTTGTTTCGAGCAATATTTTCTGCTTAAGCAGCTCTATTTAATTGGGCCCTAAGCTGTGTTACAATCCTGATTTTATATATATTTATTCCTTGAGGAGGGGAAGGGGGGGTATGGGGCTGTTTTAAGAGCATGAAGTATTTAGAAATAAATAAAACACAGAGCTGTGTTGCAATCCTGACCTCAGCATCGCCATACGTTTCCCAGCTGTCAGCGTCGGTCTCCAGCAGCAAGGAGTGGGCCCTGGTTCTTGGTGGACGCCATCGTTGGGGTACCTCCGGTAAGCAGGTCAGCACAACCACTAAATCCAGCACTGCTTTGCCACTGCACATCGTGAAAAAAAAGACAACAAGAAAGGCTGAACGATTGTACAGATTGAATGCACTCGAATCCCAACATGGAATCTGGGAGCCTTTTTTGGCAGCCTATAGACCTGAGACCAATATCATAGAGCTACTTCATCGAGAAAGAAACGTTTTCGTTGACAACTGAAGGATCAAGGTTCAATTTCACAAAGAGCTAAGAATGACTGCAAATTAATCTTTATTGCTAAGCAATGTGTGATGCCACAATCAAGGCTCGAACTTGGGTGAAAATTCCACAAGACCGCAGGGCTTGTAGCTCTGCATTTTTACTGGACCAGAATCAAAAATGAGCGAAAAATATTCAAGTATACTTTGATACTCAACAGAATTGAAGGAATTTTATCCGACTCTAAGTCAACATTTGAAACATTTTTTTTTTTAATTAAAGTTATTTCACAGTGCGGTATTTTTATTCAATTGTAAATCACAAGACAGCTGGACTTGTCCAGTCTTAAGTTTACTGGCCTGACACTAAAATCACTGGGGTCGATTTCACAAAACCCTTCCTAACTTAGGACTAGTCCTAGGTAATGCTAGGAGATAGGACAAGTCCTAAGTTAAGACCAGTTACTGGTCCTAACTTCAGATAAGACTATAGTCTTATCTCTTTGTGAAATCAACCCCTGGACTCGTTCGTGCCTGCGGTCCAGTGTAAATTTCGAGCCCTGACAGTACAAATCACTGACAACTCATCTTAAGATGAATATTAGTGCTTTGTAAAATCAACACTTGGCTAACTTATAGAATGCGCAAGTCTCGTGCGTATTGAAAATAAGAAACCAACAATAACAAAGACTATTTAAATCAGGTCTATGAAACCAAATCTTCGTTTTAAATTCTATTCAAATACAACATCCTGGAAAACAAAAATATCTTTACAAATTTGTTATAAATACAGTTTCAATTGTTATATAATACAAACAAATAATTAAAATTAACACTGAAACAAAATTCAATCTTGGGACAAGGATGATTACTTTTCAGAAACCCCATTTGCCAATCACAACCGAAATTGTGCAACCATTGGAAAGGTTTAATGATTACATAAACAGCAGTTGGGCAAAATTCTTAATTGTCTTCAAGTAACCGGAAACGGAGGTCGAGTTTTATTCTCAGGTTTTCTTCTCCTTGATTTGTTAAGTTTAAGTTAACTTGATACATTTCATCGCCAAAACTTACTTTCAAGAATTAAACCACAAGGGAAACTGGCTGTGTAAATTTTTCAATTAATTTGGGGTTGAACAAAGAAAAAATTACTAGTGTGGGCATTGAACCTGTGAACTCTGGATTAATGTGCCGGCGCTCTACCAACTGAGCTATCTAGCCCTATTGTTGTTGGTCACCCTATTTTGTCAATATCTGTATTTGGGGTGCCAGTCAGAAGCCATTCAACCTGTAACTGCTGAATAGCCAGGGATCGCACCCAAATTAAAATGAAGGAAGAAAAAATTAGAAAATTTGTATAGCTACGTAAAACTAAAAGATTTGAAGAAAAAGAATCGTACACACATAAAATTCAATAGTGGTTGGGACAAACTTGGTCCAAATCGTTGCATGTTGATTGGGTTTTCAGTCCCAATGTCTGATTGCATGGGTTTTCCTTAGTACATGTAGTCCGCCCACATTAAAAACTGAACAACTCTTCACCATGCCTACAAAGGTATCTTTAGTCCTACGAGTCACAGTGCTTGTCGCTCTTGAAGGTTGCTTGGTTTTGTATCAGAATTATCCATTATTTTAAAAATTAACTAGAAGCAGATTGAGTATCAGGACTCATTAGTACTCACTTATTTGCTTTGACTGTACTCAGCCTCCCTGGGGCCATCTCCGTCTCTCGAAACATCAGCCCCAGACTCTCAATCAGCAAAATAGCCAACCTACAAACAAACAAAAAAGTCAGATGTGAAAAACATTCAATCCCTAAGAAGACAAACTGCAGCCATTGGCATTAAGTTTTTTTCGCACAACAAGCAATGTTACTCAACAAAATTGACAGGTACCCAGGGGTACCAGCCTACTTCAAGAGCTGGTAACATTTGCAGCTTGCAATCAAGCAGATTTTGTACAACAATCAGGGAGATATTTAGAAGTACATTCAACATAATGGGGGAAAAATGTCCATAATCAGGGAGATTTTCAAATGTGTTCATCAGAACATAGAAAGATTGGTTTATTTTCAGGGAACTTTCTGCAGAATCAGGGAGAGCTGGCAGCTCTGCTAATTACATCAAGCCCTAATTCATAATTCATTATTTGTTTTCACCTACGGCCCTTTTCAAAACCATCACTTAGGCTCCATTTTGGGTACCATACCAGTAATTTTGAAAACATCACTTTCCGTACTGGACTTCACAAAACATAAGGATTAATTTTTAAGATTTATCGTCATCCCCAGTGCTTCCAAAGTGATTTACTTTGTGTGCCATCACACTTTGCTTAATAAGATTAATCTTCCACCCACTGTGACGATGAGCTCTGGTGAACACTAAGTGAGTCAAAGAAATTCCCCTCAGACTGAACTTACTCCAACTCATCAGCTCGATGGTGTCTTCCCCTCTCGTTGTTCTGCAGGTTCAGCTCGGACTTGGGCAGGTAGCGATTAAGCTGAGCAATCATAAACTCAAACAAATCCTCCGTCTGCGGTTAAGCACAGGTTCAAGACGTTAACTCAAAGTTTGAACAGAATGTCTTTCATTTAGAGCCCAATTTTGTAGAGAAGAAATATTACTTACACATTTTCTGCTCAGCAAAAATGAGCATGATATCAGTCACAGGTGGTACATGTGACATGGTATTTTGGCTGGTTACCTTATTCTGTTAAGTGTAATATTGTTGTGGTATTCTTGTGCTACTTTAAGTAGCTCTATGAAATTTGGCTCAGGGCTATGACAGAGATCTGTTTCCTACAAAGTACCTAAACAAGTCAAAAGGACCACGAGAGAAAGTAAAAGAACTAACCTTCCAAAAGAGTTTCTTCAGCACAAAGTATTTTTCGGCAGCGTTACAGAGTTCCTGGACCAGTTGAAACAGATCAGGCATCGAGTTAGCAGAGTTGGTTATCTCTAGCTTCAGCTGTTGGAATTGTCTCTCAAGTACCTCCCTAGACACAATTGTACCAAACAAGATAGTGAGGAATAGTATTGGTCACCAGCTAGATCTAAACATTAATTAACATTTTTTAATTAATACAATTTCTGGGAATACCTGTGATGCATAAAACCACTGGGAGCAATGCAAGAAATAGTGCCCACCCAGAAAAGGTAGCACATAATTGTTGCTTCCGACTCTTACAACACACAACTTCTAACTTTAAACTGATGTAAGATACAATGTGTTTGACTGATTGTTAGTAATGTACTAGCCTGTTTTCTGTACGCTACCGCATCATAAATGAAAGGAGTGCGTTGCGCTTAATCAAATGTGTTTGAACAGACAACTGGGACAACTAAGTGGCACTTCAGATGCTCTGTTGCAAGCCACTGAATAATTCAGGCACGATGTGAGCGCTGTATGGGGGAGAGACGCCAGACGGCACAGCGTGAAGTACTACTTTACACCTACAATTTAAACTGGAAACCAATAAACTACAATTTGCTTGAATAGTGACATCAATTCCAGAGGGGGAAAAAATGTCTCTATCGAGTTGGGGAAATAGTGTTCTGTTTACCAGATTTTAAAATTCAAGTTTCAGCCTACCATTAGGCATGCATTTTTGCAGTTTTTCATTCACTTATGATTTACATTTTGGGGTGTTTTTTTTCTCTTCTCTTGTAGGTTATAACAGTGTGCAATTTTTTTTCAAAATTTACAAAATTTATGCCAGTTGTTATTTTGTATTCTACAGGAAATTTTTATCAAAGGTCAAATCTGTGATGGCCCTAGAGCGAAATATCTTTCTCATGACATACTCTGACTGTGCATCAAATTCCATGCTAGTATCATCTAAGGCACAATTTCAACCAATTTTGTTTCCCCTATCTGCCCCACTGTGTAATCGTTTGCAAACTTCTATCTCACATCACAAAGATTTTAATCTACGAATTTGAAATTTGGTGCGGATGCTTAACTGAAGGAGAATGTCTACTTCAACTATGACTCAACCACTGTCTCCATCCCCCCCACAGGGTGGTGAAACACAGCCCTATACAAACAGTCACCAAAACTGACTCAACACAGCACGGCAACAAAAGGTACAACATCCTCAGGCTTATATATCTGGATCAGGAAGAGACGGGCCAAGACAAAATGCTAGGTCTCAGCAGAGCGACTCCAGGAAAAAAATTACATTCGTTCAACCGCCTGCTCAGATCAATACAAATAAACCCATACACAGAGTACATGTCCATTATCAAGTTAAAGGGAAATGTCATTGTCTTTTGGAATAGTAGGTCATGTCCGAATTAGCTGCTGCAGAAGTGGCTTGAGGGCCACGTTAACAAGGATAGGAAATTTTGAGGGTCTCCACCCAACAAGCTTGCTTTTAAGTTTTAGAAGACTCCCACCACTTGAAAGTAAAGTCATCATTTGGTTTTTGTCAACATAATGCTGATTTATAGGCAAAACAATAACGCCAGGGCCCAATTTCATAGAGGTGCTTAAGCAGAAAATAATGCTTAACAATTTCCTGCTAAGCAGAAATGAGCAGGATACCGGTCACAAATTGTACACATGACATGGTAGTTTGGCTGGTAACCTTATTCTGGTAAGCAAAATTTTATTGTGCTTGAGCAGCTCTATGGAATACAGTATCTACGTGCTGAGAAAACTGAAAAAACTGCCACAGTATTTTCAAACGTACATTAAATCCAGTCGATGTTAAGTGAGGAGACAACAGCTACATTGCACCAACCACATCTCTGGCCATCACACATCGTTCGTGAATGGACACCAACCCTCAGAAAGCTGAGAAACAATTCCTGGATGGATTGTTTCTCAGATTCAAATGTTTATGTTGACTTCAATCGACGGGGGCATTTCAGACGAAATAATACGCAGGATGCTTATTACTATTACCATAGATCTTTATAGAACGAGTTAGCTTCTGGATAGAAATTACACAATTTACCAAAGTGTGACCCAACATTTCATCATTACATTGTATCTAAAGTGCTCTATCATGTATTATTGTCATGTATTATTATAATTGTCTTTGCAAACTGATTGAGTGGAAATAAACTGACCTGAACTGAACTGCAATGAAATGAACTAATTCGTCTTTAAAAAAATTGCTGTTCCTGCCCTTTAAAAAACTTGCAAAACGATACAAAGTCACGGTGGATCCCGCCCGTCGCCCCAACATTCACTATTCACTTGGACGTTGAATAGAAAAATCAATAAATCCCCCATATCACAAAATCTGGCTTTTTCCCCTCCTCATCAGAGAACAGACAACGCGGTCGGCTGTACTTCATCTTGTGGTGGCGGCGGCTTTCCAGGAGAGGACAACCCACATGCATAATCAATCACGCTTTTTCCCTCATCAGCCGGTCGCTGTCAAACAGACACACCAGCATCATGGTGGAAATCATGATCAATCAAGTGGGTGTAAAACCCACCGTAATTAAATGTATCCAGAACTTTGAGGGGGGTGTATATACTGTTTTAAAAAGCCCCATCAATTTGAAGCTGTTATTAATCACAATTTAAGAATAGAAGTGTTGAACTGCACACAATGTACATGTATTCTTTAAGTTTTCCTCTATTTTCAGTACGTACGTCTTCCCACACCATTTTTTTTTTGTAAAGTGCCTTTATAGATTATAGAATTTTTGCGCTATATGACTGTTTATTTATTCAGGAACTGCACACACTAAAGAAAATTTGACAAGACTTTGAACATGTTGATGTAAGAAAATTAATTTGAAAGTGTATGTATTTTAAAATAAATGGCCTACAAGTATTTCATTCAAATGTACAAGATTTAAAAAGTAGGTTTTCACAATCATATCGTCAAAGCAAATGAATTCCGGGATTTTTTTTTTCCCCCTGCCTTTATCTTTTCACCAGGGTATCGTGAAATACAGAAAAAAAGATCCGCTGGGGAAACAAAATAGCAAGCAAAATGGACTTTGATCAGGCATGGATTGTGTGTTCAATGGCAGCAAAATTCATAAACTGTAGTATGGACAGTAGAAAATAAATTTCAACAGCAATGTACATACATGTACCTATATGCTGGTCTTCCATTTTAGCAATTGATTACAAATGTATACAACAGTCAGTAAAAAGAACTTTCACTGAAAAATGTCCACTGAAAAACGGCCACATTTTTTTCCTTTTTTTAAGCAAGAGCTGCAAGTACTGTAGAAAAAATACTATATTATTTTTTTTTGGGGGGGGGTGTCTAATTCTCTTGTGGTTTATTACTTGATACTTTTTGTTTCCAGGTTCACTTGCTTTCCTTTTCAGAAGGTTTTGGCTTGGAAACCTCTCTCAATAAATGTCTATCACAATTGGAGAGAGAAACACTAGACCGCCAGATTCGTTCGATCCTGAATTTGACCGACTCTCCAGACATGAGACTTACTGGCCTCTGGCCAGTGGTGCAATGGGGATTTGGAGTCTTGTATTGAAGGAGATAAGTTACATGCATAGCTCCTTGCTCTACGGTATATAGTGAGCTAAAAATATGCCAACTTTAAAGCGGGAATAGCAACTGGAAATAGAATATCTCGCGATCATAAATACATTTCTAGAGCCGCTGGTTCTTCATAACTTCTTGGGGGGGGGGTTTCCTTGTAGTGCACAGAATCAGTGCACAATTTCATCAACAATTAGCAAAGCACAAAAAAATTGTGCTTGCCAGAAAAAGCTTGCCAGCCAAAAGGCCCTACACTTGCTACTGGTTCCCTGGTTATTTTTACTTAGCAGCAATTTGTTAAGCAATAAGAATTTGCTTACTATGAAATTGGGCCTCTGCCAGTACTCCAGGGTATTGGGCCAAAAATGTACATTGTCCTTTGTGTGTTATTTGTACTAATGTTTTTAGCAACCAATGAATCTTGGTTATTAAAAACCAAGCTAAACACCGTAGTATCCCTCTTGCAATTAATCCTAACGCAAATTACAACGTACATTAGGCACACTTTCGGAATCCACTTGCCAGTTAAAAATGGACACCCTTCATACATGTGGAGCACAACCCAGATGAACACTAAGGTTTTCAAGACAAGAGAAACATTTTTTTCCCATGAATTTACCACATTAGATACTACAAATATATAACAAGAAAATGCAAGTGTAGTGCAGCAACGAACATCAGGTAAATGCACATAACTGCACTAGATTAAGGTAAGAAGAGGTTAATGGTCTGGATAAAAATCCACTTGTCAACACAGTGCAACTCAAAGCCACACTGCACTCTCCTCATAAAAGCCATCCACCACTACTTCTCAAGAGAGAGAGAGAGAGAGGAAAAAAAGGGTCAAAAGCATGGTCGCTACATCTTTAATAAAAGAGAGGAATAAATCTTCCTGATTGCCAAGCACAGTCTCGTCAAGGGACGCCACTCGACTGAACTGATTTAAGACAAGAGGGGAGAGAGAAAATGAGCAAACCCAGGGCATACGCTGAAATAAGAAAGCCACAGAAAAGATTCGTAAGAAAATCACTCCAGAAGACATGGGGAGTCCTTACAAGCAAAATGAGCAAACCCAGGGCATACGCTGAAATAAGAAAGCCGCAGAAAAGATTCCTAAGAAAATCGCTCCAGAAGACATGGGGAGTCCTTACAAGCCAAATGGCTCCAGAGGTTGTTTTTTTTTTTTCAGGGTTCCTTTTTTTTCTCATAAATTTCTTAAAGTTGATGAGTACATCTTTGAGGAAAGAGTATCTCATCTGGGATTCATACAGGATGGCTGAGGTGGGATTGAACAGAACAGGGCCCAATTTCATAGAGCTCTTAAGCATAGAATGTATAGCTAAGTACAGCATAATTATGCTTACCACAAAAAAAATTACCAGCCAAAATACCATATCACATGCACTATTTGCTACTGGTACCCTACTCATTTCTGCAAAGCAATATATGGGGTTCTAGCCATGCTAGCAGCTCTACAAAATACGGCCTAATAGTCAGATACATGCACTATGAACGTGGTGCCCCAAGTAATTCTCATATTATCATCATCTTAAGGAATACTCTCCTACAACCGGACCGTTCATTCAAAAACCTGCCGATCATAAAAAATGTTAAAATCAAAATTGTGAAAATTTCCTGACCAACTACATGTTTCACTACTATACCAGCAGAATTCAAGACTGAACTAAAAAAGATGGTAAATTTGCATCGGGGATAAGAATAATATTTGGTTTTACCCAAACACCGATGTGTGTATACTCAACTCTTCCGAAGTCCTGTGGACAAAGTGCTAAAGATCAAATCTTGGGCGGATTTCACAAAGCACCTAGATTGATCTTAACTGCGTATCAATCTGAATTATAAGCAAATTACTATAGTGATATTGGCAATTCATCTTTGAAAGATGAATCTTAGAGCTTTGTGAAATCGAGCCCCCACAGCATAAAAGCATAAAATCCCTTCATAATCCCATCCAGAACATTTTTCACTTTATTTCTCTGCGCTTGTGCACATGCGTAACATTTGTTCCTAAACCAAATACAAAAATTCTTCCTACCGACCCTATTTTTTCCAGCATGATACAAGAAACAAAATTTAGTTGTCTGTCAGACCAAACTGTGCCAAAAATATCACAAGCTGAGGTCTGAAAATTATGCCTGAAATTATGATTTCACAAGACTGTAAGACGCTCCTACTGATTTCTTATAACATTGTCAAGTACTCCTTGGTTTAATTAGAAACTCTCATTAATGTCACAATTTGTTTGCAGTTCATTTCAGCAGTTATGATATTTGACCTTGCAAAAAAAGATAAGAAAATCTCATTGAAATAAAACCACAAGGGAAACTGACAGGGTAAATTTGAAATAATTTTGTGTCGAACAAAGAAAAAATTGACTAGAGCTGGACTTGAACCCGAGACCTCCGGATTAACGTGCCGGTGCACTACCAACTGAGCTATTATCTACATGTAGCCCTAGTAATGGTGGTTATAGGCTGTAGGATTTTGGGGGCTATTCTAACAACTATATCTTCCTGCTTTTCTGAGGGGAGAGCAAATTATGTCAAACCTGCTTCAATAATATTAAATAGTCATTGTTCAAACCATCATTTTGGGGTGAGGAAACACACTACTTACAACTTGCCGTGACTTCTTCTCCAAAAAGAGGTCTTTGGGGTGATTAAAGAGGGGCTCTCCAAGGGAAAAATTAAGTTTTGTGATGCACTCATTTTCCAAAAGATATAGTCCTTATGAAAATGAAGAAACAAATTACAAGTCTCTAACCTGACGCTAATACAGTATTAAATGCCAAGTGTTTGATACCTTCAAGTGAAATTTGTGTCAAAATCCAAAAAGGTTTGATGACATCACATTTCTAATAGGCCTATAAGGTCTTTACGTTTTTGTACAGAGAATTTTCAGTTCATTCCTGAATTCTGATGATGGGCATTGATTATGACCTTTTGAATGGCGCAGAAGCTCCTCTTTTGTGTGATTTCACTCTGAACGAGTATCAAGTGACATTTTACACCATTTTCACGGCAGGGGATAATAATAATAATCGATTCTTATATAGCGCTTTATCACAGCCCAAATGCCGTATCAAAGCGCTTCTGACATTATTACCCCGGTCACTGGGCCATATATTTCATTCCTTAAACCATCTCAGCTCCCTGGGGAGTATACAGCCGGTGCTGCGAGTTTACCGCGCTCCAAGCTAATCATTCACATAAAAACCATCTCTGCCCTCACAGGTACCCATTTTACCCCTGGGTGGAGAGAAACAATTATGGTTAAGTGTCTTGCTCAAGGACACAAGTGTCACGACCGGGATTCGAACCCACATCCCGATGACTTAACCACCAGAACTTGAGTCTGATGCTCTTATCCACTCGGCCACGACACCCCAAATAGGGGATAATAGAGACTAGTCATTTTTTTCCCAACTTTCATGAGGACTCTATCTATTGGAAAACAAGCTCATTACAAAACTCAAATTTGACCTTGGAGCCCCTCTTTTAAACTTTAAGGAGGTTTTGTCGCAGACGTCTTGGTCAACACACTCCTGTACAAAAAGTGTAAACAACCTTTAACATTATAATGCTACAAAAACAGACTTGATACAAACCTTGAGGGTAGGCGTTGCTTGGTGCTAGTCTTGCCAGTACCCATGCGGCTTGCCACCTTGGGGTCTTTCAGTAAGGTTGATCGCTGTCAAAGATAACAGAATTATTTCAGTTTCTTAAACTTCTGAGTTCACATTCTCCAAACGAAAGAAACGCATCTACATTATAAAATCAGCCCAACCCAGACCCTAGTAATCGTCTGTCAAAGTGTTTTAACATTTTGTGAGTCAACTGTTTCTTGGTTTAGGGGTTTGGGTTTTTTTTGGTTTTTTTGCGAGGGTAACATTTAATTGCTCTCTAATCATTCATACACTGACATATAAAATTATGAGAAATAAAATAACGTATCCTGACAGCAAATAAGATTTGAACTACAATAGGTTATTCACAAAGTACAGAGTACTTCTTTTATTTTGAATTAAATTTCTGAGAAGTTCGATTTGACAACAGACAGATATTTTTCTTGCAAATATATAAACTCTAGATTAACAACTCTAGACTCAGAAGTGCCAGCGATGATGCAATTCAGGAGGCTGTCAGACTCGGTGCATCAGTAGACTTACAACACTAAAGGTTTAGACACAATGTAGACTGCTTCTCTCTCCCTGTGGATGACTGTTTTACTTCTTTCAAGAAATTTGAAGGCTCAAGGAGGTTTCTGAGAAAGATCCTGAGAAATCACGACCCCGTAACTTATTTTGTTGAGAATTCATTCTTCTCTTGGGATTATTGGAAATTATTTTTTTTACTTTATTAACTATTACTTTCATTATTATCTTTCCCCTTGAGATGTTTTTCATTAATGCAAAGGCAACATTCATGTGCCCGGGAAGAGAAACAAAAACACCACCTCAAATCAGGGAAAGTGAGAAATCCAGCTCTCTTTTTGATGTCGGTGAGTACAACATGTGCACACCTGTATGCCTGTCACATTCATTTCATGCACAACAAGAATAACTTACAAGAGGCTCAAGGGGTCCTGGGGGACTGAGGACTCTAAAAACATTATTAAAAATGCATTCGGAGCTCAGCAACATGAAAAAAAAACCTGCACATCGTATCAGCGGCAGGGCTCAAACTTGGGGGTGGGGAATCCACAAGCTGGGCTTGCAGCTCAAAATGCTTACTGGACCAAAAATGTTGTTACAATTTTGACAAGAATCAAAATGAGAAAACCTAGCTTGATACAGTTTAACAAGCATTTAAATGCATCTATTTGAATAAAGCACTATGACATGTAAGAGAAGATTTGTTTTATCTCATTTGTCTTTAAAGTGTATTAAGTATTTTTCATTTTACTTAATAGGATTGGAAAGAATTAGACTTGAAGTCAGCATTTGAACATAATTTATGACTGTTAAAGATATTAAATAGTGACGTATTGTTGTTGAATTGAAAAACACAAGCCCACCGGGCTTGTCCGGCCATGAGTTTACTGGCCCGAAGCTAGAATCACTGGCCTCGGGCTTGCGGTCCAGTGTAAAATTTGAGCCCTGGGCCCACTGCTGATGTTGCAAAAACAGTTTATCAAAGCTACAGTGGTATGTATATATGTACAACAGTCTTCACTTTTTTCCCCCACAAACTTCTTTAATGAATCAAACGGAGTTCGCTGCTAATTGTTAGGGTTGGAACTCGCCACCAGCTAATGGGAAAGCTTGGTGGCCTCGTGAAATGACATCTGCTGTAAAAAGTCAAATGTCATGGGTTCGAATCCAACCCGAGTAATAAGCCTGTGACTTTTTTTTTACAGACTTCGGGAACTTGACACACATTGGTGTACAGGCAAACGCAAGTAGTAATATTTTTTCATCCCCGATGCAAATTTAACATCTTTTGAAATCATTGCACTACCTGCTGCAGATAAATTGGGATTCACAACAAGTGCGGATTTTCCTGTTACATACAACTGACTTTAAAATTTCCACACAAAAACCCTCCAGTTTGTTTTTTGTTTTTTTCTTGCGTCAATGTTTTTTCATTAGCCTGCCAACATGGGGGGAAATGAAGTGAAATGAGCCAGCATGCAAGGTAAATTAAGGCCAAGTCTGAAATGGCGACTATGGCTTACAGCTAAGACTGCTGCCAAGAGTGTCGCTATAGGGACATCCTATGTATACTTCAACGCATAATGACGCAGCGATCATGTCATAGATGTAACCATAGCCGCCAATTTGTACACGGCTGAAGTTACCCCCATCCTTACTGTGAAATATGATACCTACAATCGTGCATGCGCATGAGAACAACTTTCTTGCGAGGAGGCATGGTGTGATATGTTCCACTTTTTCGTCATCACCCTATTGCATTTTAGAGTCTGCTGTGTTTATAATGTGCATGCGCAAATGTGTATAGCATATTAGTATATTTAGCAAAGTTTGTCTTATACCCTCCTCAGTCATGCTATTATGGCAGAGCTGCAAACATTAACAGCTTGCACTCAGGGAGATTTTAAGAATTTCATTCATCATAATAGGGGTCCATAATCAGGGAGATTTTCAAATTTGTTCATCAGAAAATGGAGAGATTGATTTATTTTCAGGAAACTTTCTGCAGATTCAGGGAGAGCTGGCAGTTCTTTTATATCAACCAGTACTGCATCTTTCTAAGGAGTTGAGATGGCTTCCGGAATGCTTAAGTCCCGATGGTGCTCGGTACAAAAGCCAATTAAGCTCCTTATATAAATGCCTCCATCGTATTATTATTTTTACAGATGCTTCCCACTGACCATTATTTTGTTGTGACTGAGATCAACACTTAAAATGAAAGCCAATACAGTTCTTACAAGGAACTGCAGCGACACCAGAGAAAAAGAATAGATATTGCTACATCTCATTCCTTTGATGGTGCTGACTGGTGGTGGGGGGGGGGGGGGGGGTGGGAGGGAGTGATGGCTTAAGATCATCTACGCATGAGCTGTCTCTGAGGATGTGTTGTGACACCGCATTATGTAATAGCGTTTTGTTAAGAAAAACAGGACGTTACTGCTAATTGTCCACATCCGGCATCCAACAGGCTGTCTGCACTGACTTTATTTCTACAAACTAAATAAGATTCTGCATTAACTGTCTTCTCTTAAACTTCAATCTTGAAAATATTAACATAAAATATTTGTTTGGGCTGACAAAAGAGCCTGGGCATAATCCAACCCCCACCCCCCCCAAAAAAAAAACAACAACAAATATGAATTAAAAAAATAAAATAACTGCCAACCTGAGAGCTTCCATTATTTTGAAAATTTCACTGAAAAGTATACCAAACAGTACATGTACAGTTGTATACCACTTTTGCTATGGACGTTCATTAACTTGTACACAATTGTGTTTTTCTCAAACCACATTCAATCCCATTCCCACCCTACCTCCTATGAATGTTAAGCAGTCTGCATGCTGAAAAGGTTATAAGAATAATTGGATATTTGAGTGTTTTTCTCACTTTAAATACATCTTTCCGAGGAAAGGCCCTTTCCGAAGATAGGAACTTTTCAAAACCACAGCTTGGGCTTTGGCTCCAGCCTTAGGCTCTGTCCGCCTGTTTTAAGCCTGGTACTGAAACTTTTGTGAAAGCGTACGTTTTAAAAATAACTGACCACGGAGCTGAGGCCTCTAAGTTGTTTGGAAAGGACCATAATATGGATACAGGAAACATTTGCTGTATGATGTCTGTGAAGTGGCGACTCTGTTTCCAGATTTCTTTTAAATTGCAAAACAAGAAAAATCTGCAAAGCACACAAAACTTTGTGCAGTGTTTTTCAGTTTTTGTGGCCCTGAAATGGACAAAAAGAGGAAATCAGCTGATCAGCTGAAAACATGCCTGAGATCATACAAAGGCATGTGGGAACATATGGCAGTGACATAAGAACATATAATTTGAACAATACTTACCACAATGAAGTTGTTCCAGGAGCTTCTAACACGCATCAAGAATGGTGAAGATAAAGTCAGCAAGTAGAGATGCAGCTCCTCCTCTACTTCTTCCATCCTCTCCTCTTGGTCTCCTTCGTCTCCAATGCTGCTGCTGTCGCTCTTGGACGAGGACGAGTCTAGACTCTTAGACTTTGTGAATTTTTGCTTCTCCTTGCCATTTCTGCCTTGATCTATGGAGTTGGACCTCGGGGCTGGCTCTGGTCTTCCCTCTGTCTTTAAGGAAGGAAACTGGAATGGCTCTGATTTTTTCCGGTCAGCACCTTCAGGCGAGGGAAGAGTGCGGTGCAAAGTGAGGCTGCTCTTCCTGGAGGTTTGATCGGGTATTGCTAGAGTTGTTGCAAAGTTTGTGGTTAGGGTGTCTGGAATGTCAATGTTCTGGATTGTGTCACCAGGATTACCCGGAGGCCTCTTCGGGAGCGGGCGACAGGTCTCCACTGCCTTGACTTTGTTGTTGTTCAGCGCCTCTGACGAAAAGTCATCATCTTCATCCACACTGCTGCTCTCCTGTGAGCTGCTGCCAACCCTGAGCTTCTTCAGGGCACTAGTGGGCAGCGATAGGGACAGGCGGTCAGGCTGCTCCTCGTCATCACTGCCCAGCAGGCTGCTCTCACTCCGCAAGAAGCTCAGGTCAGACTCGTCAAGACTGCGGTTGAGCCTCATGCTCACTGCCTTCCCGTTCAAGCTGCTCCTACGCTTTCCCTCGACAACATTACCTATTTCACCCTTTGGTGTGGTGAGCCGAAGTACTGGTGAGCTGTTACTACTGCTGCTATTGCTCTTAACCCTGTCCTCATCGCTCCCGGTCTTCTTGTCAGTTTTTCCTGCTCGTCTGTTTAAGATGTTCAGTCTACTACGAGTTACTGGCACATTGGCTTTATACTTCACACAGATATGCTGAGAGTTGTCTCGCATTTCTCCACTGAGAAACTCTGGAAATTCGTTCACCTGAAATGACATCAAGTCAAAAAAAAATCTTTTAGGCCAAAGTAAGTATGTTAAAGCACTGCTAACATTGTCACAGACCAGTATCTTTATGTGACCCGACATACAAATGAAATAATAAACATGTGAAAGTTTAAGCTCAACCGATCACTGAAATCAAACAAAATAGTGAAAAATTTAAACACTATTTTCACTGTAAATTCAAAATTTTGGACTCGCAAGATCAAAACCAATTATTTTACTAACTGATCAAGTACTACAACATTTTACAGGCTTGTGTAAGTTATGTAAATCAACAAGTCAATCTTACCAATGATATTCACATGTCATGCTGTGAAAAGACTTCAAGGAGTGTATCTATTTTTAAAGGTAATTGAAACGATTTGCTTGTATCTTTTTTTAGACCAGTTAAATATGTTGAGCAATACAGCATAATTTCAAGTTTTTAAGAAACAAGCAATTTGCAATTGTTATGAATGTTTAACAGGAGAGCTACTTGTACATGTAAGTTATATTTTGTACAAAATACAATAATAATAATAATCATAATAATAATAAAAAGCATTTATACAGCGCCAAAATCCACCTAAAAACACTCTCAAGGCGCTTTAAAAGAAGTAAAACAAGCAGCCAATAAACATACCGAAATATATAAAACAACTGTCAACATACACGGGAATACCATGAACCCCTAAAATAAACATGAAATTACAAAAAACTTAATAGTAATAGTAATAGGAGTAATATAGTTAAATAACATAGGGGCCTGGCACTGACTTGCCCCTGAAAAAAGGCAGACAATTTTATTGGAGTTGACGTACATTTAGGCCTAGATATACATGTACCTGTACACCCTTCTGGAGCCCCGGCTAATCGCCACAAAAAATTTGGACACCCTGTTTTTCAATCCAGTCAAATTTGGACACCCTGTTTTCACATCCTGGCTAAATGCCTGACAGCTGAACATACAATATGTCATAAGGCTTCTGGGGTTTTTTCATAAGCAAGGTTTACAAAAAGGTGACCAGAGCAGGCCTTAATACTTAACGGAAACAATGGCGGCAATTGCCTTCGTTGCCCTTCGTCATTGTCTTGGTGCCTCTTGATCTAATAGAAATTTACACATTCCTCATAGAGGTGGCCTTTACCAACATGACCAAAGAGAAAACATCTTGGAGCCTTTGCCCTTTCAAAAACGATGCATCCGGCCTGCTGCAGAATAAGGTGCATTGCAGTTTGTTTTGTTTGATTTTTGATTTATTTAATTTTTATTTTTCACATTTTTATTGATGCAAATTGTAAATTTAAAAGTTTAAACATTTACGCATCCATTCAACGGTTCACGACAACACCCTAAGGTTTGCCATCAAGGGACACCAGGGAACCCCTGAGTCTCCCAAGCTCTTCATGCTGGATTTATTTAATCTTACAATTAAATTTGTTTTATCGAGGACCTTTGGACTGCGACCGAGACAACGATGTAGACTCAGCAAGATGAGTCCAGCACTGCAGAGGCAAACTCTTGCCATGAATTCTTAAATAGTCAATCTTAAACAAATACAGCCCCCTTGCTGTACTGTATCTTTAAATACACACTGTACGTACAGTCTGGTTTTGTTTATTTTACTGGAAATTTTTAACAGTTACGTGTGTTTTTCTTCACAATAGATGCTTATAATATCAGGCATTTTATTGAATAAATGACACCCTATGTATCGTATACATGGTGTCCACTTAAACTATCCATTAACACAGTGTTTTGAATCGATCACAGTCTAAGTACATCATGTACATGGCTGGCTTTTTAATTGATGTTTATAATTGCATCAGGGGAAAAGAATATTGTTATGGTTTTGTAGAAACCACAGTAAAGGGCTAAAGTGAGGGGTTTTTTTTTTACGGAGGCATAAATTTAAGAAGTTATTAACTCCTGTAACAGTTTAACCAAAATAAAACCAAGCGCTACCTACCATGCCTACAGTGTAAGGCGGCCACAGCTATGGATATGACTCCTGTTGCTAAGGACACACTGTACTTTAAAGCATGATGTCGCGGAAATCTAGCCGTAGCTGTAGCCACCAATTTGGAAATGGCCTAAAAATCCTCAAGGCTTTTAAGAACTGTGGGGATCTTGAGCAACATGATCAAAATTTCATCCAAAACTTGCTTCCACTAATTCATATCATGCTTTGTAGTTTGTATTGAACAATACCGATTGTAAATTACACTCTGTTGATTGAAAAATAGCTTTCTAGTATGCTATTTTATATCATAACAATAAGAGGTACTGCCACTTCCCAGGTTGTATCATAAAACTTGGGTGTGGTCCCTGGTTATCAGGTTTTACGATTGTTTAAGGTTCAAGCGCCAGCACCTAATACAGTTCACCCGCTTTCTTTCATGAAGATTTGTACCGGGTACTGAGTTTTGTTGTTTTCATTGTATCTCAAATTCCTGTGTACAAACTTGATTAGCCTAGATTTTGCATAATAGGAAGAGCCCCCCCCCCCCAACAGGGTCAGGGTACTTTCTTGATGTGGTAATGTGATCATTTTTTTTTTATGAAACAGCATTTTTGCTCTTCCTTTTTCCGTACGTCCCGCATTCCTAAATTAAAAGAAGAATGGACAAGAAAGTGCAGATCGTATACTTTCAACAGGAGGAAAGTCTACAGGTTTTTAGATTCAAGCACTTTTTCTATTTTCACGTTGGATTTCTTACAGTCAGTTAGTTCTATACTGTACTGTAATTTGGTACAGCGCTGGCTGTGCATGGTTTCCACTGTGGATTTTTGTTTTTTTAAATAAACATCCATTGGATCTGTCATCATAAGTCCCTTTCCTGACTTGAGTACTTGAGCCTATCACAGTGCATGGAAAATGTACCGATTCATAAATTTAAGAGTCTATTTCTGGACTCTGTTTCCCAAAAACATCATCCATTTACATACTCATTTTGAAGTATTTTATTAAAAGTAGGGTCATTTCTTTGGAAATGACCCTGAAAAAGAATTATGTATTTTCGATCTGAAAGCTTTATTTAAAGATGGTAATGGTAGTAAAATATTCCGAAAATATTTCGTCTGATATGATCAAAACTTTGGAAATGCATGCCCCTCAGGTCTCAGGTTCAACAACATTTGAACCTGACAATTGATTCATGCATTGCATGAATCGTTTTTCAGATAGTTTCTAAGCATTGGTTTCCGTTCACGAATGCTGCGGCCAGATTGGTTGGTACGTGATGCTGTCACCTCGGTTAACCTGGATGGATTCTATATTTTGGTGAAAATACTGTGACAGTTTTTCTGAACAAGTACATCTGTATTCAAGTGAAAATTTCACAGGTGGTATTCACTGCATCAGGGTTTACCCTTCAAATTTTTAATGACTAGACAGCAGGACCAGTTAACTTGTCATTTCACTAGTCCATCAGTTTGATCATCGATCCATATTTCATAGTAAAATAGGGATGTTTTCAACACTGAACTAGCCAGCCGGATCACTTGGATAGAATTTTCACTGGTCCAGGGTGTTTTAACTGGTATTTGGCCAGGCCGGGACCACTGTTAAGGGAGAACCCTGGCCATCCTTTTTGGTAATGCTGCTAATAAAACAGCATTACGTTCACTAAAATTAAATGACAACCCTACCTTTAAATGACTTTTGTACAAATTGAACACTTAATCTTACATATGTAATTAATTACAATATTATGGCTTCAAATTTTCCCTCATTCCAAAATGATCAAATCTGACTGTATCCTATATTAAGGTGGACTTTTTAATTTAGTGAGGTCTTTTCAAATTGAACAGTTTCCTACAGATTCATAATGAATCCAACAGCAAACTATCAAATCTACAGCAAACTGTAGATTCATAACAAATCTACAGTATGTAGATTTGTCAAATTAACATAAACTTTCTTCAATTTTGCGTCATCATAGAAAGTGGTTTAAACTTTCCCTGTACATGTACCAGCTTGACTGACCTGACAGACCAAACAAATTTCTGGGAAATCGCTGGACCTACACATACAGGGGTATAATCACCTTCAGTTTCCTTTTCTAAAATGGCTCGATCCACACCACTTCACAAAGGGCAGGACTTAGAGGGGCCTTTGTCTGAGGTTATTCCTCAATGAATAAAGAGAGATGAGTGTATTCAGGTAAGGACAATGGCTGCCATGTCACTGATGAAAACATTTAGTCTCTTCATATTGATCAGGTCTGCTACATGTGTGCATAACGAAAGTACCCTGGTCTAGTTTTGTACTAGACATCATCGTACATACGTTCAGCATTGCCTGCTTTCCCACTGAATATCACTTCAAACAGGGTTTTCCTCCGGATTTTTCAAAACTGTAGGCGGTCTGGACCAAAATGTTGAAAGTTTGGCCATATCAAAACAATGTCCTCAGACTTTTTCTCTACTTGGTGTTGATCATTGGTTTGAAATTCCCTACTCTGCAATATGGACCGTTCTAAGTGGTTTGATCTTGACGATTTTTGTGAACTTGATCTAAAGTAAAAAAATAAATAAACATGAAATACACAATATAAATATAGATTGTTTGCGTATCAGCCTTAATTTTTGTGTATCGGCCCAAAATGCTACCCTGTCTTACATGTACAAAGGCTTTTTGTTGGGGGGAATTTTTTAATCTTTATAGCAGAATGTGTGGCAGTTTTTTTCATTCCTCCGTAGTTTTGTCACCAACATGTACAGTGTACTTTTGTACCATAGGTGAGCAGTGAGAATTCTGTATGCCAAAATTGTTAACAACCTCCTTTTTGACTAAATGGCACCTCCATCAAAGGACAAATATTTTGTCCAAAGTGTCAAAAGACATGCCAGGCACTGACCAAAGGCATGAAGGCAAGTGCTTCCATTACCTCCACGAAGTACAAGTACGTGTGACAGACCTATGCTACTCACCAGTACAACCTGACAGGGTTGGAGAGTTTGAGAGTATGATTGTTTCAAAAAAACTCAGCTTTTAAAAGGAATGTGAAAAAATGTTCTTAGAGTAATTACCATACTCTAGTTTTTGCAATAAATACACCACCATACAAACCAATCTGTAAATATTTCATCAAATAAGGTGGTCACGCTAAAGAGAGTTTAACACAACAAATTATTTTTGTTTTAGGTAACATTGGTCATGTGTGCTTATAACTTTGATAAGCAATCAGTGATTACAGTCTTTAAAAAAAAAATTGTTTTCATAAACCTTGACAGTGTTTTACACCCGTAGTATTTCTCTGAATGAACTTTACACTCAATAACACTTAAGATTGAAAATACATTATCACGTTTGTAAAAATATTTTAACAATTTACTAATCAAGTATGATATCTTCAAGGCTGTGTGTGTGCAATTAGATGTGGCAACTAACACCGACATGTCTACAGGAGTTAATTTCATGAGGACAGCTAATGAGATTTCACAGCATAAATGTGAACTGATCAAATTAATCAATCAACGAGCCAAACACATGACGATGATCAATTAAAATGCAAATTGCATGCAGCACCAGCTGCAGGACAGGACTCTCGTGTGATCTATGATGGCCTGTCAATCATTCAACATGCTCAGTAGAGACATTTAGTCGAAAATGCACAGAGCAAGTTTCAGGGATGAGATCGGAGGAATGTGAAAATTCCTGAAAAATCGCTTGCAGGCCAGGGGGTCCCCTTTACCCTAGACCTACACCTAGAATCTCCCAGATGTTACAATTCAGATTTACAAACTCTGTGCAACACCAGCAACCCCAAACTACAGGTTTGGACACAATGTCTGGCAACTCTGTCTGGCAAACCCTCAACAGAAATGTTAGTGCACAAGAATTGAATGCTGTCACAGCCTTAGCTTCGGTCTTCCGAACAATGATATACAACAGGGCTCGAATTTGGGGGAGATATCCAGAAGACCGCAGGGCTTGTAGCTCAAAATTTTTACTGGACCAGAATTTATTTTACAAGACCAGAATCAAAATGAGTTGAACAAGCACTAAGAGAAAATCTATCTCATTTGTCTTATGTGTAGCACTTCGATACTGAAGAGAATTGAAAGATATTTATCAGATTCATAGTCAACATTTTTTCACAAAAATATTACACAATGAGGTAGCCTATTATTATTCAATTGAAAAAACACAGGACCACAGGGCGTGTCCGTTTGTGAATTTACTGGCCCAAGGCTAAAATCACTGGCCCCGGGCCTGTGGTCCAGTGTTAATTTCGAGCCCTGTACAACGTCATTTTTGTAACCATTTAATTTTCTTTATTTGTAATCTATTTTGTCTAATCCTTTTGTTTACATACATGTACAGCGCCTTGAGGCAGTGCGGATTTGCAACTGTTTGCGCTTTATAAATTATAATTTTTATTCTTATTATTATTATGAATATTATTATTATTATTATTACCTTATCCAAAGCTCTTAACCATACATGTTATAATGAGCAAGTTCGGGTGCTATCCTTTTAGTCAATATTGCCGTTAAGTCACGCATGCGTGGTCTGTGGTTCACTCGAACGAATTCAGTTGATTGATTCGTCAAATGTGGCAACTCATATAGGCCTATTGGCTCGTAAAACAAGTACTTGCAAAATACAGTGCAATGATAATTATTATCTTAATATTTGACATCTTTTGGCAAAATCCTACCAATACCTGTTAAACAAACTTTTTGTGTACTGCAAAAATTTAAAAAACTTTCTCCACCATGAAACCTAATCGCCATCTTGACAAATTGACGTAACTTCGTTAGTTGACTAGAGAAACAGTGCTATGGGCTAGGTTGATCCAGCTGGACTAGCTAAGTTCAACCATGCAGCTTTAGAGTAGCATCTAGATCGACTATGGTTAAGTTTAGTTGACTCCAGTCAGCCACCCGAACTTGCTTAATGACAAAGTACGTACAGGGCTGGTATAAATCAGGGGCGAGTCCGTGGTGCCCTTTGTAGTCCGTGGTGCCCTTTGTAAAGATCTAATCTACATTTTCCTTCTCTTATTCGCTAAATACCTGTAAGCGAAGGTGATGTGGGAGGGTCTTCAAATGTTATTTTCTTAACTTTGACAGCATTTCAAAAAAGAAATATTTCTCTGGAATATTGGTTTACTACGATCAGAAAGAGCTTAGATTTAATCTGATCATCCTCTGCACCTACTGCAAGAGCAAAGGGGCACCCACTTCAAGAGCAATGAAGCGAGTCAAGGGGCACCCACTGAAAGAAACAAGGTGGCACCCACTGCAAGAGCAAAGGGGCACCGACTACAGAGCAAAGGGGCACCTACTGCAAGAGCAAAGGGGTACCGATTACAAAGCAAAGGGGTACCGACTACAGAGCAAAGGGGCACCTACTGCAAGAGCAAAGGGGCACCGACTACAGAGCAAAGGGGCACCCACTGCAAGAGCAAAGGGGCACCCACTTCAAGAGCAAAGGGGCACCCACTGCAAGAGCAAAGGGGCACCCACTGCAAAAGAAAAGGGACACCTACTGCAATTGCAGTGGTTTATTTGAATCCCCATTCCTTGTATATTTACTTTATATAGATGGTGATGGTTACCAAAAGAAAACACAGTGAGCACAGCACACTCCACTGTGATGTTCACACAGCCAACACAAAGCAACATTCTATTCCCAAATGCACGAGTCAACACCAGTGTGCTAAGCTTACATGGTGAACTCTAGACAATAACTACATTCACAGCCTACAACAGGGCAAACTCAATACAATGTGTTTGCACTGCTGGGGTCTGGGAAACTGATGGTTCATATGGATGTATAATTTGACTATTTTAAATGAAGAAATACCTCGCCCAGCAATTTTGCTATGCAAAATATTTAGACTGAAAATGTTTTTGTGCACACAAATGAGTAGCATTTGATACATTTTGTGTAGTAATTTGTTACGCTGTGGGTTACACATGTGACATTCGATCCGTGTATAGCGCAATTGTTTCACAATGCCAGGGTCCTACTACACGGATTCACGCGGAAAACGGTTAACCCTTATAAATACAAGTGTGTGGATGGCACCCGTACACTCACACGGATCATAAATGAACCCAAGAGGTGTTCACAACTACGACTTTCGACATGCGTCGGAATTTTCGACGCGGATCAAGAGTTCTCAACCCACCTCCCGAGCAGGGTTAGTTTGGACACGGATACAGCACTCTACGCGGATCAACACCGTGTTGAAATGTCGTAGCGTGAAAAGATCGGTCGAGATTGCACGGATCGGACCCGTAACCAACACAGAGATTTTTTGTAGTGTAAAAAGGCCTATAATGTATTATGTTCTCAGTCTCAGTCTCAGTGCACTGTATGCACTATGCAGCTTTCAGCATTGTGTTGTCTTTAATGTAAATAATTCAATCAAGACTTGACAATCAATACAACAAATTAGGTACATACAGTTTGTAATTTGCCTAGTGCCAATGGGAATGCAGCATGACCCCAAAGCCATGCGCATAGTGCCTGCATGCATTAAGGTTCTATTGGAATACCAACAATACAATTGTTTGTACTTTGCCAATAAAAGTAATGAACCCACTGCAATAACATGCAGGTAGTTTGCTCCCATTGAACTATGATCTGGACAGTTCACAGTTAGACCAACCACAACAATAGTAGGGCAATTTAAGTCATTAATAGCTCTAGATTTAATCTATGCTTATTGCTGACAACACAGCCAATATAAGTACTACACAAAGTGAATACTGCAACAGGCTTCACTGTGTGTCCACAATGCATCCAGTTGCAGTACAGGTTCCGGTTTGCTGCTGTCTCCATGGTAACAGTACACAAGCAATGGCACAGGCTTTTTATTGACTGCTTCATGCATGGTTAGACACACAGCCAGTAATACACACAGCTTGCCTGGCCTACAGTGTGTGTGCCTGGGATCAGAATGGGCATTGGAGTTGTATTTTTACCAACAACAGTGGCTCAGTGACCTTTACATTTTGTAATGTAAACACCAAGGGCACCTTGGTAGGTGGAGTAAATGGCCCTGACCTAATCAGGTGGAATATGTTGACAAACACCAGCCTGCTAAATACCCCAATAATAACACAGAAAATATATAAATAGCAGAGAAAGATGACAGGGAAAACAAAGTGTAAATTTTGGGTCAAATTACTGTACACATTCAGTACCTGTAATTTGACCCAAAAATGTACTTCAAAGGGCTCAGGGGGCACCCATAAAAAAGAAAAGAGAAAAAATAGGAAAATGTAGTGAACGATCGCAATCCAGATTGCTACAGCGGCCACAAATGCAAAAAAGGATGGTGGCCCCCTGCACCGTCACCCTTCCAAAATAAAAGCATGACCCCCCTCCATTGACAAACCCATTCCCCTAGATCATAATCCTCTGTTCATAAATATTTCATGACTGAAATTTACAGAGTCGTAAGAAAGCAATACATTTTCCACTTGCCTAAATCTATTTATGGTTGATATTTTGTATAGTGCCTATGACTCATCTGGTGTAAATCTTATTCTTTCGTAATAATTATTTCACAGTTTGTTTATTTCTTATAGTATTGGAGTCTAGTTAAAATAAAATGGAACATGCTTTGCGGCCTTCACTTGTCATTCTTGTTTGTCACGCTGATAGCATACCAACTCTCTCCGCGAATCTTGCACCACTGGTGATGTTCTCGCGAGATTGCTCATTCCCGCAAGACTATTGCTCTCGGGGCAGTAGAAGGGAGCCCCCCATCTCACACCAGAGAAGTAGTCTCTCCCAAGACAGTATCGTGAGAATCGCGGGAGAGCTTTTACGCTCTCACCGGGACAGACACTTATGACTTGTCCACATTACACAAGTCATTAAGTAAGGATAAATTAATTTGACCTAAAGGGACATACTAGTGGCCGTTGGATACGAACTACTTGCTGGGAAAAGTTACACAAGGGGGGTGGGGTGGGGGTAATGTAATATTTGGTGGCCTCGCTTTCAAATTGACCATTAAAAAGTACACTATCATTATCAGCATCACTGTATATTACAGTGATAGTGATACTGATAATATTGATAGTGTACTTTTTAGTATCAGTATTGGTTTCTCATCACTCATAAGCAATCTGATGTGGGTGTGTGCCAACAAGAAAATTGGAACAACCTTTCACTGGTCTCACATGAACTGAATGGTTTTAACTTTTATTTAACCTACCTCCATGTTTTAACACATACATTATAACAACTAAAAAGGGGGGAGAATCCAATAAACTTGAAAACCACTGAGATCCTTGTTACATCATCCCAAAAAATAAAGAATAATTAAAAATGGCAAATCTGTTTAGTGTTAGTTATATTTATAATAATCAAGCCTAGACTGTTGTACACATTAAATAAACCATGGAGGTAGAATAAACTAAACAAGTTACAAATAAAATCGGTACTACCAAGGACTACGGTACGACTCGAGTACACGACTATTCATAGGGTACCAAGAACTTAGAATAGAAGTGTTGAGATGAATTGAATTGAATTGAATTGAATTGAATTGAATTGAATTGAAGTGTAGTTTCTAGTTTGTGCCCCCTGCTACACACCTGGGGCTTCAAAGTGACCTGACTTTTGCCCTCCCAAATTCCGTAAACAGATGAAGAAGAAAAAATCTTACGAGGTTGATGGACGTGACATCTCCTAGATGAACAGACTCCTCGTCTCTGATCACCTTGGGCGGATTGTCTGTGATGTAAATCTTCTCATCGCTCAAAACAACAAACTTGTAATTTCTCTTGACTTTTCGGGACTGTGCGATACAGGCCTCATATGCCCTGATCCTCTCGAAGACATTGTCCCCAAGTTTCTGCTTGAGAAAGTTTTCCAGTTTTGCATCGCGTTTGCAGCTGATGAGGTCGTCTCCACTCCGCGCCATACGTACCAACACCCGGGGAACACAGCGAGCACACACGACCTTGCTCTACCGTTCAGCGGTGAAATATTCCGGTCCGCTGATCTGTCATACACGAGCCCGGTCCGTAACACCGGTAGTAGAACTTTTCAACGGTGGTGGTCGAGCATTCAATCATCTTCATCCCACACTTGGCATCACGTTTCACGTTTTCTTAACTACTGCATACTGATCGTATGATACGTGTTGCATTCGCTTGGTCAACTCAACAAGTCATCGCTGGATGGTTGCAGTAATGGAACAATTCGACAAAATTAAACAACTGTTTTGGTACGGCGAATCAACACACTTTGGACTTGGCATGCATAGTGCATGTAGTCTGGGCTATGTGTTTTTGTGCTATATTGACATCGAGTATTGGAATGTACCACGCAGCGCAGTTTTTACGCGCGAGCATTTTTAGCTTCCCCCAACGTCAAGGAAACAGAGAATAGAGGGCGCTGCAGCGCGCTGGTACAATCATTGACGGTGAGAGTGCTGAAGCCGATGAACTTCAAAAGCGATCGGCAACTTCTTTTTCGATGCACTGCTAATTAAAAATGTGATTTCAAACTAGCATTCGGAGACATTTTGCTTGCAGATTCGAATTAAGACACACATTCGTTATCAAGATCCATAATCTTAGACGTTGTGGGAGGGATTGGAAATATTTTTAAAACGTGACACAGCAAATGAGGTTGGGACTTTCTTTCGTAATAATACTGTAGGCCTAGGTGCGAAATATTCCAGGAAAAAAACTCCTCCATCCCATGTTATGTTCCCATATGGGGGACAGAATCTCCGGCAGACAGCCCTATGACACCGGCATTCAAAAGAGTTTATGAACATGTGCTTATGATGACTCGTTGTTCCTCCTTAGGATTCCCCAACTGGTGGCTGGGTTGAAGATGGGCGGCCATAGTATGAAGACGAGCGGGGTAGAGGGAGTCATTTATGTACGGTGGTTGAAGTTCTCACCATCCTGTGGTCCAGGTGAGCTGCATGCAGGGCTTCACTGCTGGTCATCCACAGTCGTCATATGCAATTTGGGCTATTCACGTTTCATTCCTTTGGGTTTGAAGCCGATCTCACGAGAATGTCACTCTTGTGCATTTTGTGCCTAATTCCTAATGGAACTTCTGCCGCAAGCCGAGTATTTAATCAATTTTAATTCATAATTTAAGTTTCAACTTCGGATAAAGATTCCGAATAGTGCTGCAAGTGATGCGCTCATAACGCATTAAAAACTATGAAAACCGCCACGTATTTTATTCAGATTGCAAGTTGTATGCATTGTGTGTAAAGATTATAACAGGGCCGACGTCACAATTTCCAACATATTGGACAGTCACAAATATAGTCAGTGATTAATAAATAGCACACGTGCACAAACGCCATCTTGAAAATATACCACAATGTATCTGTGCAGCTTACGTATACATGTACACCCTTTCCAACATTAGGGCAGTCAAAAATAAAGTCAGATGAAAAGCTCATGGCACAAACGCAATCTTGAAAATATACCGCAATGCATCTTGGGAAACCGAGTACAGCAGCTAAAAAATCAATCAAGCTAGGGGCCAATGTTTAGCTTACACAGTATTAGCCAGAATGTTATAGTTGTGTACCGCATTGCTTCAAAATTAGCTCTCATGGTCGTTTGAACTTGGATTTCACCCAGAACCCCGTGCACTCCCACTTGCGCATTGGTGTGGCTAATTTTTCCTCTAAATATATAGGACCCAAAGTCGCTAAAGTGTATCCAATTATATTTGGGGTGACTGGTAGCATGTAACAAATATCCATAGGTTGTTGTTGAATGGTCCAATATTTGTCCAATGGATTGTTAGATGGTCCAATAAGTCACTGTGCCCCTCCTGAGTTTGTTGAACTTCAACTTGGAGCAGTGGGGTCCACTGATCATCTGCATGGCCATATTTTACTAAAAAGCATAAATATCAAGTAATAAACCACAAAGGGAAACTAACTGGGTAAATTTTAAATAATTTGGGTTTTAACAAAGAAAAATTGACTGGAGCAGGACTTGAACCAACGACCTCCGGTACGTTAATCCGGAGGTCGTTGGTTCAAGTCCCGCTCCGATCAATTCTTCTTTGTTTAAACCCAAATTTTTAAAAAGCATAAAGGGTAATTTTTCGAAGATGGAGTGGTCAGTTTACTTGTTCGGTGTATTTGCATTTTGGATGAGCCTAACTCAAAAATTCATCAACCAACCTATTAAAAAATGGAAGAAAAATGAAGCGTAGTTATAAGTAAATATATTTGATTCTTTTTTCGAGAGGTTAAGCAATTTTGTTTAATACTTTGCGAGTATTTTTAACATTAAGCACTATGACTCTCTTTATCTCGCAGGCAGAATTCAGTTGTTATTTGCATTAATAATTTGCATTAAATGTTTGCAATAACAGTGATTAGAACAGGCTTCCTGTTCAAGTTCATGTTTTCCAAACATTTATTTCCTGCACTGTTTGTCACTAATAATATAACAGCCGGGAAACAGATAGGTCGCTGAGTTTCCCCTTGCACTAAAGGGCTGCGCTTAACGTCACACTTTTGCCGTGTCAAATTCAAATGATTTCTGTACTGAAAAAGTGCGGCAATTAAAATAGTTTGCCGCATTTAAAGAAATTCAAAACGGCGACACGGGAGAAAAGTGCTAAAAGAGTCATGTTTCACGATGGCTATTTGAGGTTTGACAAAATCATATTGATGATGTTCCCCGTCTTCAATTTTGTCATTATAATTACCATCGTTGGTGAGTCGCATTCATTGGGGAGGTTTTTAAGTGTCAAATACAATTTATTACAATTCTGAAATCTACAGATTATGTTTGTTCCAGTGTTTCCCATCCCATCCCGGAATACTCACAGCTACGGTACTGACAAACTTTTTAAAAGCTTCGCGCATGCGTATCTCCAATAAGCATGGCCCGACTGAGAATTTAATTCGGGTCGACACCAACCTCGTCCCCATGGTTTACTTTATTTCCAACCATGTTTGTAAATAGTAAACCCTGGGATGGAAACTCCTCACTTGGACCCTGATTGGACAACAACATTACATACATGTACATGTTTCCAATACATACAAGCTACTAAATCTGGTACCGGACCACGAGACTATGGCGAAGATGTGAATTTCGATATGCAGCCAGACTATTCTATATTGCATACGTATCCAAAATTTTTGGATATGCAAATGTTCCAATACCAGGGTGAGAGAGCAGTCAACCTCGTACTGCTCGACGTTTGTCACCGACGTTTGTCACCACGTTGTGCAACTACCGTGCAGAACTGAAATAAAATGTTTGCGCTAAACGTCACTCCTTTGTCGAATTTAATTCACAATTGTATTTGTTTAATTATTTGAGTTCGACACGGCCAAAGTGAGAAGTTGAGACTTCGCGTTTCAGCCTCTGCATAGGTTTGCACGGAGCTCTATGGAGGTTCCATCCGGCATTTTGAGATCCTAAGATAATTTACTGTAAGATGATGACATCAAGATCCTAGGAAACTTTGCTTGAATTGGCTGATTAATGTACACTAATTATAAACTAAACCGAGCCCCAATTATGTAAAAGTCCAACCACTTCCTGGTACGGCAAGACACTTCCATTTGGGCAAGACAGGAAAAGTTTAAAATAAAATTAAAATAAAAAGAAATAAACGAAATTTTAAAAAACTAATAACATTACACAATACAATACAAAAAGAGTTACACAACTCAAAGCAAAAATTAAAAAAAGAAGTTAATTCAAAGTAACAAAATTACAAACAAGTTCATGTTAAAATACAAAAAAAAACGTGTTAAGAATACAAAATTAAATATAAAACCAAGAACAAAAGCATTATTAAAATTTGGATTGAGTTTCTTTTATTTTCTTTTGTTTTGTTTTTTTTACAAAGTTCTACGCGACATTTAGTTAATGTTAAAATCTTTGTGCAGTCTACTCTCTACTTTAAGTTACTTTTGGCTTATTTATTTATTTATTTCAATTTTTAGGGACGAGATGAAATACTTTGTTTTGCATTATTTATGGTAAATTTTTGTGCTTTACCCTTTTGTTCTTGGATTTCGAATTAATTTTTTTTAATTGTATTAATTTTGTTTAATTTCTTTTTATGGTTTATGCAATGTTATCATTTTGTTTAAATTCATTTAGTTCTTTGTTTTGTTTTTTTACTTCAAACTTTTTCCTTTTTGCCCAGTGGCTGCCCATATCCTGGTACACGTTTTCTTGGCACTCATGAAGACATAATATTTATGTATTATTCAGTCAGGCTTGCCAGACCATTACCGCAGTTATTTTAATAGAATGGTCAGGCTGAAAATTCTCTACCTGGAACAGGCGGACACTTATTTTCACCATGTTTAAACCAATACTTTTCCTGTTGCTTGCCTCTCAAACCGTGGATGCTCAAACCACCAATGGCCCCTGAGCAAGCAATTTGAAACAACATATCCGTCCAAAAACTCCTTTCAGCGGATGGTCATGGACTCCTCGTCCGGCAGTCTGCTAGTGGGCTCAATCAACAAGCTCTTCAAGTTGTCCAGCGATTTGCAAGTCGAGTTCGAGAACATTACCGGGCCCGTGGATGACAACATCGCTTGCCCGCCGCCTCCTCGGTCTTGCTCGGTTGCCAAAACCCCAACGAACAATGTTAACAAGGTTCTAGTCGTGGATGAAGAGAGACACCAGCTTATCGCGTGTGGGAGCGTCTACCAGGGAACCTGCCTGATACTTCGATTGGAGGACCTGAGCATAGTCGGGTGGCCGAGTCGAGAGGTAGTTACCAATACGGAGCATGGTACCAATATAGCATTTATTGCCCCTGGACCTCGTGGCTCCGGTAGCATCCTGTACACTGCTGCATCACGTGCAATGTGGTTGAGAAATGTACCTACTGTAGCAAAGCGAGTGCTTCATGATTCCTCATAATGAGGAAGCATTTGATCCGACGGCTCATGTAACAATTCCTCAGAATACCCTCGACGAAACAGCAGCCGGTAATTCTTTTGATATTAACTATTTAAACGGGTTTTTGAGAGGAAATTTCAGCTACTTCATCGCCACACAGTTGGAGGATTTTCGAGAAGTCGGCTCTTTACTGTACACCAAGATAGTTCGCCTGTGCAACGAGGATAATACTAATAGCTTTGAATCTTACATTGAGCTTCCACTTGTGTGTAAAGATTCAAATGGAGTAAAATATAACATTGCAAGAGCTGCTTTTGTTTCAAAGATTGGAACGCAAGACGAGGATGTTCTTTTTGTTGCTTTTTCACGCGATTTTGACCTAGTGACTACGCATACATCCGCCGTGTGTATGTACTCACTCAAAACCATTAATAGTAGATTTTTGGAAAGGATAAGGGACTGCGCCTACCAAGGAACTGACACCACTGAGATTGCTTGGTTTGGCAGTAGTACGTGCGTTCAGTCACCTGGATTGGTACGTACGTAATGGAAACACCCATATATAGAAATATACGCAGAAAGTTGATAAAAATTAATTTGTTAAAAATTAACACTGATTGTTTGCTTTTTGTTAAAAATACAACTTTATTGACATCTCTCAACCGATCGAAGAAACTGATTGGGAATCATTACCTTTACTTTTACCTTCCAATACAGATCGAGTTATCAGATCATGATGGTCTAAACTACTGCCATCAGTCAGACACCAATTCCCTTCTTGGCGGCTTGAAAATTCCAATAGAAGCTCAGGCAATTTACACAGACAATGGCATCACGGCAATCCTTGTTACTCCTCTTGAAGAAGATACAGTCATTTTATTAGGATCCAAGCGAGGGCGTCTTATAAAGGTACATGTTTTTTTAAAGAAATCAACAATAAATTGTACTGTAACTTTCACTTAACCTTTTTCTGCGTCTGTGGCTGATCGCTGGACAGATGACGACGATGACACCGACAACTCGGACAAAATAAATACCGTGAGACCGCAGGTTTAGCATAACAAAAATTATGAAAACACCATGACAAACAACATCAACAATATCCAAAATGACATCATCTAAATGACATAACCACATGAACAATAATCACAATGACAACATCTAAATGACATAACAAATCAACAATAGCCACAATGACAACATCTAAATGACATATCAAAATCAACAATAGCCACAATGACAACATCTAAATGACATAACAACAGCAACAATATCCAAAATGACATCATCTAAATGACATATTCACATGAACAATAATCACAATGACAACATCTAAATGACATAACAAATCAACAATAGCCACAATGACAACATCTAAATGACATAACAAAATCAACAATAGCCACAATGACAACATTTAAATGACATAACAACAGCAACAATATCCAAAATGACATCATCGAAATGACATAACCGCATGAACAATAATCACAATGACAACATCTAAATGACATAACAAATCAACAATAGTCACAATGACAACATCTAAATGACATAACAAAATCAACAATAGCCACAATGACAACATCTAAATGACAAAACATTATCAACACTAACCACATTGACAACATCTAAATGATATAACAAAATCAACTCTAACCACAATGACAACATATAAATGACAAAGACAACAAGAATAATGATAACAAACAATGATAACAACAACGACAATAACATCGTCGAAAGATTTCATAATTGCATCGAGGATAAATAATATTATTTCAGTTGGTTTGGGACACAATAAAGACATGGACAAACCGGGTCGTCTTTTTAACCTTTTATGTGAACTATGTGTCTTTCTCAACGATTTACACAATTTCCCTGACAGGACAAATGACATAAGGGTGTAAAGATCACTGACCATGACTAATTTGCAACTAAACAGAATCTGAATATGAATTACAGCGCATACAATATTGATATAAGTTTTAGTATGATAGACAGGGAAACTGCACGGTCGGGTTTGTAATGCGTCACATCAGCAACTTGGTATTATCGACAAAATTTAAGCGTTCACTTTCTGTTTAGTTCCAAATATTTAATAAGTGCATTCTACAACATTTTGTCATGCTGTCCTGTCAGGGAAATATTATGCAAATAATTGAGGAAGACACTTTGCATAAAAAGAAGGGGAAAATGGATTTTCTAAAGTCTATGTGTACAAAACCTTGATCTGCCAGCGTTCCAGCAATGGCAGCGCGGCTAGCAGCGCTTGCGCGGGAAGGCTAAACAAGATTGGTCTGTAAGACCGTGGAGCACAGCCCAAGATCGAAAGTGTGTCATTTTTCCGGAGGGCCCGGAGAAAAACCCTCGTAGCATAGGAGAAACGAACAACTCTACTCACATAATGGCCAGACGGTGAGCGCTTTATGCACAATCAGAGTTAGCAGCCTTGCTTCTCGCACCATACATAAAGCAGAGAATTTTATGTTCACCCCACGAAATTAACATGCTAATCATAAAGGTACTGTTGAAGCCTAATACAGGTTAATAATTCGGGCAACCTGATTTAATGTATGTTTTGCCTGACATGCTCTCTCATTGCCAGCTGCAAGAACTCGCTGATTGGACAGGAGTTTCATCCACACTGCCGTATACCCCTACGTAACAGTCTTCCAGCTAAGTCTCTGCTTTTGGCAACATTACTGAGGAAGGGATTCAGTCTTTCAAATGCCGTGTGCATGAACACCTTATCACATAAATCAGCAGAGTGTTCTCTGGATACCATATTATATCTTTGTTTTCTGTTATACTTGCCTGGCAACGACACGGCATGAGCTCGACGTTTCTCACCACGTCGTGCAACTGCCGTGCTGCACTCGAACTGAAATCAAAAGTTTGCGCTAAACGTCGCTCCTTTGTCGAATTTAATTTACAATTTGTTTAATTATTTGAGTTCGACACGGCAAAAGTGAGACGTTGAGACTTCGCGTTTCACCCTCTGCATAGGTTTGTACGGAGCTCGGGAGGTGTCATCCCGCATTTTGAGATCCTGAAATAAGTTACTGCAGGATGATGACATCATATATATGGTGGTCCTAAGGGACATCAAACATAACGTGAATATTTACGTCAATGTTCACGGTTTTTGCCCCAATTTGCAAATATTCAGGTAAAAATTCACGTAAATATTTGCGACTAAGGCACAAATCATGAAAATTTACTTGAATATTCACGTCAATATTCACGATATGTACCCCAAAATCGTGCATATTCACGTAATATTTACGTGAATTTTCACAATATGTGCCCCGGTCGCATATATATGTACGTTTATAATGCGTAAATATTCACGATTTGGGTACCCAATCGCAAATATTTACGTAAATATTTACGTAAATATTCACGATTTTTTGTATTGAATATTCACGTAAACTTTCACGTATTCACGTTTTGCCAAGTAGCAAACCCAGTCGTCCATGAATATTTGGTTTCTTTCCAGCTAGCCGCGTATTTGGCAGAACTTTCCATCTGAGGATTTCGTGGCCGGCCAGGCGCGTATTCGGGACAATTAGAATCCATGCAGCTCAATGCAATAACAATTGTTTCCCCTTCTTCCTAATTTGAGCGAAATTTCACTGAACATATAATACTTGAAGGAAGAATATTATTTGGCTGACATCTCAGTGAGTAATTAGCCGATCATCCAGACCATAATAGACAACTGTTGAAGAACTTGTGCTCTCACCCGAAAGTGAATGTACCCTACATGTTGCAAAAAAGAAGACATTTTTATAGTCTGATAAACCATCATATCACTTGCCACACACTTGATTTTGAAGGTGGCTAATAGTAATCACTAATTAATACCTAATTAGCCGCAAGAATACAAGGCATTTTCTGTCAAACATACAAGCGGTTAAGGTATAATAGTGATAAAAACTGACCATATAGCATTCACGCCAATGTTAGTACCCTTCACCTTGCATAAAAGTTAAATTTAATTCTATAATCTGAGCTGATAGACCATACCGCTGGTTACACTTAATTTGGGAGTTGGCTAATGAAACACCAATAGCGGTTTAGGCATGAAGTTGACCAAAGCTTTCGATAACGTATGATAGAACATTGCGTGTATTTTAGCAGTTAATTATTTATTACTTAATTATCCGAAATTGCCGACTACAAAGTTATGTGTGCCCATCAGTGGTATGGTATATCAGTATGGAATAAAAAAACAACCTCTTTTCACTACGTGAAGGGTACATGTAGGCCTACTTAACTTCGGGTGAGCGCAATTTTTTCAACAGTTGGGTATTATGGGCTGGATGATGAGGTCTTAATTGTGGTGTTTAACTACTCACTAATTGGTCAGCCAAATAATCTAATTCTACCTTCAAGTATGCTTAGTAAACAAATCATACCGATAAAGAAAGATTTTTTTTTTAAATCGTTCAACTTAGAAAAAAGGGGAGGCACAGATAAGGGACCTCCTTGAACTGCATGGATTATAATTGTTCCGAATACGCGGCTGGCCGGCCCGGAAGAATCCTCGTATGACAATTTCGGCCCAATGCGCGGCTAGCTGGAAAGAAACCACATTAATATTCACGGATGACTGGGTTTGCGACTTGGGCACAAATCGTGGATATTTACGTAAATATTAACGTGATAATTCGTGATTTTTGCCACGTCGCACATATTTACGTGAATATATTTTCGAATCGGGGCAAAAGCCGTGAATATTTATATATTCACGTAAATATATACTTGTTATGTTTTGCTGTCCCTTCAGGCCACCATACATATACGGTGCGTGAGATGACAACACCTTAACATGATTTATCTCGGGATGACAACTTTTTTTAAAAGTAAGATTTCGACTTCCCGAGATTTAAGTCGACCATGGGATGATCAAATCCTGAAAATATCGAGATTACGTTTTTAGAAAAGCAGTAGGCCTACATATGCCAGTAGACCTGAAATACTTGATGTGTGCCTGTAAAAAATATATGTATAAGGGGAAATGTGAGTGGGTTGGCTGACTAATACACTAATTATAAACTAAAGTGTGCCCCCAACGTTATGTTTAAGTCCAACCACTTCCTGGTATGGGCGGTCGATTGGGCAGAAAAGGAAAGGTTTACAAAAAATTAAAAATAATAGCAATAAGTGCAATTAAACAAAATTGATAACATTACACAATACAATACACAAAGATTTGCACAACACTAAACAAAAAAATAACGAAGTTAAATAAAATTAATAAAATTAAAAAGAGTTTACGTTAAAATCCAAGAAAAAAAATGTTCAGAATACAAATGTTCATTTAAAACCAATAAAGTATTAATAAAAGTACACACAAGTAAACTTTGATTGAGTTTGTTTTGTTTGCTTGGTTTATTTTTATTCTATTTTATTTTATTTTTTACAGTGTTCTATGCAGCATTTAGTTATTGTTAAATTCTTTGTTAAATCTACTTTCTAGTTTAAGTGACTTTTGGCTCATTTATTTATTTTGTATTTTTTAATCTATTGTATTCATTTCTTATTTTGTTAACTTTTAAAATGGGAGGAATTTATTTTATTTTTTTTTTTTTTCGGTTCATTTCTGTGATTACTCTTTGTTGTTTGATTTAAATTTTGTGAATTGTATTACGTTTGTTAAGTTTCTTTTATGCTTTGTGTAATGTTATAAATGTTGTTTAAATTCATGTATTTCTTAGCTTTGTTTTTTATTAAGAATTTTTCCTTTTTTGCCCTAATGGCCGCCCATATCCTGGTACATGTTTTCTTGGCACTCATGAAGGCATAATATTTATGTATTATTCAGTCAGGCTTGCCAGACCATTACCACAGTTATTTTAATAGAATGGTCAGGCTGAGAATTCTCTACCTGGAACAGGCGGACACTTATTTTCACCATGTTTAAAGCACTAATTTTCCTGTTGCTTGCCTCTCAAACCGTGGATGCTCAAACCACCAATGGCCCCTTGGGGTACAAGCAATTTGAAACAACATCTCTGCCCGAAAACTCCTTTCAGCGGATGGTCATGGACTCCTCGTCCGGCAGTCTGCTAGTGGGCTCAATCAACAAGCTCTTCAAGTTGTCCAGCGATTTGAAAGTCGAGTTCGAGAACATTACCGGGCCCGTGGATGACAACATCGCTTGCCCGCCGCCTCCTCGGTCTTGCTCGGATGCCAAAACCCCAACGAACAATGTTAACAAGGTTCTAGTCGTGGATGAAGAGGGACACCAGCTGATCGCGTGTGGGAGCGTCTACCAGGGTACCTGCCGGATACTTCGATTGGAGGACCCGAGCATAGTCGGGTGGCCGAGTCGAGAGGTAGTTACCAATACGGAGCATGGTACCAATGTAGCTTTTATTGCCCCTGGACCTCGTGGCTCCGGTAGCGTCCTGTACACTGCTGCATCATGTGCAATGTGGATAAGAAATGTACCTACTGTAGCAAAGCGAGTGCTTCATGATTTCTCATACGGGGGAGCATTATTTGATCCGACGGCATCTGTATTCATTCCTCAGAACACCCTCGACGAAACAGCAGCCGGTAATACTTTTGATATTAACTATATCAACGGGTTTTCGAGAGGAAATTTCAGTTACTTCATCGCCACACAGCTGGCGGGTTTTCGATGGGTAGGCTCTCCACTGTACACCAAGATAGTTCGCCTGTGCAACGAGGATAATACTGATAGCTTTAAGTCTTACATTGAGCTTCCACTTGTGTGTAAAGATTCAAATGGAGTAAAATATAACATTGCAAGAGCTGCTTTTGTTTCAAAGATTGGAACGCAAGACGAGGATGTTCTTTTTGTTGCTTTTTCACACGATTTTGACCCAGCGACTACATTTACATCTGCCGTGTGTATGTACTCACTCAAAACCATTAATAGTAGATTTTTGGAAAGGATAAGGGACTGCGCCTACCAAGGAACTGACACCACTGAGATTGCTTGGCTAGGCAGTAGTACGTGCGTTCAGTCACCTGGATTGGTACGTACGTAATGGAAACACCCATTATATAGAAATATACGCAGAAAGTTGATAAAAATTAATTTGTTAAAAATTAACACCGATTGTTTGCTTTTTGTTAAAAATACAACTTTATTAACGTCTCTCAACCGATCGAAGAAACTGATTGGGAATCATTACCTTTACTTTTACCTTCCAATACAGATCGAGTTAATAGATCGTGATGGTCTAAATTACTGCCATCAGTCAAACACCAATTCCCCTATTGGCGGTTTGAAAATTCCAATAGAAGCTCAGGCAATTTACACAGACAATGGCATCACGGCAATCCTTGTTACTCCTCTTGAAGAAAAAACAGCCATTTTCCTAGGATCTAAGCGAGGGCATCTTAAAAAGGTATAACATGTTTATAATAACAACAAAATGTAGACTATACTTTCACTCAACTGTATTATTATGTCTGCGGTTGCTCGCTCCTGGATAGATGAAGACGATGACAACGACAACTCGGTCAAAACAAACGTCACATGAACTAGCAGCAAAATTGATGAGAACAACAATAACAACAATAGTAACAACCATGACAATGACAACGACAATTACGTTAACAACAGCATCAACAACAACTAGACATTAGGTGTTTGTGAACAAACACAAAGCTGTTCCAAGTAGTTTTGCTTTGATTACGCGCCTCAGACCTTTAAAGTGGGTCTGACTTTATAGAGGTAGAAGACCCTTCACCTTTGACATACCCTTATTTTTACTTTAAATTTACCTATCAAAGCCTATATATCTAACCTTTATTCTGATACTGACTCTAAAACTGAACAGGTAAGTTAATACGTAAAGTGAAATATCCCCATGTCAAGGAACAGGTCTAAAATTAGTAATATAGAAAGCGAACTGGACCCAATCCCAACATCACTTGTAAAGCAGTGTAACAGGGTCATCTGTCCAGCCATAAAGTCAATCATCAACCAATCCCTATATAGTTGGGTAAAGTTCCCCTCTTCTTAAAGTTTCCCAGATTCATCCTGTCCTGAAGAAATCAAACATTGACCTTAATGAGATGAGCAACTACCGTCCAGTGTCAAATTTGTGTTTCTTTGGGATCAACACTGGAGAGAGTTGTATCAAAACAACTCACAACTTTCTTAGTTGAAAATAACTTCATTAATTACCACCAATCAGCTTATCGTATCAACCACAGCGTTGAAACAGCAGAATGGTTTACTTTAAGCAATGAACAATGGAATGATTTCTCTGTTTGTAGCATTGGACCTGTCAACAGTATTTGACACTGTAGATCATGATGTCTTCTGTTCCGCCTAAACAGTCGTTTTGGAAAAAGTGATGTCGCCTTGGAGTGGTTTCGCTCATGTTGGTGTAGTGAGAGAACTTGTTTTGTGTGTACATATGGGGCACACTCAGACATATCACCTCTTCATTGTGGTCTCCCTCAAGGATCTATTGGACCACTGCTTTTTTGCCTATACACACGTCCTTTAGAAGATATTATCCAGCGTCATGGTCTGAGCAACCACTGTTACGCAAATAATACCCAAATCTAACTCTCAGTCAAGCCTGTTAAATCAGAAATAGATCAAGCTGTGCAGCAACTCGAAGCCTGTCTTGACGAGGTGCTTCACTGGATGACCCTGAATTTTTGTATTTATTAAATGACAGTAAAACAGAGTTCATGATCATCAAATCAAAGCAGCAAACAAGTCTGCCCCACCCGCAACATCGTCACAAAACCCAAGCAGTCTGTTTTCTATGTTCACGCTGTCGCCTGAATAACAAACGAGGTACACACGACGCAGAGACAATTCTTCTCAATCTTGTGATGAATGAACTTAGACTTGTTGTCGGCAACCACCATAAGGACTCTATGTATATATATATATATATATATTTTTTTTTTTTAAGGAACAACACTGGTTGTATGTGGGACTAGGATTTGATTAAGTTTAGAATTTTACCATTTTTGGCAATACAAATATAATTTTACGCCGTACCCATTCCGTGAAATTTGCCTCGGAATACCGCTTTTTTTCTATTGACAATGTTTGAATAAGTGTTTATGTTTTAAATTTACCGTCAACAAATCTTGTTTTGTGTTAAGAAGGATTTGTGCAATCTAGGACATGTGATTTTAGCTTAATCGAATAATTATGTTTCTGGAAGTCGGATTTGTTTTCACTTTATTCCATGTGTTTTGTACACAGGTGAGAAACGCGCAAATGATGATGTCATTGTGACGTCGTCCAACATATTACGCAAAAAATCATATCTACAGTATCTCACAAGTATAATATATGACTGAAAATTGTTGATTATCAGTGGTATACTTATTGAGATATTGCTGCCAACAAGGTCGGCTAATTACATAGTCTCCTCGCTTACAAAAATTACGTGTTAATAACACCAAAATACTATGTGCAGACAACGCGCTCGTCACAACATAATTAATATGTTTTAATGAGACCTATACAACTTTTCCACAACGTTTTTGACTCAACTTAAATGGACTTTGCCGGGACTCGAACCAAGGCCATGGTGGTGAGAGGCGAGCACTTTATGCACAATCAGAGTTAGCAGCCTAGCTTCAAGCACCATAAAGCAGAGGATTTTATGTTCACCCAAACAAATTAACATGCTAATTATAAAGGTATTGTTGAAGACAGTACCACGAGGTAAGCGTGTGAGTTTTTTCTCACGCTTTCAAGACAGGCTAATGAGTCGTGCAACCTGATTAAGTGTGTGTGTTGGGTTTTTTTTGCCTGAACATGCTCTCTCTTTGCCAGCTGTAAGAACTTGCTGCTTGGACAGAAGTTTCATCCACACTGCCGCACCCCTATGGAACAGTCTTCCAGTCTCTGTTGTTGGCAACATTACTGAGGAAGGGATTCAGTCTTTCAAATGCCGTGTGCATGAACACCTTATCACATAAATCAGCAGAGTGTTCTCTGGATACCATGTATCTTTGTTTTCTGTTATACTTGCCTGGCAACTCTGATCTGCAGTGAAACATTTGATTAGCCAATCAGAGTTCTTCTTTTATGAGCCTTCAGTCTGACTCTAGTTTTCATTCTGTTCATTGACCTCGTTAATGTCTGCTGGGCTATTGTTCACATTTCCTTATATATATTGTTAAAAGCCACACTCGACACCATAATGCGTGGGTCAGGGGTTCAAATTTTCGCAGAACTCATTTAAAGCTGTGAATATACAGTGCTTATTACTCATCGATGTAAAACTAAAACAACAACATCCATAACTTCAAAAACCAAAAATACCCAAAACACAATGACGCGTCAGGGCTTGCACTTTTTATTATTCTACAGCTCTCATTAGCATCAATCACTGAGGCTCGCCTGTACGAGGACATCCCTTTGCAAGATGGTGACGAAATTGTCAAAGACGGTCTTCTGCTCAGTAAAGGCAGAGATTTTGTCTACGTCTTGCAAGAGAAAAAGGTTAGCCGCTCTTCAGATTATGACAATAATACCCTCCAAAATTTATATTATTTTCTTAGATATAGGCCTACAGATCGTAATCAGGCCTAAGGCCGTTATAGGCTGATGAAGTTGATCTGAGATGGAAAACACAAATCCCTGCTTCAGCACAAAAAGTAGCTAAGCACAACAAAATAAGGTTACCAGCCCCAACATTTTTTTTTACAAAGCACCATATGTGCCTGGTATCCTGCTCATTTGAGGGATTTTAAATCAAGCCATATTTTCTGCAGCTCTATGAAATTGGGCCCTTCTCATACTGTTGTACTGGAAACTTACCAACATCTGGTCATAAAAAAGGCCCATGCTATTTAGGATGCAATATTATTTTTATTTTTGAAGTGTATTTGTGTTTGTTGGGGTGTTTTTGTATTGTTCTTTCTTTCCAAAACAGGGTTTCCTTCTGACACACAAAAAAGATGATGTATTTTTTATCAGATCACAAAGGTGCCGGTTGAAACGTGTGGCAAGTTCATTAGTTGTGAAGAATGTGTGAACGTTGGAGACCCATTTTGTGGGTGGTGTTCTCTTGAAAACAAGTAAGTTTACGCAAAACTATATTATTCATCATTCTCATTCTTAATATTGTGTTTAACATTTTCCCCAGGGAGGTGTTTTCTCCCAGATCAACACTTAAGGGGCACGTTGCCTTCGAATTGAGAGCTTTGGGCAATAAAAAGCGATTTTGAAAAGAAAATGTTTTCAAAGATATTTTAAAGTAGATAAGGACTAAAAAAAAAATATCCCTCGAAACTGTATATTTGTTGTGTCATTTCATGACAGAACACGGTCTGCTATTTCGTATAACCAAATTTTTGACTCAACAAGTTGGAGAACCGTACCGGGTTCTATCTTAAGAGAATTTTTTGTTTTTATTCACTACTCACTTATTACAAAACACTGGTGTGTGTATTTATGTGTTTTTTAATGAAAGTCAATATCAGGGTTTGACGCTTTGTATGGTTTCAACATCAATGTGATATACCCTCATGTGTGTTTTCTGTGGACTTCTAAAAGTGGCTCACTTTCTCTCTGTCTCTTTGTCTCCATTTCTCTTTCCACAGAAGCTGGAAAAGCGTCGAGATTCCTCCTTTCATTTTGTTTAATACAAGAAATCGCTGTTTCAATCAGTATTATGTAAAAGACTGAGAAATAAAACCTTAGGATTACCCCCCGGGACTGTTTTCAGAGTCAAACCCACACGTTAGAGATACCATTTTAATCGAATCTTGCGAAATAAAAGTCATGATCTTGACGTTTACAAGTCTTGGTTTTGATTGGTTCTAATTCTAGGTGTTCGACTCGTGCATCTTGTGGGTACAGTTCTAGGCAAAATAATTGGCTGAGAAATCATCCATGTATCTCCATTGTCGATCTCTCTCCCAACGGCAGCCAACCAATAAAGGACCCACTTGAAACGGTACAGTTATAATTGTCTCATCTTTTGTAGAGTGAATGAAGACAAATGAGTGGATACGGGATTTGGATATGCCCCATCAGGATTAACGTGCCTATGCTCTATCTACAAACTGAGCTATCTAGCCCTATGTTCGCAGGCTCCCTATTTTGTCAACATCTTTGTTTGTGGTTCCAGTCGAAAGTCATGCAATTTTATATACTGCTTGCAGCCAGGGGTCACACCGGGTTGCGGTGCAACCTGGATCACTACCCTTAATTAAAGGGGAGGGACAGTCACTGACTGCCAAATTTTACATTTTTTTTTAATTATTCCGCTGATTAATTTTGTAAAAAAACTAATTTTTCCTGACTTCCTTTATTATACGCTCGAGAAACAAATTGAAAAATTTGAGTGGCCTTGATTTATTGGTTCACCCAGGCCAAGCAAAAAAAAGCCTTAGCATAGGGGCAATTGGGGTATTTGAAGCTGTCATTCAAGCTTTTATCAGCGAATGTATTACATTACAGACTTGAATGGTTGCCAGCTGGTGTTTATCAAAGCCTGCAAAGAGTTATTTTCTGGTCTGGTAAACCTTGGGGAAGGGGACGGAGCTTATGATAGTGTCAGTTGCTGACTGACACCATTAGTAATAGTGTATAAAAATCGGTCACTCGTATTGCAAGGGTTACTTTACCGCAATGGAAACTGAAATGGTCAGTGCGGTGAATATTAGTTGTGGTGAGATAATCCATGGCTGTATTTTTTTTTCTTTTTTAAATTACACTAAACTTTGCTATAAAAGTTCACTTTTTTTGCTTTGACTTCTGTCGTATAATAGTATCATTAAAATATTATTAATTTCAGGTAACATTGACGTTTCAACAATTGCCGCAACTTAGCATTAACGAAACGTACGGGTGCCGTTTCGATGAGCTACCCGTTTCTTACGGCATCACCGATGGTCAGTGGATCCAGTGCAGTGCACCAGCGAAGGCTGACATACCAGGGATTCCTCCTCAAGGTAATTAAAAGCATTGCTCTGACCAATCAAATCTTGGTTTGGAGGGAACATGAACCTATGAATCGAATCCACGGATTGGCCAGTGAAGTGCAAGCATTTATCGTCATAGTAGGACTGCCCTGAAATATCGAGTATTTTGATACAATGAAAACAGCTGGCACTTTTTGAAGGGGTTTGTCTCTTTGCATTTCGAAACTTACCTGTGACTTTATTTCCAGCACTCCAAGATCTTATCCATTCATTTTGCTTTGTTCACATTATTATTGAGATTTATCGCTGTACACTGGCATAAAATGGCCGTCGATAGTCCCCCCTGCAATTTTTTTATATTTTTTTTTACCAAAGTCAAAGTTTATACTTAATATCAGTGAGTAGTGTGATCAAAACAACGTGAGAGCTGGCTCGTTGTAATTTTTGAGCTGTCAGCTAATTGATGAGCTTGAGGGAGCAATATTTCTATAAGTTCTCAGGCCGTCCCAGTGTCATGACTTGTTGATAAAGTCGCCGTTTGATACCCCATGAATGTACAGAGGACCACGTGACGATGCTTTTGAGTGTATTTTCATCGGAGTCCATGGTGACTGTTATAAGTACAACGTTTAGCTACTTCGATTGTACGAGACACACCACGTAAGTAGAAGACGTTTCAACAAGTTGTCCATATTCCTGTAAATCGGGTCGTAATGCAGTGCGCCACCAAGTGTTTGCCCTGCGGAGGCGCTAATTTTCACAGTCGGCCTATACATCTGAAAGTCAACTTCCATTACAACATACATACAAAGTACACGTGATATTTTCTTTAAAAATGTAATTAAGCCCATTTACTTAATTGGATGAAATCTTTGAAAAGTGAAGCTTAGTGCTCGAAGTATACTCTATGAAAATGTGAGTAACAGAGATTGTCTGTTTCAATGTAAACTGCGTTGTCAATTCTATAGGACTGCATCGACTAATGTCTTCAATACCCCCTTCCCCGCCCCCCTAGGAAAACCTGAGTTGATTTTCAATTTAAAAACATAACTTCCAAAATTTTCTTTTTGTAATAATCATCCTGAAAATATGTTTGTCAGGAAACCATTTTTTTTTTTTTAAACTGTAATTGAGTTCGATTCTCCTAATTGCTTGGGAAGGTTTAGACTTCTTTTTAAGTATGGGATGGCAGTTTTTTCTGCGCCACCACCGGACAAAACATGTCATTTGCTCCCAGTCATCAATCTATGACAATCACAGACCTGTAGCCAAGAACAGGAAGGCCGTGCTTTCTGGCAATATAAGATTTACCCTCTTTGGGCCGATGCTATTTTTTTAAAGACAATGTTACAAAATGTATTTATAGTTGTTCCTGTGCCGAATGGTCGTTTCTACTGTCTCTCTTTGTTCGCCATTTTCTTTTCTTCAGGTGTGGAGCGTGTGTTTCAAGTGATTGGAACTGTGACTGGTGTTTATTTGACAACGCCTGCACGCACAAAAATAGCATTTGTACTCATGGAGACACCATTGTCATAGGAAACAATGTAAATATCTCTCTCTCTCTTTTATCATTTGTTTTTCTTTTTGTCTTTTAAAGCCGAAATGTTTGGAGCGTGTTGTTTTGTTTTGTTTTATTTTGTTTTGTTTGTTTTGTTTTGAATTGTTTTGTTTTGAGACAGTCGGTTTCGCTCGTCAGTTGAACTTTTTTAGGGAAAAACCCATGCAATCAGGAAGGGACTTAAAAGCCGTCCACATGCAAGGTTCCAGACCGAAGCGGAACTCGAACCGGTCTCTACAAAGGCGAAAGGCAGACAAGAACTCGCTAATTATGTCGAGGAGTTTGTGTCTTTTTCTCGTTTTTCTAGAAAAAAAAGAGATTCTATGAGCGAACTGATAAGTTCATTGTTCAATCTGTATGCATTACGGATGAATAACTTCTTGCGGGGGTAAATAACACAGTTTGCCCCTCCAGTCTCGCACCTTCCCACCACCCCGAACACTGAGGTTTTGATTCAATGACAACAAAACAGTGCGTGGCTAGCGTTTATTCTATTTTATTACTATGTTATTATTGTTTTTAACTTTATGTTGCCGTCACTGAGAACAAAGCACTCGTTTATTGTGTTTTTATCCATTTACCGATGACACGTGTGTCGCAGAATCCTGTTAGTTCACCGAGGCAGGGACTAGACTTCTGTCCACACATACAGCCCCAAACTACGTTAATTCTTCCAGCGGGTACATCCAAAGAAATCGTCGTCAAGGTCTCGAGTTTACCAGACTCTACAAAGGTAAAGTAACATCGCGCGTTCCGGGCCCAAGTTCTCATGCCTGTAAGCACACAAAATTGATAAGCACAGAAACATCTTGCTTAATAGCAGAAACGGGTAACCAGCCAAAATTCCATGAAGTTTACATCGTTACAACTGGTGCTCCACTCATATTTTGCTTACAAAGAAATTTGGTAAGCCGTGTGTTCCGCTTACTAATTGGGCCCTTTTTGTGCTACCATGAACTTTGTTAAATTTGGGGTTGTCTGTCTGCCCTCAATTGTGTAAGGGTCCTCGTGTTATTAAAAAATTACATTTTTACAAAACAAATGATTGGTTGAAAACTGTTAATTTTTCACAAATTTCCTGCGGTTGGGGATTCCACAAGTTTTTCAAAAAACTCGGGAGACAATAGCTCTAGCACCGTGAACTGCTGTTGGTCTGGGAAAAAACAGTGCATCCCTCAACGCTTCAATCATAATGCTCTGATTATCCACTGATGCATTTGGGTTTTTTTTTGTGTATTCGCGATTAAACCAGGTGACGGGTTACCAGTGCTCTTTGTCAGTTGAGGGTACCATGCAGATTACTCAGGCGACCTTGTTAAATGATGACGTAATACGATGTCACAGACGAATGGTGAGACATGTAGTTTTCATAGAACTAAAATATTTTATAAAACCTCATAGGTTCGGCCCTGTGATTGGTTTTGAGCGTGTCACAAGATGTCCTATAGATGGATTGCACATGACGTCAGTGGCCGCCATCTTTGATGACAAACAATGGAAAAGTGCAGGCGTGTACGCGCTGCGATGGCGGCCATTGCAAGGGGTCTATTGCTGCGAGAAAGCAACGCAACGCACTGTGTATGCCTACACCCTTAGCAACAATGTACTGTACCCATAGCACCCAGCCAATACCCGTAGCAACATCAGCTTCTTGGTACACTGACAGCTCTCTTATATCGTATGGGGTAAAAAAAAACAACATTGACTGGAAAAAATAGAACGCTACACGTAGGTCCCCTTAGGAGTTGTAGTTTCAAACGTAGCACACGAAGCAGTCAATATTTGTATATACTATATCCTCATTTACCGTACAATGAAGTTCTCTTGGTAAGAATTGACTCGTTACTTTCCGTAATTCAAAATCGCTGTACGGCCAACTTTGAAACACGGTTGTTGTTGATCGTTTGGCCCAAGGACTCATTGATTTAAATACTATTATTTTTGATTATCTTTCAAAGAGAGAAAACAAGAAAGATCTCCCATACTGTTTGCTGGAGATATTTTCGTTTATTGGATATATCCATTGATCTTAGATTTTCGAGTTCTATGGTCTCTAAATGCCACAAATGGCGTCCATGGCCGAGCGGTCAAGCGCACCGGACTCGAGTTCTCGTGTTTCTGATCTGTAGTGTGGGTTCGAGTCGCAGTCTTGACACTAATGCCCTAATAGCAAGACACTTAAAACCATTATTGCTTCGTCCTTCAGATGGGACGTAAAGCTGTAGGGCCCGTGTGTTGCAAGGCATGTAAAGGAACTATAGTGCACTTGGACTTTGGTGTATAATGCTCAGTAATTAATTCAACTTACTTAACCTGAACTAGAACCACAACTGTATGACTTCCAATTGATGCGTTTCAATTCAAGGAACCGTTGTATACAATCTCCAAGTGCAATGTCACGCTCGTATATTTTGTTTCAAGCGTACGACTAAAAGAGACCCACAACTGACGATCAATATCATTTTGTTTTTTAAGTATACATATGAAGCAGATGACAAGAGAGAACTGGTTGTGCCATTGGGGGTGTATTGGAATGGCGACAGGCAGTTAGAAAGTAACAACACTGGTGAGTCTATACGTTTCTAACGATGAGGTGCTTGGTAGTGGTATTGGGTACCAACGTATAGGGCGCAATATAAATTGTTGCTTCGTAAATAGTTGGGAAGGTATTCTGCTCTACCAACCAGACTCTTAGTGGAGGGTACCCTTGCCTACATCCTTAATTATACGGACTGTGAAAGGGGTAACCCTGTTTCGGCCCCAGGAGTAGGTGGCAACGCAACGTGCCCCTGGTGACAGTTGATCTGGGTCGACAGCCAAAATCAGTTAAGTGTAGCCCTCAACTTAAAGTGGCCGTCCGGCATTGTTAGGCGGGCAGTATCTCTGTTTTGTTCCTTGTTTTCCCCTTTTTTTAACAACAAAGAGGACTTCTCTTTGCTCATGTTGCTTTGACCTTCTTAAACGTCACATTTGATTGTTCTCCTCGCTCTGTCGAAACTCCCGGATCTCCTTTCTTAATGTCCGTGAGCAGGTAGACGCGCTCACACATACACTTTTGTCGACTCGGTAAATCGACAAACATTTGTTGTTTTTTCTCGTTATTTGATTTGTTTTGGGGTTTTGTTTTTTTTTTTTTTTTTGGTTTGATTTTTTTTTTTTTTTTTTTTTTTTTTTTTTTTTGGGGGGGGGGGGTTGCGACGTTACCATTATTTTGTGTAAGAATTAAAGCCGGTAGACACGCTAACATAAAACCAACTTGTTTAACTTTCCCTCGAAGGTATTATACAGGATTGGAAGCACTGAAAATTAGTCGCAGACAGTGTTTTGTGTAATCAACCATATACGTGAAAAAACAAACCTGCGAAAATGTTGGTTTAATTTGTTGTCCGAGTCGGGAGAAAATGATAAAAAAAAACACGCACAATTCCAGAAGTCAACACGGGGTCCTTATTGTTGGTTGTAACAACTGAAATCAGCTGTTGTGTTTGGGGGTTTTTATTTTTTAGGGTTTCAGATACAGTTTTCTTAAGTATGACTTCATTTCAGAGAAAAAAATCCACAGAAATTTGTTCTAGTGTTAACTTCATCATCAGTTGGCTTTCAGACCAATACTTAACAATTATGTTTTTTATCCTTTCCTTCTGTATAATAGGTCACCTTAAATGCAAATAATGATGAGCTTTGGCTGGAGGCCATTGGTTGTTACAGCTGTTATTTATTTTATTTTTTTACTTTTGTGTGACGCTTAACCTGTAAAACTTATCTTGATCCCTCATCAATTACAGTTACACTTTATAAATGTGACGTGGACCGACGGGATTGTAGTCGCTGTCTGTCTAATGAGACGGCGAGACCAGAGCTTGGATGCCGCTGGTGCGGTACCCAGTGCGTCTTCATGGAGAACACTGACTGTACAAGCAGTTCTTTGAGCCCCGGTAGTCAGTGTCCGGCACCGGTCTTAAAACATGTACGAATTTCATAAAATTAGACTGGCGTTTATAATAGTCATTGCATAACATGCATCCATCTTTAAAGTGCTCTTTTTAGCTTGAACTGTATGGGTTGTTTAAGTTTAAATATATTGTAATCCATTATTATTGACTCCAGAATACCAAAGGTCGTGTGTTCGAATCCCACCGAGTAATGCCTGCAAGTGTATACAGTGCTTTACACATATCTGTGGCATGGTATTACTAGAAGAGTGGGGACAGTAGAAAAAAGGAATACAAAAGGGACAATGCTGCCCTCACATTGGAATCCCTTGTACTTTTGTGTCCTCACATTTTTATTGTACTTAGTCTATACATGGAGAGTGTTAAGTAAGAGGAACAAAGGAAAGTTCCTCACATAGATAGCAATGTAAGAATACATGTATGGGTAAAACCATATTGATCAACATCATTGCTTATGAAAATTCCCAAAAATTGTACAATGATAGAATGATTTATGTGTCAGGTGTTTCCAGCAATGGGTCCAGTTGAGGGCAACACTGTCATCGAAATAAACGGAAGCGACATTGGTCAGAAATTTCAAGACATCCGAAGAGTAATGGTCGGAAACCAATTATGCAACCTGACTGGGTTGGAAAATTGGTACATCACTGGACAAAGGTAATATTTAGAATTGTGAGTGTATGAGTCTTTTTAAGTTTATTATATGACGCTTTATCACACCCAAGGGATGTATCAAAGTGCTCATTATTTGCCTTTTAACATGATTAAGCGGAGTTATGTTTTTGAACTATTCGATACCCATTTATGTAGCACCTTCTTATGGTTTACAAGGTGCTTCGGACCAGAAACACCGGGCAAACCCCCTCTCTTCGCGTTAATAACTGGATTCTTTTACGTGCATTGCGACCAATTAGCGGGACCTACGGCTTTACGTCTCATCCGAAGGACGAAGCAATAATGGTTAAGCATCTTGCTTAAAGGCACAAGTGTCAAGACCAGGACTCGAACCCACACTCTGCTGATCGGAAACACTAGTTTGAGTCCATTGCGCTTCACCGCTCGGCCACGACATGCCACGAGGCCCTCGAATCCCCATGACCCTTAAGAAACTTGCTCAATTTCTGCTGTTATTTTAAGGGAGAAAATGAACAGGGAAGACATAAATTGTTACCTCATGAGTGCTGGCACACCCTGGAAGCCCTAAGAGCTGTATGAAAGTTATATTTTGTAGTTTAGTTGCCCAACCCCCTCCCAGAAGCTAAAGTTTGCAAGTCCTAAGAGTGATACAGTAGCATTCCTTGTAACAGCTGCCTTAAAAATAAATTGATCTGTTATAACTTGTACAAATAGTGAGCAACACTATTTTAGGATTTTTTAAGGTTTTGAATGAAGACTCTTGTTTTACGCATATTGTTGTCATTATAGTTTAAGATGCCAAACTTCCCCGCTGAGTTCAACCATGGCACAGACGGTCACCGTATCGGTAGCAAGAGTGGGTGGAGGTGAGAACTTGATTAGCACTGGGGTAGTACAGTTCACGTATAAGGTAAGGAAGTTTATTTTTACATGAAGCCATAAAGTATACTAGCAAATGAAGTTTTAAAACCCTGTATATAGAGAGCCGCTTTCAGCATATGCTACCATATTTTAATATTTCCATTGTCTTACCCACATTGTACACACTGGTCAACTCATACGCCATGATATCCTAAGCTGGACCATGCTACACGTCCTAGACGGATGTTAATCAACAGGGGTCAGTGATTTGGTTATGAGAAGGGGGCAGGACAAAACTCTGCTAGCGTCCCTTGAATACAAAATCGGCATGTCAATTGTCAATGGCAGATGAATTCAAGTTATATAACTCACTTAATTAAACAAAAGATAAATTAAAATTGACCCAGGCAATGCCTTGACATGTAGAGAACACACTAAGTTTATTTATTTATTTATAATTTTTTAAATATAAAAAAACCTATTAACCTATGGAAAAAACCTGTCGGCATGTGCTGGCAACGTACCATATGAGTGCTGCAACCAAACAGGTCCCCGTCATTGAAGGGTGAATGAGAAATGTCAAAATTACAAATTCCTTTCTATTTATCTTTTAAAGCAAACTGTACACATCCGTAATTACTCAAACGCCAAATGATTTTTTTTTAAATGAGCCTAAAAGTTTGATTATGTTGACAGGATCCCGTTATTACTGGCATCTCGCCGGTAAAGGGCTACGCCGACGGAGGTACAATATTAACCATTACGGGTGCGGACTTGGATATCGGCAGGAACATCCAAGTTAAAGTTGAGGCCAATATAACATGTAATATTATAAGGTGTGTATATTTATCTGCACTTTGTATGACCCTACACTACATGAAAGCTGTAAATTTGACAAAGTGAGTCGTTTAATAAGAGAAAACCAACTTGTTGTGCAAGGGAATGACGTTTAGTGACCGTCGTTGCTTCAAGCGACGCGTCGCTTCATACAACGACGGTACCACTGTCCATACTGTTTTTAAAAAGTATTAAAATATAACAGAAGAACGTATTTTCTCTGTAATGGTAGTATCTCAAACCCGACATATGTCTTACTCTTAATAACGATTATAGTATACACTTGCATTCACGATGACGCTAAAAGCTCAAACAGTGCCCCCGCTGAGGTCAAAGGTTAAGTATCAATTGTTTGACCCCGACAGTGGCTGCCTATGTAAGGGGTCTACGATGACCAGGTACCAATTTCATGGAGCTGCTTAGGCAGAACAATTTGCTTAACAATTTTCTGCTGAGCAAAAATGAGCAGGATACAGTCATACATTGTTCGTGTGACATGGTGTTTTGCTCTAGAAGTAAAATGCAAACCGAATCATATCGAGGGACAATGATGTGACTCGTTATGATTTTTTCCAGCCGCCTTCATTTTATAACAAACGCTTATCAAGCCCATTCTGAAGGCAATGTCACCCCTTTAGTAGACTGTACATGTCTCGCACGTGTTCGAACATTGGGAGTTTAAGTGCGCGAGTTTTGTTTCCTTCACGCGTTCAAGCAACGTACGTGTGACCAAAGTGGTCCCCAAAAAAATGTTCGAACACGCGCGAGACTTGCACGGTCTCTTAATGCTCTTATTTGGAAACAGCGTGACCAGCACGGCTGTACGGTGTCGCTCTGGAATCTCGACAGAGGGTCATGCCGGCCGTGTCTCGGTGACATTTGACGGCGCCTCAAGGATTTCCGCTGACATCTTCACCTTCGTGCCACTCCCGGAAATCTATCGCGTTGCTCCACAGAGCAGTATCCAGTCGTAAGTTAAGCTTTAAAACATAAAGAGATAAACGCTCATTGGTTTGGGAGAGAATACATTACAGTTTCAGTGCTATTATTACCATTCCGATTTGGTCAGTCGACAAAGTGCAAAATACAAGTATACATGTACGCGAATTCGGGCAGATTGTTGAAAGTTGATTTAATGTGCTTCCTCTTCAATGAGAGCGTTTCAGTCGGTCATTTTGGCGCGAGATAAGTGGCCACATTTTAACTGAAGCCATTATGTAAATATGTATGACGTCATAATTTCGTTTCCCATGGCGTTGTGCAAGTTTGCCGAAAAACGGGCTAAAGGCCACTCATGGTATCTGGCTCCAAAAGTAGAGAAATACAATGTACAGACCCAAAGAGCCTGAAAGTATGACATGGTAATAATGGTATTCCTCTCGAAACAGTCAAAATTGCAGGCTGGAGAAAAACAGGCAAGAAATCCAAAAAGATGCAGCACGCGAAAAAAAACTTTTTAGAATTTTTTTTTCATTTTGCATCTCGGAGTTAATAAGGGTGTATATGTAAGAGTAGTGCCCAATTTCGTAAAGCCTGTAAGCAGACGTGTTCAGCTTACGGGGTATTCCTTCGCATAGTTTCTCTGTCATAAACACTGCTAACAGTGAAGCAAAGCAAAAAGCACGATAGCTTGCCGACGGTTCTAGTAAGCAAATAAGTGATAAGACCGTGAATGCGAATCCATTGTGAACACAAACACGCGCTTTCAGATAATTTTCTCGATCGTTTATACGAAATACACTTTTGCTTACGCACAGTTTTCTGCTTAAAGAACACACAAATGTGCTTAAGTGTGCAAAATAACAGCTGTATGAAACATTGATCTCCATTAATGTGGAGATCAATGGACCCAGTGCCCAGTTTATAAGGCTGTTTACTGGTAAGCAATCTACAGTGCTTACTATAGCAGAAAAAATGCGTTCAACAGATTTTTCGTTGATTGTGTGTGTGTTCAGGATGGATTTGAATTGTTGCGTCGCTTATCTGCTAAGCCGCCAGCAAATAAGTTTACTTTTTGCTTTGTAGGCAGTGGTTATGAAGTAGGAATTCTGCTAAAAAATAGGCCGGACATTGTTGGATAGACTGCGGGAACATTTCTCATAGTTCTTAATTGATTTGTTTTTAGCGGTGGAAGGAAGCTGACCGTAAACGGACGAGGATTGTCGGTCGTGTCTAGTGCAACAATCAAAGTGCAATATAACAAAGAGACGTACACACAGGTCGGGATTCAAATAATTTCTTTTTAAAAAATTTACAAGTTTGTTACCTGACGAAGCATATTGTTTTTGTCGTGTGTGGAAACGACATTCTTGATGAAGAAACGTGACAGGTTTTATTAAGGTTTTTTTTCTGTTTTCTCAACAAGGTAGACACTGTTATCAGCTGAAACTTTTACAGGGGACTTTTATTGTATTTCTCTTGAAAATTTTGCCTGTATATCTTCACAAAAACCAATCAATGACCCACCTTAAAAATATAGTCGTTGATCGTTGGTATTTGGAAGAGTTAAAACATCCTGAATTGTTTTCACTGTTTTCTAAAATCGAGTTTTGAATTCGCGAGATCAAAACTCATTGTTTTACTCAATTCTAAAAACTATAGCATTTCAAGCAAACCATTTTTTTTTTCACCACACGACTATCTCTGTTGGTTATGTGTAAAGCAGTGAACATTTTATGTTTCACTCTTACCGATGTTACGTACACCCTTAAAACACAGTAAGTATTTTTGTTATAAACTTTGTCGACAGTCATGTCGCGTTGAGAGCGACGAGGTCATGCTCTGCACTTCGCCTGCCATTGCTGAAATTGCCCCCATACCAAGATGCACACGAGCCAGACTTGAACTGGAGGTAGACGGGAAGCAGTTGGATCCGTACTTGGATTTCACCTACTGTCAAAATCCAATCGTCCAAAAGTTTGATGGGGACGAGCTCCTGGTTGATTTGGCCAATCGCTCTTCATTCACAATAAAGGTAACTTTTAACTTTGATAGACGCAAGTGCGTTACGATTAGGGTAACATTAAGAATGTTTCGCACGGCCTTTTATTACCCATGGGCGTCGTCACGTAATTACGCTTCGGGACCCTTTTGTACAGGACAGTTGGACGACCCCTTTTTGAGCCAATGTCATGGCTCATAAAGGGGTTGCCTTTGCGTTGATTTATATTGAAAATTTGCCAATTGATACGCGTGTTTAATGCTAAGACACTTATGTTTGAAGACTGGAGTCAGGTCGACCCGCTCAACTTTCCCTATTTCATTTTTCTTACAATATTATATATATACAATGAAAACCCACGAGGCACATGAACGGCAGGAAACCCTGAACGGCACATCCTTACCGCTTCAGTCCTTAGCTTTCATTTCCAACCTGCATATTGATTCTCTCATCACAGGTCGAGATGATGTCATGGGCAATCTTTGACTCGGAAATTATGGTCACGGTAGGCGCCGAGGGTAAGTGTCAAGTCGTCACTCTTGAGGATGACGTCCTGACATGCCGTCTACCTTATAACCAACCTCCCTGTGTGGATGCAAATGAATGTCCTGACCAGGCTGTGGCTACGGTAAATAGTATTGATGTAGACTTGTGGACAAGTCGTTAAATGCTTGTCGCGGTGATAGCGTACGGCTTCATGCCGGCAGTCTCTCGAGAGCATTATGCGTGAGTGCCTTTATGCCAACACAGCGACAAACATTTAACGACTTGTCCACAAGTCTAGTATTGATATTAATGGTACTTATATTGGTGTGGTTCCAGAAAGCCCATTGGTAGTTTGTATTCGCCATTCTTAGCTTGTGCGTATGATGCATAAATATCAGCTGTACCTCTGCAACGCCTGGGCCCAATTTGAGAGAGCAGTTTATACCGGTGAGCAATTTGTTTGTGTTAAATACTAGAGCAAAAACCTGAGTAAGCAAAAGTGTATTCAATACACAAGCAACCAGATTTAACAACGCGTGTGCGTTTTCACAATGGCCTTGCTTTTTTGGGTCACTCGTCTGTACCGGTACAGTCTAATACAGAAACCACAGCCAGTTTATCTAACGTGGCTTTTGCTTAATTGCTTAACGGTTAGCAGAATAGCAGTGATTATGAATAGCGACGCTGCTAATGGCTGCTCCATACCAAGAACACCCCTATTTACAGGCTTTATGAAATCGGGCTCTGGTTGCAAGGTACTTGCATAGCCTGATATTAGGCCTAAGGGTCACAATTTGCCGATTAATTTATTTGCATTGTGATACCAACCACTATTATCGGTTGTGTTCCCAGATGAAATACACCCAGCCTCAAAATATAGTATGTTTCTGTCATAATGGGTTAGCTGAGGGCCTTACACAACCACGTACGCATTCTCAGATTACTTATTAATGACCACGCATTGTTTTAATTTTAAGGTTCACTGGTATGGAAACGGATCGTTTATTTTGGGGAAGGTTGTTTACAGAAATGTCGGGCTGACTGGTGCTGGGGTCTTTGCCTTAATCACGGCGATAGTTGTGGTGATTTTACTGATTGTTCCGGTCCTGGTTACCATCAAGTACTGCAGACAAAAGCGTCGTCTGAAACGTGTCACACAAGAATACAATGAACGTCTTCTAGCTAGGATCAGGGGACTCCACGAAGGTATGATGGTGCAGACTGAACAAAACAATAATCATAATAACGAGCGCCACCTAGAGTTTCAAGTGAAGAGGAAATTTTCGAAGAGATTGTAGTCGACATTCACTTACAATTTGCATTGCGTGCTGAAATTTAAGTTCGGGCTGAGAAGGGAAGCCTTTCCGGGCTTCACATGATAAAAAAGTAATATCGACAATATTCAAAAGTCCGAAGGGGAAAGTCTTGAAAACATAATTAACTCTTATTCTTCAACACGAAGTAAAACTTTGTTGTTCAAGCTTACAATGCAAACGTCTCATGTAAGGTCGTGTCAAGACTTTGGAACGCTACAGCTAGCTGCCATCAGACGTACACGTAAATTTTCATTTCTTTTATGTAGTTTTGAACATGCGCACATTATCTAGAACAATGTATTTACCTGGTAAATCTGCTGCCCCCTAGTGCCAAAAAGCCCCCCGATTGGGGGAGGGGGCTGTTGCTAAGGGTGTGCTAGGACAACGTTGTTCTAAAGCCGCACGTCTGAGTATAGATTAGAATCTTCTGAATCAGAAATGCACTGTAAGATGTGACGTCCCAGGAAAAACATTTGGTGGCGCACTGCATTATGAATCGACTTTATGACTATTATGTGATTATCTTTAATTCATTTAAATTTAAAGTTGACTTACGTTAACCAAGTTCAATTTATATGACAATAATGTCGTGTCTACATTCCCAGAAATCTTAGAAGCTGCTGAAGTAAGACGTATTCATCAGCCCACAGGAGCTAAGGCAAACGTTCGAGCTAAAGTCAAGAATACGTTGCCACAGAAATCGATTGTTTTAAACGAACAAGTTAACATCGTGCCTGGTGACCTCCATATTAAGTTCAGCCAGTTAGACATGGGTAGTTTCCTCGGACAAGGTAAGAATATTTCTGAGACCAAGTCTGTATCATATTGGAAAGTCAACTCGTCATATAATTTGACCAAGTCTCATCCTATTGGAAAGTCAGGTGAGTGTGCATAAAATCCCCGACAACACAAGATTTTCCTTCAAGAAAACGTATACATGTACTCAACGAATTTGACAAAATTTTCACAGGTTGGTTGGATGTATGGGCCTTATCATTGATCTCTATTATAATAAAGATCAATGGGCCTTATGCATTCACGTTATCGCACCGCCATTTTGGAGGTAAAACTATGATCGAACAATGGAAAACGCACGGTATGTACGCGCGGCGCACAGAATGGGCCAATGAGCAACCTTCTTTTAACCTCTAACCGAAGAGCGCCCTACTCAAATGAATTGATGTGCAAATGGTCTATAGTGTGTAAATTGAAAACTACGAAGATGGGACTGAGTTTGTTTAAACCTTGATTAACGATTTGAACTGAATTGATTTCTGTATAGGCGCGTTCGGAAGGGTCTTTCAAGCTGTTTTGACTGATGCGCAAATTGGTACGGGTCAGATAGTGGCGGTCAAAACGGTGCAAGGTGAGTGATTATGTATGCAAGAAAAAGCAGATTTTATTAATTTTTTTAATTGTTTTAAGGATTATGAGTAATGGCCTTCTAAAAGTATCTCTCTTTTCATTAAGAAGGCAAAGGACCTTACCTAAAAACTAATTGTTCAACTGTTATTTTTTAAATATTCTTGAATACATGATGAAATAATTACAAAATGTACGATACTAAAAATGCAAAATTATCAACACCGAGTATCTTGCCTGCCAGGAATTCCCTGGAATGCTTATGGGTTAATCTTTTTTTCGGATAAGGTGAAATGATCTATGTGTGTATTATTTTTAAAGATACCACGGATTCCACGAATGTCATCAAGTTCTTGCAAGAGGGACTTCTGATGAAGAACTTTGATCACTCGAATGTGCTCGGACTCATTGGGTTGACGTTTAACCCAGACGGTCAGCCACTGGTCGTGTTGCCATTCATGGCTAACGGAGACCTCAAGTCGTACATTGTCAAAAACAAACACTCCCAGGTATTTTTAAAAAAATTCTTTGCGTTTTTAGTTTCTGAAACCGTCATGCTTTTGTAAGGCACCCACTTTGAAACCCGTACGGAGGTTCCGCTTGGAGTTAAGTTACACAAAACTCTTCTGATCGATTTAGCATTGGATGTTAACTCCATTTAAAGCGAACAACATTAGTATAATAAAATTGTCAAAGACCAGCATCCACAGTTTATGCGACACCAAAAATACATGAAATAACAATCCTGTGAAAGTTTAAGTTCAATCAGTCACCGGGGTCACGATAAAATAGCGAGAAATCCTATTACATGTACAATGTTTTCACTGTTTTCAAACATAGGGTACTCGGATATCGAAACTCTACACGTACTTGCTTTCCTTGAACTTCTTAAAAAACGAGTATTTCAAGCAAAACTATTTCGAGGGAAGTTTTCCACCATGTACGCTATGTGCAAATCTGTAAACGTATATTATATTTTCAATCATACATCCTTGAATGTAAAATAATGGATATCCTATTTCAAAGGAGCTGACTCACATCCAGCTATTGAAGTTCGCCTCGCACGTTGCTCATGGGATGGAGTACCTTGGCAAAGCGAAGTTCGTCCACAGAGATTTAGCTGCCAGGAACTGCATGTAAGCTCCGGTGTAAAAGTTGTGCACGAATTGTTTTTACAATCACATTACCACTCGTGTATCTTTGCAGTTGATTCCATTGAATTATCATAGATTATTTACACACAAAGCATTTAAATCCGTGGGTGCATAAATGAGGCTTTTCTGAACGGAAAGTGTAGAGATTTATAAACGAACTTTATTGGTATCTCCTTTTCGCTTGATTTTACAAAATTCTTGTCCTATTGTTATATTACCATGTTATAAATAGGGTTGACGATAAGCTAGTTGTGAAGATAGCAGACTTTGGTCTGTCTCGTGATCTGTCCGAAGAGGACTATTACACCAGCAGTGATAAGCAGGCCAAACTACCCATCAAATGGATGGCACCAGAATCCATGGAACGCCAAGTTTATAACGCTAAAACGGATGTGGTAAGGTCTTTTTTTCAGTAGGTGAGACTTTATGAACGTAAACACAGTTTCAAAGTAGACTATTCCTCCTTTGACATTTATTGCCAATAATGACTTAGCCATCTTTTTTTCAGTCGCTGACAACATTAAATTTCAACACTGACTTTCATACTCTATACAAACTTCCGGGTCACACATGACCCGTATCCGGGTCCGGTAGGACATAACCCATTTCTGGATCAAAATGACCCGCAGTCCGTATCCAAACGACCCAGAAAGTGACCAAATTGACGCCGATTCTAAGCTATAATCCCATCTCTTTACCACTTTCCGGGCCAGCCCGACCTAAAAATAGGCCACGCCACCTGGGACCCGAGTGAGACATTAAACGCGAACTCGACTTGTTTCCCTCCGTTTGTGAGACTTCGTTGTTTGTTCTAGGTCTGATGTAACCTTTCACACTGTTAGTTGCAGGTTGTCTGGATACATCAGTCGATGACTTGTGTTTCTCTAATGAATATTCAAATGACTGTTCGAAGCCATACACCTAAATTCAAATTGGATGTTCTGTCTCGCTTTTGCTAAGGATTGAAACTTCTGTTGGCTAAGCTTTGTGAACCTCTCTAACTATGCCAACAATATAGCTTGCAGCCCTCACAGAACAATTAATGTCTGGTAGTCAGTTTCTTTGATCGTAGTTCCTCTTTTCACATTAATTTGTCATGAAAATGCAGTTTCCAGTTTGCCTTTTCACTTTCAATTACGTTGAAACAGCGGCAGCGCTACGGGTGGAGGCAATGGGCAAATTTCCCCAGTTACTTTCTTTGCCCCCCAAAAAAAATATATATATACATAAAATTAGTAGGGGAGATTGCCTTAGCTTTCGATCCAATCTGGACCTTCGTCAGAGGCATAAACAAGAACAAACACAAACATATCCATTTATAGCAAAAAGAGGAGCAAAGGATTAAGGGAGAGTATCCAGAAAAAAGCGGGAAAATATAGCCAATCAGAGTTGTAAATTTACTGGCTAAGAACCAATAAGAGTGAAGAAGTGAGAACAAAGGATGGTCAGTGTCAAAGGCTGGATCACTGGACCATAAAGGTGGTACTGCATTGTAGGTGTTACAATGCGGGAAGCATGAAAGGGTAGGATTAGAGGGCAAGCCACATAAGAGAATGCAACTAACAATAGGAGGCAAGATCAAAGTAATTATATATATATAATATCAAGTCATGAACCACAAGGGAAACTGACTGGGAAATTTTATTTAAATAGTTTGGGTTTGAACAAAGAAAAATTGACTGGAGCGGGACTTGAACCAACGACCTCCGGATTAACGTACCGGCGCTCTACCAACTGAGCTATCCAGCCCTATGTTGGCGGTCTCCCTATTAGTCAATATCTTTGTTCGGGGTGCCAGTCAGAAGCCATACAACCGTTAACTGCCGTGTAGCCAGGGATCACACCCACGTTTACGATTCAACCTGGGAAGCGGCAGCCACGGGATCACCTTAAGGGGATGCGACTTTTTTATATTAAATATCAAGTCATGAACCACAAGGGAAACTGACTGGGAAATTTTATTTAAATAGTTTGGGTTTGAACAAAGAAAAATTGACTGGAGCGGGACTTGAACCAACTTGAACCAATATATATATATATAAAATTAGTAGGGGAGATGGCCTTAGCTTTCGATCCAATCCGGACCTTCGTCAGAGGCATAAACAAGAACAAACACAAACATATCCATTTACAGCAAAATGAGGAGCAAAGGATTAAGGGAGAGTATCCAGAAAAAAGCGGGAAAATATAGCCAATCAGAGTTGTAAATAAACTGGCTAAGAACCAATAAGAGGGAAGAAGTGAGAACAAAGGATGGTCAGTGTGAAAGGCTGGATCACTGGACCATAAAGGTGGTACCGCATTGTAGGCATTACAATGCGGGAAGCATGAAAGGGTAAGATTAGAGGGCAAGCCACATAAGAAAATGCAACTAACAATAGGAGGCAAGATCAAAGTAATTATAGAAAAAAAGAATCAGTGTAAGAGGTTAAAACCAAGCAAGAGGAACCTGCAGAGAGAGCAGGTTATTAATTCCTCTGCAGAGGGAATAGGTTATAGACAGGTTGATTTTTAAAAACTTTTTGAGAGAGAGAAAAGTGTAGGGAACATGTAAATGACAATAACTGTATCTATTTTGTACCAATGAAGTAAGCGAGAGAAAAAGCGTAAAAATAGACTAGTGGAGAGAACTTGTTATTTACAGTTATTGTATTTATTTTATATCGAAGAAAAAAACAAGCAAAGGTGGAAGGAGTGTGATGGGAATTTATTTAACATATATATAATAATAATAATAATGATAATAATAAATAAATAAATAAGATATTCCCCCATGCTCTTTCAGAAGTACAAAATTACAATAAAGATGTTTTCACCCTAAAACTTTAGCTTGCCAGATTACACACATGTACAGGCTTTGTGCCGCTGCTGCGTGGAAATAAGGTAACCAAAAACTTTTGCTCACTTTAAAGCGTAAATAAAGGATTTGCCAATTGTTCAAAAGATTATTTAGATACAGACACAATCACTAGCCTTGTAAGCCGAAGCTGTTCCATTCTTTAAAACTTCAAACTGTCACCCCCTGAATCCAAAAGGTGAACCAGAATTCGTTTTGTTTTGTTTTTTCAATTAACGTATGATGCTTGTCTCTCAGTGGTCGTACGGCGTTCTTCTGTGGGAGTTGTTCTCTGGAGGACGCAGTCCGTATCCTGGCATTCGAAACAGAGACATTTACGATTTTCTGAAACGGGGAGAACGTATGGACCCACCAAGATTTTGTCACAAGAAGATGTAAGTAAGAGAGTAACAATATTATTTTGTTTGTGTGCCCTAAATAGTTTTGGATTCAAAACTACTAAAGCTACGTTTGAAAATCAAACATCAGTACTATCAGGCCCAAATAACCAAAGCATTTACATGGGGCTTAAGGCACTCACTTCAGGTGATTCACCACCCTTTCAAAAGAGACAACCAGCTGATTTTTGTTTGTAAAATTATTGCTCAAAATAACAACTTCTGATTTGATGAAAGAATAAACATTTTTTGAACAACATTTCATTACAGCCACAAGTACTTAACCACAATTTACTTCTTTAGATCTGAGATCATGCAAAAATGCTGGAGAGATTCACCAAAGAGTAGATGCTCTTTCCGTGAAATTGTTGGAGAGTTCGACCAGTTGTTGACTACAGGGATCACGCTGGGTGGTGCCCCGCCTCTACCGGCTGGACCGAGAGCTATATCCGGTCAGGGGAACTCCAGTTTGAGTGGAAACCGGGAAAATCGGGATGATTGTAATGAGTCTGGAAGTGGTGATCGCAATAGCTACCTCATTCCTATGAAAGGAGAGAATGATCAGGAAAATGGTGGGGATCAATCTGGAGGTGATTTCATTCCTTTGGGAAATTTGAATGGAAACCTGGAAACCAGAGATGCTGGAAGTGGTGATCGCAATAGCTATCTCATTCCTATGAAAGGAGAGAATGATCAGGAAAATGGTGGGGATCAATCTGGAGGTGATTTCATTCCTTTGGGAAGTTTGAATGGAAACCTGGAAACCAGAGATGCTGGAAGTGGTGATCGCAATAGCTATCTCATTCCTATGAAAGGAGAGAAAGATCAGGCAAAAGGTGGGGATCAATCAGGAGGTGAGTCCATTCCTTTGGGAAGTTTGAATGGAAACCTGGAAACCATAGATGCTGGAAGTGCCGATGGGGGAACAGTTGTCTAATTCGGTGCTCAGTGCACTGGAAGTGATGGTGATGGAAATGGGAATGAAGTGTCTTTGGATGACCCTAGGTGACTTGAAGAACTGGAGTTGTCTTCTAATGAACCTGTGATTAAAGATACCACTAGCTCTGTTTGTAACATGGTGGCGACATGAATTACATTGTCTGCAACCTGTAACAAGCTTTAAAATCTTATTATCTTTAATGCTTTTTGGGCGTTTCTAGACATTGTTTCAAATCGCTTGTACCCCGTTCGTAGGGCCTAAAGCATTCCTGAAACCATCTACTTTGGAGTTCGCAGCACTGGCAGCAATTGGTTATCAGTCACAGTGTCATACAATTCGCGTCGTTGCAACTGGTGCCCTGTTATTGTATTTTATTTATTTGCTGTTTGTTGTTGCTGCATTTATGCTTTCACTCGGCAAACACATTTACCTATTTGCTATTTGGTGACTTTTTCTGACCAAACAGTTTGTCAACTTGATCCAGGTTCGAAGATTATACTTCTTAATGAAATAGTACTAATTAAAAGCTCACAGCAATAGACATAAAATAGAAATCTCAAATGGCTAAATTTACCATTTCGTTTGAGTTTTTCGTACCATCGTAAAGAAAACCACCGTCGGCTTAGATTCCGATATTTAGGTAAAATAAAAATTTGCACCTCAGATATTTCTCTAGCCCTTTTACATTCGCACTGCCAGCTGGTAAACACAATTTCTTCCAACGAAAAAACATAAAATACATGTAGTTTTTACAAATCAGTAGTACTGTACCAGTGATATTACACAGAAAATGCTTTGGACATACGCTAGTCATTTTTAAAGTTTTCATAAATTTTCTATACCATCCAAGTACAGAAAGTCGTTACTGAGAACTGTTTTTTGCCTTATAACTGAAGATTGGGGCCGCATAGTTATTTTTTCAATGGGGCTTCATGCCAACCACAGAATTCCACGGTCACCTTACCCGTCAAAGTTTCGGTGGCAAAAACCAAACTGGGACCTGCATGGCTCGATTTCACAAAACACAACAATTCATCTTAGGATGGGTTGTCAGTATCACCATAACGATTTGTATTGTGACATCACACTCTGCTTAGCAATTAAGATTGACACTTAGTTTACAACAATATTGAACATACTTTGACATACCTCGAACGGCCACGCTATCATCTAGAGTAGTATTGATAAGAAGTGTGGCAGCGTTATGGGGGCTTGCTTACCCGTTACAAATCCAAGTATTTACTAAGCTTCTGCTTGAAGCAGAGGAGTGGGGGTTGATGGCACTCTCTTGTAGTTGCCTCCACCACTCTTGTACTGCCTTTATTAGCTCTTTGTGAAATTGGGTCTTGATTCTATCTGGGCCACCACCGAATTTCCCCGTTATTTATGTCATAGGCCCTTTTCGAAACCAGGGTTTGGGCTTGGGTTCCGACTTGGGCCCCAAATTAGGCTTACCGCGTAAAAATTGCGTGTTACATTTTGTTTAATGCCTACTTTTAGTAAGTATGTAAACTGTGTCTGAAACAAACAAAAAAATGGGTTGTTACGTTAAATGCGTTTAGCACAACAATAATTCCATTGGATCCCGTCATGTTATCTCATTCAGTAATGTTGAAGTCTCATGCTTTCGGTAAGGGGGTTCACAGGGCGACAGACCGAGCCCAAGCCGTGATCTCGAAAGGGTCACACTAAATACACATTCTCTTCCTTCGTAGTGAAGGGAGAAGCAAAAGCCCATATGCACAAGCGCCATCTTGAAAATACGCCGCAATGCATCTTTGGAAACGGAGTACAGTTAAATAAATAAATCAAGCTGCCAAGATGGATGCCATTCTGTAGTTTGCATGCAACTCAAACACAGCTTTATAGTTGTGTATTGCATTGCTTACAAATCAGCGCGCCGTTATGGTTGCACAGGTGTTGCTTTGACTCGATTTCAACCAGAATCCTTTGCGCACCGATCATGCGCATTGGGACATGCATATTGTCTATCCGGGAAGCGACATTTTTTTCCCAGCGCGGTAAAGGCCAATATTTGCATACCTCGCTCCCATTGGCTTGGGTATGTCATGTGTGTATGTATTTGCTTCTTTACACGTTGTGTAGAGGGGGAAAGAACAGCTGCATATAATCGCTCATCACATACCACTTTTCGTCAGCCCTGACTATTCACAAGCTCAGTTTGCTACACTCTCTCAGAAAGAAAAAAGGTATAAAGTTTTATGGAGTTTTTGAAGCAACTGGTACTAAATCCACGTACATGTACATACGTTGCATTGCAGTACTGACTACTTTACTACCATGACTACACAGCTACTGCACATGTCTGCTACATAGCTATACACTACTTCTGTAAAGCTTCCCCTTGTCGAAACTAAGTATTCAATTGATTGGCTTTAGTTTTGAATCATATTCATAAACTTTACTTATCTTTACCTTCAAAGAAGGACAGTCATCTACAGTGAGACGTGTGCACTCACAGTCCATGGTCGCAGTATTGTTTTAAGAACTTATGGATGGATGTACATGTATTGTACACACAAGAGCAAAAGCAAAGACATGTAGACAAAACTTTTTGCCAGTGTGTGTACATGACTTGTATTCCCTATGTTATAACACCGAGAGATCAGACACGTCGATCGTGTACGCGTACACAACACACGCACGTAAGGCCTACATAGCTTGTTTTCAATAAATAATTCATCAGCAAGTCCCAGCCAATGGGAGCAAGGTATGCAAATCTTGGCCTTTACCGCGCTGGGGAAAAAAAATCGCATCCGGGAAAGGGGTCGTGACGTAAACTGCACTGGAACCAAACCCTGCAAGACTGATCAAGTCTGCATCAAGTCGCACCTTTTCTCATTTTGCTCCCCAAACTTGGAATGTGCAAATTCCAGAAAAGTTTCAAAAATTAATTGTACCCAAACTAATGCACTGCGTCCACGATGTATGGGCGCTTTATAAATGCCGTACATGTATGTATTGTATCAAATAATAATGTATGTAATGTATGTAATGTATGTAATGTATGTAACACAACAGTAATAATGTAATTTCATATGATTTTGTAGGTCTATGTAACTAATTGCTTACGTAACTGCAACAACGAATGACTACATGTATATATTTTTGTAAGCCCCTTCACCTTTTTTTGGTTAGCCAGTGACAAAAAGTTTTTGGAGAGATAAAACAAATAATACAATTACTTTAAAGTCATATCAAGGTAATTTTAATACAAAATATACATATATTAACACTAGTATCTGGTAAACAAAAATATTTCGTACACATCACATTTTTCATGAATTACTAATACTACTTTACTATGAAATTATACCCAAATTAATTATTAGGCAATGAACAGTGTGAGGAGCCAGTCTTCACTGCGTGGTAATGACCATGGTTGCTCGCTGATAATGGACCGAGCCGATTGCAAGGGCCATTAACAGCCAGCCACGAAACAAGTTCATTACCAGGCATTGAAGACCGGCTCCTCACATCGTTATTGCCATTATTAAATACCTTTAATTTAAAATTAAAAATATAAACAATCTTAAAAAATCATCGGGATTTGTGGTTTTTATTTCACATATATTTGTAGAACTGTACCATTCGTGTTCAAGGGCAATTCTTTGGGCTGTTTAATTTTGGCACGGGACCAACACATATTTAACTATTAACGCATATTTGCAAGAACCAGACTATAATAAGCTTTACAAATTAGCGTCTGATCACCACAAATAGAAATAATGTACTTTGGTTGGTGTTCTGGGTGTAACAACGTAGTAGCTCCAATGGGAGACTTTGGCATGGGACCTAGTCTAATATTTAACTACTAATACATGTACAATTGCAAGAACCATACTATAAGCTTTAAAAATTAGCGTGTGATCACCATAAATAGAAATACACTTTGGTTGGTGTTCTGGATGAAAGCAGCTGCAATGGGAGACTTTGGAACGTTAGCCCATAGTAGGGTCATTTCTTTGGATTCCGCTCGGCATGCTTGTGTCTTGCTAGAACAGAACGTACCAGCTTCTCTGCATAATCTGCCCAAGTAAACTTGGTACAGTCTCCCTTCTCTCTGTCTTCAGTGGTAGGAGTGGTCAAGCGCCAGATGAGGCCCATATCGATAATAGATGTGTATACATCAGGCTCTGGAATGAAAGTCAAAGTAAGATTTTGCTGGAGCTTGCTTTTCTGTGTCTTACGCATAGTTCCATTGACGTTGAAGATTGCTTATAGGCACTCAGATGTAACACGATGCTGCAGGATGTCTTCAAGATTTAGGGCACCACTCATTTCGACCAGCCCAAGAACAGAGGCCAAAGCTTTACACTCCATTTCCTCCGTCCTTTGCTTCAGGTTCTCACTTTTTGTTTTCTTCAATTCTTGAGTTGAAAAGTTCTGACGCTTACTACGAGGAATTCTGTTACTTAAAGACTTGGTCTTGGAATACACTCTCTCATTCAAGAACTTATTCACTTTGCTTTTGCCATCCTCCTTTGCTGATAACAAGTCGGCAACAAGAGCGTCAGAGGCCGGGATTCCTGATTGTAGGGATCGAAGTGTCTGCTTCATATGGTCGAACGGATCACAGTTGAATTCAGTGAGACATGCGCTCAAATCCTGTACAGCTTGTTCGTCCTTCTTCATTTTACTAGTTGAGCAATCAGTATGCTTCGCTTGACCTTGTTTCTTGTGTTCAGAATGTCGATGGACACTTGCTCTCACACGATTGATGTTGTTCACATTCCGGGTGTTTGAAAGGAATTGCTTTTCATTGTTGAGAATTGCCAGCCATCCAGACTTCAGCTTAGAGCCCTTATTCATTGTTGACTCTATCCAAATGTCAAGGGCGACACATGAATATGGTTTTCCAGTCATTGACTGCGCAAACATGCCGCTTTCCATGAATGCAGCCTGGTCTTCAGGAAGGGTATCAAGTACTGCTGTAAAATCGGGAAGATGCCGACCATACTTGTCATTGTCATAGATTCACATCCATATGGAAGCATGAGGTTGAGTGAAGACTTGAACTCTGTCCAGTTGCTCGTTCTGATGGCATGGATATTTTGAGTCAGAATCTCCACCATTTCCATGAAGGAAATTCAGTATTCTGCTTGTTGAGAACCCTCAAAGTCCTTGAAGAGAGTGTCAACTAGGTCAATCAGATCAGCATTGTACTTAAGTTCATCATGTGCATCTGAAAGTTCTTGAGCACTGTTTGAAAGTCGGAGTTTAGCAAGTAAAGCCTCAACTTCTTCAGATAGCGAATACTCTTCAAGTCTTGTGTTTATGGCATGATGGACCAAAGTCTCGTAGAAGAGTCGCAGGCATCGAACCCCGCGCTTAAAATGTTTCCCACGAAGGGCCTGATCAACAGAACCATCTGCAATGACACCCGCTGCAACCAAAACATCTGAGATGCCAGATCCCTTAAACCTCTTGTATATAGCGTAGATGAAAGACATCTGGATGTGGAAAGGTCCCATGAAAGGTAAGATTTTGTGGAACAGTTTTGCATTCTCACTTATTAACTGTAGGTACAGCACGTACACAGGATGGTCACCAATAATCATTGCGAATTGCATCTTTTTCTCTTCAATTGACTTTACAAGTTTACACATCACATCGAAGAGAATCGTCTTACTTGGCGGGTTGGAGTATGTCATATGATATATTGCTCGACTCTCCTCGTCTGGTTTTGACATGTTGGCGTGAAATCCTGAAAACCCTGGCACAGTCTGTTCTTCTGGTTTTGGTCTCACTCGGTCATCTTTGGCCCTGGCCAATGCGTGGATTACACCGCGTGTTCTTTGCGCGAATGTATAGATATTGCTCAAATCAGTTTCTTTCTTCCTAATTGGTGGTTCCCCACGCTTAACCGTCTTGTAGGGGTTAACTTTCTGCATTTCACTTCCAAGTGCTTTAAGCGTTGTGGAGCAATTCGATGCTAACTTCGCACAAGGATCCTGATGATCCCTATGATTCCTAGAAGGATGTTCTCCATCAAATAACTTTGGCTGCACAAACATGACATTAGTGCGATGTGATTGGCCAGCACCAGTAAGTGTGTCGCTCTTGAAGTCATCGTTGTCTACTATAGCTATGGCAGGCCTGCTATCAGCTATTTCGAAGGGGCAATCAGTAGACTGCTGGAGATCTTTGACAACCCAGAAATCACGCAGCATAAGTACGTCATTGTAACTAATGCCCTGTCCATTCTTGTGCAAAATGTCGACTATCTCCCTACTTTTAGTCAATCCATGAAGTGCGTTTTCCAGTGATGTAACTTGTGAGGATAGATGCAATCGACCGTACGGATGGACTGTCATCAATTGCAGACCTGCTCGGGTGTTTCAACCATGAGATCAACTTCAACAGGAGTTTATTCAGGCGTTCTTCACTTTCCAAGTCATATATGTATGGTGGCCAAAGGATAGTATCTGTCCCAATGACTTGCTCTTTAAGTCGAGCTGCAACATTCATCAACAACTGATCATTGCTTACACCCAATGAAGATATGGCTGCCTCAATGTAAGTACCCGCTCCTGCTGTGTCATACACCAGTTCACTCACGTTCTTCTGGTTACGTTCATGGAATCCGATGTCTTTCCCAAACTCTTGAGTGAGAATTTCCTTCAAGTAGCTGGACTTTACTTCTGAGTTATGTCCATAATTTGAAATGATGCGCTTATAGTCTTGCAGCAGACCTTGCAGTGTTCGAATGTCATGGTTTTTGAAGATTACTTCACGAACATGATGAAAGAAGAGAGTTTGTGCCTCTCGGAAATTTACACGCTGCAGATGTTGAGTGTTTTCATCTGACAGGGGCTTGTGGTCGCTTACATACTTGCGCCAGCAACAGCGATGATAGCGGATTTCCAACCCAAATGCTGTTTGACTGTCTGGGATGGATGAAATTAGAGTGTCGAGTCTCTTTCTTATGGTGTCATCTTCCAAACGGACAGTGTGTATCTTGAATTTAGTCCATGCATCTACTGTTGATAGGAGTAAAAGCCGTTTGTCACGATCACTACTCCTGTACACCCCTCTCATGCACCAGACACATAGTACCTTATTGTGAAGGACACCCAAACTGGAGCGAAGCTTTTTAGGTGCACCAGACTCGAAGGAAGGACCTGGTTCATCTTGTGTTTCATTTTTTTCAAGACTTTCCTCAATTTTTCTTTTGCGTTTTTCAGCTTGTGTGAGACTGCGCTTACTGGACATTGTTGTGTAGCAAGATCTATGCATGTAGCAACAATCAGGTCCCTTCTTCCAATCCACATTTCCATGTACATACTGAAACCTGTCAAGTCCTTCCCATTGTAAAGACTTGCTTTGGATGGATTCCCACTTGTCGGGTGTAATGTTATCTATACTGTCATCTGCAGTACATGGCCTACCACAGAGTAAAATGCACTCATATTTATTTTCTCTTTCATGCAACTCCTTACTGCAACTTCTGCTATCCATTTTGTTCGTCACTGTGTTTGTTTAAAAACGGAAAATCAAGTTTCAGCAACATGTGACTATAAAGGTAACACCTGATCATACTTTATTTCAATAATTACAATCCGACGCTTAAATAAATAAAGGTTACACCTTGCCAATGTATGCCAAAAGCATTACTTTTTTAACATAAAATCCGTTAAATTTAATGTGTCTGCTTAACTTGTTATCATGTTAACAACCATAACTGGGTATCAATAAAACAGTACAATACAGTAGCGATTTTACATCAATATGAGTCAGGCCAAACAACAAATGTGGGTGAATACATGTATTCCATTGTATTTTCTTTTAACTCATTGTGTATTATACACATTATGACAATTCATACAAATTACTTTTTACTTTTTCTTTCCATTAATCCCCCTTTTTCAGAAAGGCATAAAATTAAAATTTGTCATAGAATTAGGATCTTTAACTATCAAATAATATAATAGAGACATGAATAGGTCCTCATCACTCAGGATGGTCAGTGATATTTTTAGATAATAATCCTATTAAATCTTACCTGATAAGACAGTCTTCAAGAGTGTTGACCTCTGACCCTCAATGCACTTGAGCAACTCAAAACAAAGAGCGCCACCAATGGTCAATGAACGAATTAAAGTGATTAAGAGAAACATGAGAACTTAGTAAAACATTTAGCAACTAGAGGGGGTACTTCAAGCAATCAAAGAAAAAGTAAACATTATGTACATAAAAAACAATTCCAAGTTATTAAGCCTAGCTTCTCATACTTAATAAAAAAAACAGCTGATAAATCCATCTTGCATGCAGTCAATTTAAATTAAAAGAGGTTAGATGATCCTGGCCCTATAAACAACACAAAAACCATAGTTGATTTTTCACATGTTAAAAATGAAACCCTGATTGTTCTCTCAGTTTATCTGGTGCCAGAGCTATCACATTTCATAATTTTCAAGATGGCGGCGGCGGCCATCTTGGATTTTGTGACCACGATGATCCCTAACTCTACAATTACCATTCCAGTGGATTTTGTAATGGCAGAAATAGTGGGAAATTACACCTCTTTTTTCCCTCTAGGTCATCTAGTTCCATATAGCTATTACAATTCATAATTTTTAAGATGGCGATGGCGGCCATCTTGGATTTAGAGGTCAAGATAGTCCCCAAACCTTACAATTACCATTCCAGTGTATTTGGCGTGCCAGAAATAGTGGAAAAGGACATCTATTTTTTCCGTCTATGTCATATGGTGCCAAAGCTATTACATGTTATGTTTTTCAAGATGGCGACGACGGCCATCTTGGATTTAGAGGTCAAGATGGTCCCCAAACCTTACAATTACCATTCCAGTGTATTTGGCATGCCAGATATAGTGGAAAAGGACATCTCTTTTGTCTGTCTAGGTCATATGGTGCCAGAGCTATTACAAGTTATGTTTTTCAAGATGGCGTCGGCGGCCATTTTGAATATTGCACAATAAAAAAAAGTTCCTATCACATTTCAGAGGTTCATAGGAGCTTATTTTCCTTTTAAATGGTTCCTGAAGTCAAATCCATCAAGAAAAAAAGGTAGCAAAAAAATGGTCACGGAATCCAAAGATATGACCCTACTACCATGCAGGTAAATTTCCTTTATTTACGTCTGAGCATGAGCACGTTTTCCAAGATCCAATTGCCTGATGAAGTCTGCTGCCACCTAGCGTCCCCAAAAGTCTCCCATAAAAATAAAGTTCTGATGTTGAAAAGGTATTTCTGGTTTAGATTTTATATTCGAGTTTTAAAAAGGTGATTCTTAACGGCAAAGTACATCTTTGGGGGGGGGGTTGGAACCGTTCGATTGTTTAAACCTATGTAAATGTAGATAAATGTATGTACAATAACACTAAACTGTGAATATTTCATGTCAAAAGGTGGTAGAATTTTGGAGATAACGCCAACAATCTGGAGCAGTAATTGTCCACGCACGAATCCGTGACTGATGTAGTAGAACACACAATTTAAGAAAAGTTTCATGCATAAAACGTTTCTCCGATTGAAATGTTTGGAATCCCTTTCTGTAAAACCACATCCTTCAAAAGGTAGTCGTTTTTCATAATGTTATACAGGCAGTGCTTCTTACCAAGTAAGTTGCTGTGGGCATTACTTTTTGGAGTGGTTACCAAAGGGATACACTCCATTTAATCCATGAATAAAAAAATGAATAAAACTGCTTAAAATGTGTTACTTTTGTATACTTTAGTTTAAGTCCATCTGCTGAACATTAGTTTTAGTACAAAAACTGTGCTCTTCACTAGTCACGGTTGATAAAATAATTTGCATTACTATTTGAGCTCAACTTAAAGTTGTATTTTTTTGACAAATCACCTGCACATGGTGTTGGAAAACCAATGCGACCCCTTCTCCCCTGCCGATGATAAAGAACAAACTCCAAAGAGATATTTTCCAGTAACATTCAATACCAAAAATATCAAGGCCCAAACATTGTGTGTGTGTGTGGGGGGGGGGGGGGAGGGGAGCTCTTACAGGCAGTGGCATTACCAGACATTTTGATATGGGGGGAGGGGCAAGAATATGATATTCTTTATCCCCGATGCAAATTCAACATCTATATTTCGTATGTATGTAAGGTTTGCGTTGACACCATGCGGTCGTCACTTTTCATTAGAATGCTCGGCTGTCTCTTAAGGACTAAAACACTCGGTATAACTTGGATAAAAGTACTTACTACATAAAATGGGATTAACTATTGACGACAAAACAAATTCATGTAAAATAATAAACAATTTCAGACATCACATCAAAGGCACACACCATTAAAGTCAACCTCTAATCATAACAGCAACATGAAATAAGTCTAACGCACACAAAATCTAAATGCACTGTCAATTTTGGTAATTCCACAGCGAGTGACTCTCATTACATTGAAAATTGGGTTTTCTCAATGATTTTAGCGAGTCAACACCAGAAAAATGTATTGTGAGTCACACCATAGAAGTGCTGAACTGTTTTCAGAAGAAAAAAATCACAATCACACAAGAAGTTTTTCTTATAATACACAACCAAAACATAATCATAAAATCATAGAAGACAAAAAAATTCTATCAACATCCCCAAGTTCAAGGGTATCAAAACAATACTGAGCATGCTCTGCATGTTATGTAGATGAGCGAGTAGGTGGCCAATTGGTACAAATATATTTTGGTTGGAGCCCTATATGCCTAAATGATCAATGCAGCATTGATAATCAATATTATAAATAGAACCAGACTCAAATATTCCTCAATAGCAGTGGCTTTATCTCTGTTATATGTGAACATATTAACCATTATCACATTAAAATTGGTCCCCCGTCATACCGACGACTCTAACCGGTAAACTCTTCCATTTGTGGCGGACACTGAACTGAAATGGGCTTCGATGGAGGTGGATTGCTGTCTCGTGTCAGGAAAAACGACCTCTGCAGGTGCGGCTGTCTGTGAAAGGAGAGGACAACACGAAGCTTGAATCAAAGAATGGTTAAAGTATTAACAAGCTAGAGTATAGAGGATATGGGTTGGTTGGAGACAGTCTGTCCAAGTCCAAACATGTTGGTGTGGCGTGACATAGGAGAGGAGGATATTGGAGGATTGAGGTCACCAAGGGAGCAAGGGTTAAGAGTCACCTTTCAATTTCTTTTTACAGAATCAGTACAATCCTATTTCAGTTCCATTTGGATTTGATAGCTACTCTGATAGACTTTTTCATGGGTTGTTTTGTCATGAGAACAGATTTTGTTGAACAGAGCTGAATTGAACTAAACTTTAAAGGTATCATACAGGACAAGCAGCATCCCCGCTAGGTGTGCACGATTCGTTGGTCTAAAATGTTGCAAATATAATGTGGGGTAATGAAGGGGTAATGGAGGAGACACTCAGGGGTCATCATCTTGTAGAAGTCATATTTGAAAAACTCAATCTGAAAAACTAAAAAAAATTATGTATATGGTTGATCAGACAAAACAGGAACACTGTCTGTGACTCTTTTGTCAGCTCTACCAATCCTGTATAATACCTCTAAGAATTGATTGTTACGTACCGGTGAGATTGGAAGATGCTGGGAATGAAGAACGGCATCGTGGACAGTCAGATACATGTGATCCAATCCTATGTTGTGGTCGTTTAACCGGTCAAAGTACTGGAGCAGTGCTTCCCTTGTGGCAACTGAAATAAAACAAAAAAATAATTGTGATGCAATGGGGTGACCAGTCAGCGAACTTGGTTAAAGCTTCCCTCATGTTGGCTGAAACTGACACAAATATAATTCATAATATAATCGAGTTGTTAAACCACTGGTTTTGGTAAGACCCACCACAACTCATAGAGAGAGTTTTATTTTTATGGCATCCCCGCAACCCTCACTAGATTCCAATAATAACCATTTGCTCCACGACACATCTCTTGAACAATACACTACAGTTTTTCTTCAAACTCCCGTGATGTATCGTCTTTTTGAAAAGGAAAAAGGAAATGGTCAGTTTTTACCTTTACAGCCTGCGAAGACTACATGGATGTCTTTCTTGCAGCAGAAGTCGACGATTGAATTCAGCGTCTTCAGACCGACCATATCAACGAAGCTGAACATGCTGCAATCGATGATAATGGTGTGGAGGGGCGTGTCTGTTGAGAGACTGCAGTTTTCTTGTGAGATTTCGGAGCTCGAGGGCGTCCCTTCATTGGCGTTGTCGTCCTGATGATTGCATGGTTAATATGTGTATAGGAATTAAGTGCGTGTCTATTTAATGGTAGGATCATAGATTGGTAAGTACTCCTACAATTATTGACCACAAAAACTTACTTGGTCAGAAGCGCTGCAGTTGTTGATAATATTAAACTGTTTTGAGAAAGGAATCTCTTCACAGTAATATGGTCTGGATCATTTCTCAACCAATAATCTTTAAAACTGAGAAACGATTCATGCACGAACTGTTTCTCAAATTTCTGAGGGTTGGTTTACGTACACGAATACTGCTGCCTGAGATGCGGTTGGGACCCACTGTCACCTCGGTAAACGTGGATGGATTCGACGCTCATGTGAAAATACTGCGACTGCTTTTGCTGTTTTCTCAGCGAGTAGACACTGTATTCAGCTGAAACTATCACATCAGACTTTTATTGTATCTTTCTTCATAATATAAATCAGCATTACGTTGACAAAAACCAATCTATGACCCCACCTTTACATCAACCACTCTAGAAGGTGAAAGGTTGTGGGTTTGACTCCTGGGGCTCAGTTTATGATGATGATATACTTTAGTGCTTATCATGAGGACATGGGATGGTATTTTTTTGTGCATTGCCCACATTAAATTTATTCTTAATCCCAGAGCAAGTTCAAGTGCTAACCTTTTGTCAATTTGCCATTTGAAATCACGCAATGCTGGTCTATGTTTCACTCAAACGTGTTTAGTCGAGTGATTCCTCAAATATTATGGCAACCAAACAAAAGCGATGATGTAGGCCTATCGAAGGGAAAAAATGTAGGCCTATCTATTGGCCTATAAAGAAATTACTCGCATAATGTCGTGCAATAGTAATTATTATCTTAATAATTGACATATTGCATTGCCAAAAACCTTCCATTTATCGTCAAACCAACTTTTTGTGTGACTGCAATAGTTTACAAAACTTTCTCAATAACTTTGTTAGTTGACTAGAGAAACATTGCTCCGGGGCTAGGATGATCCAGTTTCATCCAATTTCATGCTTGTATGCACAATTCCCCCTAATATTTCCCCTATTTGCCCTACTATGAGCTCACCGAGCCAATTACACAGTTTGAAGAGGTGTTTCACCGGTATGGTAAGGCAATTACGAGCCTGTTATACGACCCTCTCAAAGACTGTAGATTTTTTGCTACTCTTTAGAGCTTGAGGGATTCTATTTGCATTGTGGGTAATATGATCAGGGGCCGAACTACATTTGAATTCACGAAAGAGTAAAACAGTAAAAAATCTTTCACCAAAAATAATAAACAACATTTTGTGTCAGGAAAGCCCTTTAAACGAAGCTTGAAAAGAACTCCATTTGAATGCTGAATTAATTAATGAGCCTGATGTCACCCTCATATCCTATAAGAGTAGGCCCTTTCCCTATGCACATGTGATAGAAACCCAAGGCCCAATTTCATAGGGCTGCTTAAGCACAAAAAGTAGCTAGGCACAACAAAATTAGGCTAACCAGAATAAGGTTACCATTCAAACTACCATGACACACATACCATCTGTGACTGGTATCCTGCTCTTTATTGTTTGAATTTTGTTGAGCAATACTTGCTGCTTAAACAGCTCTAGGAAATTGGGCTAAAGGTGTAAGAGACTTGAAAACTCACGGGTTGATTCCCATCGGGGAGAGCGTTTCCATTTGTAATGTCCCTGGCTACTCCTCGTTTCTTCTTGAAGACTTTGGAATAGAGAGAATTCTTGAAGTATTCGGCGTTAACGAAACACAGGCAGGACTGAGATCGGAATATCTTTATCCCAGGAATCTGTTCTGCCTGTACAACCAACATAACAACAACTCGGAGTCAGTTCTAGCAATATTGTAAATGGTTTTCAATTAAGTTCCCAAATTTGCTAAGCATAAGGAAATCCTGCTGAGTAGAAGAAACTCTACATGGTTTTCATTTAAGTTCCCAAATTTGCTAAGCATAAAGAAATCCTGATAAATAGAAGAAACTTTACATGGTTTTTAATTAAGTTCCCAAATTTGCTAATTGTAAAGAAATCCTGCTAAACAGATGAAACTTTAGTTGCCAGTTTGCAATGTATATTAACCTATTGGAGACCATTCATGTAGCGGCCACAAGCAGCATATACTAAATTGCCGGCACTAATGGCTAAAAGAAGATTTAACATACTTCAAATTGACCCAAAGACAATAATACAATAATTGATGATAATAATTTGATATTTATATTGCATCCCTTACATAAAAATTATCAGAAGTGGATAACACATTTTCAAAAGCACAGAATGAAAGAAAAAGATAAAGAAACAAGATTGGTCACCACGCCAGTGCCCAAACTGCACTATGGCGATACGTCTGTCCCACCAACAGAGAACTAATAGTTACTTATTACATCTGTACATAGGCCTAACCCTGCTGGCATCGCTACTGATTTGATCTTTTCAGGAGACAGACGCCTCTAACCCTACCTATGCAAAAAAGTCTGAACTAACTGGCAAGGCAACCATAGAAGAAAAACAAACAAGACACAAAAGATCAAAACCATTAAAAACACTTAAAGTTACAGGTCATGTCCGCAATTGACATTTTTCCAATGTTTCCCAAGTACACATTCATCTGAATCTCTGAAACATTAGGACTCTATCTGTTGGAAAATGAGTGCATCAAACAACTGAATTTGACCTTGGAGCAAGTCTTTAAAGTTTCAAACAGTGTACATGTACTCTGTTTGCCTTTAGAATATACAATCAATTATTACACACAATGCTCAGAGAACAATGGAAACCTAACCTGCATATTGATTACATGCCCATTTTACACGCCGGTAAAAAAAAAAATTGCAAACTTTATCATTTTTCACACTGGAAGAAGCCAGATTTCAAGCTTAATTGATTAAATTTGACCTTTATGAGCTACTTCACACGACGTGAGGTCTCTGCAACTGATGTTCTACTTCTTTATTTATTTGTTTTCTTCTTTATTTTTATTTTATTTCTTCTTTTAACCCTGGGTGAAACCTTTCAGTATGGAACGCTGTTCATCGATATCAGGCATGAAATCTGCCCCTCAAAAAAGATTTGATTGAGCACAAGGGCTGACCTACATGCACATACACCACACATAGAGTACAGGCTTCTGTAGATTTCTCATGCTATTTATAAACAAGTTCAATGATTTTTTTTTTTCTGAGGGGCAAAAAAATTGGAGAACATCATGCCTGCAATACACAATAAGTTAATTAATACAAAAAGTACCAGTTACAATAAAAACACTAACCAATAAGAAATAGAAGGTACATTAAATTATGCAAAGTAATCACATTCACTAAAGGAGAAACACCAACATTACAATTTTACACGAGACCCAATCTATGTGATTTGATTGGTACACAAGCAGCTTGTGTTAAGCGCATGGTGTTTTACAGTCACTGACTTCAATTGCCTATTAATTAGTCTGTTAAAGTTTTCATGAACCTCATGCGCATGACGTCATTTGAGTAAGGGCGCCCTCTGTTAGAGGTCACCCTGTGTGCCGAACGCACACAAATGTACGCTTTTTCATTGTCGCACCATCGTTTTACCTCTACGATCGCATTATGTCAACGTCAATGCATAAGGTCTATAGGATTTGGTAGCCACTCAGAAACCGAGCTTCGCGCATTCACGTTCCCTGATCTTTGGCTTTACTCAAATAAACTTCACTTACGGCCTCATAGTAGTTGATATCTCTGTAGATGTCAGTGCCAGGGATGCGGCCGATGATAGAGCTGTAGGGCTGCTGGGTGCGTATGATGACTGTCATCAGGGAGAACACAACTCCAATAGCCAAGCCGATATCCACCCCCAATAGGATGGTAGAGAGACAGGTTACCATCCATATCAACTGGGAGGGGGGGGGGAAAAAACAAGTGTCTTTTAAATTGATGTAACAATTGCATTTGGGGGGGGGGCACTGTAATCTTGGTACCTTGAGCGTTTTCTTTTAATATATGATTTTGTTAATATTTTCCGTTTTGTTTGGCGGTGTTTGTTACATTCCACTTGTCCAGAGATTTGTTTCCCTTTTTTCAGTAGAGGTTCTCTTTTTCTCTACATTTATTTTACAAATTTTTCTTACATTTATGATAAAAAAGTTCCCCGAGCTAGCCTAATGGCTAGAGGCAGGTCCGAATCCTTAGCAGTGGGTACCGCAACGTTTTAATAGATGTTAAAATTTTGCATTAGGATAAATGGTATATTTTTATTTCACCCTTACTTGATGTGTATTAAGCACTGTATACTCAGTACTTTCCCGAGTTATGTGAAAAAAATCCATAGGCAAATCACTCGGGTGGGATTCGAACCAAAAACCTCTGCATTGCTAGAGCAGATGTCTGACCACTAAACCACCCAGCTAGCCCGATGGCTAGAGGCAGGTCCGAATCCTTAGCAGCAGGTACCGCAATGCTTTAATAGATGTAAATTTTTGCATTGGGATAAATATATTATTTTGTTTTCACCCTTACGCATTCAGTGTTTGTTTTATATAACTCACACATAGATCCTTGTCATTTGAATTTTGTTCACAATGAACACAAAATAAACATGAAAACTTGTCCGCCCCACTCTCTGAAAATTCTAAAACCCCCTTCCAAACAACATGGACTACTCCATATAGACACCAACCTTGTCCACCTTGAAACAACCTTGCCTTGTTTGGACAAACGGCCGGGGAATGATTATTTTGGGAACAGTGATGCGAAGTGTCAAATATTTATCCATATTGGACTCCAAACAGCTTTGATTGCAGTGTGGATAAAGAAATACAAATCAGAAAGGAGACAAGGGGGTAGGAGTTGGTTAGTGTCATTATTTTTTTTTTTTTTGAAGAGTACATTAGCCCTTGAAAAAAAACTACTCGTCGAAAGTGATACAACACACTTTGAGACAGGTTATTTCTTGTGCAAACTGGATTACTCACAAAGTCATACATGGAAACCTGCCACAGTAGTACCAGATCCTTGACCTGACGAAACATACCAGCAAGGGCCACTACAATGATGGATGCCAGACAGCACTGTAAACAATAAAGGGACGGTACATCATTAATAATAATCAGTTCATAGCACTTTATCTACCAGTGACTCAAAGACTTATTATGATTTATATAGCACCTTGTAAGGGTTTAGAAGGTGATAATAACAATAACATTGGAGTCTTATATGTACATACAGCGCACACATCCACCAATAAGGTGCTCAAGCACCTGAACAAAGAGAACCACTTCTTGTGACAGGGTTTGCCATTTTGTAGAACCAAATTTTTGACTCCACAAAATGGCAGACCTTGTTAGTTCACAAAGTAAAAGGAAAACCACACAATTTTGAGACATATTTGTGTGGATCCTTATCTTTTAGAACATCTTTCAAACCATACTCATTTCTTAAACAAATGCTTTTTATAGCCCAAAGCGCCCAATCTCAGGCAACATGTCCCTTTAGTACAGGCTTTACGAAATTGGACCCATGTCTCTCACTCCCAGCAGTGTCCTAACATGCAATTTAGGCTGTAAATTACTACATATTCCTGTTTCTGTTTACAGTTGTTTTATATATTTTGGTAAGTTTAATGGCTTTCTTATTTTACATCTTTTTTTCTGTTAAGCGCCTTGAGCGTTATTTTAGGCAGATACAAATGCTTTTATTATTATTATTATATTATTTCAATTATAAAAATATAAATCACAGAAGGAATACTTGAAGTCGAGGCATACACAAGATCAAAGCTGACTTCACAAAATTTATTTCGTCACAACTTAACCTTTCTTTTAAGGTCACGTGGTTTGTAACCAATACAAATATTTACAAATAGAGATGATCTAACTGCCCTGCCAGCACAGGCCATAAATTGGGACTGAGACACAAATAGGCTTTACAAATTTGGCAAGTAAATGGCAATCGACGGGGGGGAAAATATATACCTGAAATCCTGACAATTCATAAACCTGCATGAAGATGTCGTTCAACTCACCTTGGGTAAATCTGTAAATAGTGGACCAATAAGAAGTAAAACCAGAAGAACAATCAAGCTAGATAGCAGTCCAGCGAGCTGTAGAGAATAAGATAACATGGCAAAAAATGAACCTGCAAACAACACCAAATTTTTAATTTGTGTTTTACCTATACGTCAATTTGTATAAAGCACTGTATACTCAGTACTTTCCCAACCCCCCCCCCCCCCCCACCTCAGAGTCCCTGGAAAAAAAATCCACAGGAATATTACTCGGGTGGGATTCAAACCCATGGCTTTAAAGTAGATGTCTCCACCACTAGACCACTAAGCTTGCCTGATAGAGGCAGTTGGACTCCTGTATTTTAGCAGGGGGTACCACAATCGAATATAACATGGTATCGCAATTTAAACGTACAGCTCTACACAGTCAAACACGAATATTCCACAAAATGTGTCTTTGGAATAGAGATCACGTGGTAGTTTTCAGAGATTGGTATATAACAGAAATGTACCATCTCAAGTTCTTGTAATGCTGCATTACATTCCTTCCACAAGTTTCGCAAGAAATAATTTTTTGGTAAATGTTTTCAAAATTGAAAAAACACAATTAGGGACAATGAGGCACTACCATGGATCTGGACATTGGGTGTCCAAACATACTGAAGCCTCAACAACAAGGCAATTATATCATTCAAACACTTTTACATGTTAAACAACTTTTCAGGAATGACCACTATGTTCAAACTTTTAACAGCTTTATTGAATTTGTTACTAATTCTGGTTGTGAAGCAAAGGAATCTCAGCTCAGAAAAGCAAACTTTAATCACTACACTAGCCAAGAGACCCATGGACAGAAGACAAAGAAGAGAGTTTTAGTTTTAGACGCAAGAGGAAAACCCCAGAGAATTATTCTAGGTAAAACCAGAGCTGCCAACATTAGCAGCTTGCAATCAGGGAGATTTTGTACAACAATCGGGGAGATATTAAGAAGTACATTCAACACAATAGGAGGAAGATTTTCAAACTTGTTCATCAGAACATGGAAAGATTGATTGATTATCAGGGAACTGTCTCCAGACTCAGGGAGAGTTGGCAGCTCGGGAAAACCCACCCAATCAGGTAGGGACTGAAAACCTAATCCACATAGTGCCAGAGGTGGGATTCAAATCGGGATCCCAGAGGTGGAAGGTGAAGAGAGATACCGCTAAGCCAACCTGACCACCCATAGCGAGCTTAGGCATAGATTAACCGGTGGCTTACCTGTGTTTTACCCCCAGATACTTCCTGGACAAGCGATCTTGACAACGAAGCGGAGACTGGAAAACAATTGAAGAACGAACCAAAGATCTGACAACTTCCATAGGCCAGTAACTCCTGGAATCAGAGCAAAAAATCAAGTGTTACAAATGCCACAAAGTCCAAAGGAAAGTGAGACAACCATGAGGAATTTTTTGATCAGACAAAATGGCATCCTAAAAAGATTTAAAATTGAATCCGATCTTTCTTATCGTCTTGCAGTCGGCAGGAAGTACATTTAAACCATTAGGCAATTAATCACAAAATAAATACAACGTAATAAACCAAAAGGCTTTAGACTGGCACCCCGAACAAATATATTGACAAAATAACGCATCAATGTGCATTCAAAAAGTGATTGATCTGCCCTAAGAGATGGCAGACTGTCCACTATATGACGTCAACTGGGAACTATCTATTGAAAAACACAAGACAGACTTATCCAGCCATGAGTTTACTGGCCTGATGCTAGAATCACCAGCCTCGGGCCTGTGGTCCCGAGTAAAAATCACATTTGGTGCTCGATGTGTGGCATGGTGTACCCCCCCCCCCACCCTTATTGTTGTTTCTTCATTGTGTTCTGGGAATCTTAGTCATTCTTTTGAGGGTTTTAGGGGGTACTTCTGTACAAGAGGAAAAGAGATTGCTAAAGTATGGAAACATCTAGGGGGACACACTCTGCCACATATCGGGTATGGCATAAAAATTCAAGCCCTATTCCATGAACAAAACCATTTCCCACCTGATTTGCATCTATGTCATACTTGTGTTTCTTTGCGAATATCTTTGCCATGGAGATGGAGATGGCAAAGCTAACGATAGCGATGGCGATGGCATCCCCGATGAGGACACTGAAGTAGCTTAACTGGGGCAGCCTAGGGTCAGGAATACTGCAGCGAGAGCAACAAATAAAAAACAAGCCTTAACAAAGAACAAAATAAAGAAACAAACATCTTATGCAAATAGAGTTCAAGCTTCGCAGTCGCTCACTCGCAAAAAACATCGGAGTCAGGTTCACCAGTCAGGCTGGCAAGTGAAAGACAAATGTGTGTTTTCTACATTTGATTAATACGTGTCTCATGACTAATGGGTAGGGTTATAGATTGGGAAGTACTCACAAATTTATGACCATAAAAACTTACTTGGCTGCTTGGTGAGAAGCCCTGCAGCTGTTGACAGTATAAACTATTTTGAGAAAGGATCCCCATTGAAGTAATATGGTTTGGATTATTTTTCACACCAAAAACATTTTTAATCTGACAAACGATTCATGCATGAATCGTTTCTCAGATTTCTGAGGGTTGTTGTCTGTTTGCAAATGCTGCGGCCAGAGATGCGGTCGGTACCCGCTGTCACCCCGCTAAATGTGGATGGATTCCACATTCGTGTGAAAATACTTTGACAGGTTTTTGCTGTTTTCTTAGCAAGTAGATGCTGCATTCAGCTGAAACCTTCACATGTGACTAATATCCCCCAACAAATCATATACAGGTACTATATTTGAAACAGATATGTAGTTGTGTTGACTGATTTGTCACAACACAAATGGGAAAATTAATCATAATGGTGGAACACATGTCAAGTGTTATCCATTATTTTGCCATTTATTTACTTTCGTGACGCCCAAATACTGGAGTCCAATATGGATAATTATTTGACACTTCACATCACTGTTCCCAAAATAATCATTCCCCGGCCGTTTGTCCAAACGAGGCAAGGTTGTTTCAAGGTGGACAAGGTTGGTGTCTATATGGAGTAGTCCATGTTGTTTGGAAGGGGGTTTTAGAATTTTCAGAGAGTGGGGCAGACAAGTTTTTACGTGTCTATTTTGTGTTTATTGTCAAAAAAAAATTAAAATGACAAGGATCTATGTGTGAGTTATATAAACCAATTATTGAATGCATTTCATTCATCCATTGTCACAGAATATAATCCCTCTGTGAATTCTGGCTTTTCCAATTCACTCAGGTTTGCCTTGTGAAATGGAATGGGCCAGAATCTACGACAATGGACTCACGAGCAGCCAAACTTTTTGTATAATAAATATAAGAAAAACATTTAAAATAAATGTAGAGAAAAAGAGATCTTCTACTAAAATAACAAAAAAGTTTTCTAGAAAAGTGGAACATAACAAACACCACCAAACAAAATGGAACATATTCCAAAAGAACAAAATCATATATAAAGAGAAAACGTTCAAAAGTTTTGCAGCTTTGTATTCAGAACAAGAAAATGAGAGAGAGAGAGAGAGAGAGAGAGAGAGAGAGAGAGAGAGAGAGAGAGAGAGAGAGAGAGAGAGAGAGAGAGAGAGAGAGAGAGAGAGAGAGAAAAAATTTACCCTGTGGGAATGTTCCCAACAACAGCCAGGCCAAAGTTGTCCTTAAAATGTCCGAGATATGAGATGACCGTTGCCATAATAATCTGCATTGATATGTTTGGATGAGTTAGCAAGCAAGCAAAATGAATACCCAGCAACTGCTGAAAATACAGCTTTATGAGATCATCGCATCAGTGCAAAAGCTGTTGCGTCTCGATTTAGCAAAAACGTTGTATCTCGCACAAAAAAGCTCCACACAAAAATCGTTGTATCGCAGAGCCTACTTGTTTTGTGTGTACATCCGGGTTATTTTAAGCAAGGTACAAGGTTTAGACAGTGTCAAACCCGCAAAGTGTGAGAGCTATTTTAGGAGATTCAACGTTTTTGCACTGACACGATGAAAGGATAGAATAAGATCAAAGGTTCAAAACGTAAACAATTATACTTCAAAGCTATCCCTCTTTACAACTTATGAGCATTCCTGAATTTTTATCAGGCCCATCAATGGCAGTTATTTTTCCAAACAAATGGAGCAGAATTCTTTTTGGAGAATGCCGTTGTCACAATGAAACCATGACCAAACCAAGTAGACAACAAACTTTCTCATAAAATGCACAGGATTTCTTCTTCTTTTCTCTTTCAAGAAAATGTGGTTTTAGCTCAATGAATTGGCCCCGACCCTCGGCCGATAATCGAACCATGGCATGCTAGTCCCCAAAATGGTAGACAGGATAGGCGCCTAGTGTAAGTGCACTGCACACTGTGCGAGGGGCCAAAACAGACCGTTCCACCACCATGAAAAAGAAAACTGTAAAAAGAAAACCGTAAAATATGGAAAAGTGAAAAAGCTAGTAAACCAACAAGTTAACTAGTCCCCCTGTCTAATGTTAAGAGCAATATGCGTCAGTCCAGAGGAACTGTGGGGAAAAGGATGTGCGCCGTCTGCTTCACTCAAAATTAGCAACTTGAAAAGAGACCAGCAAGTAATCGACATAAGTGGCTTGAGAGAAGACCAGCTCTGCTAGAGCTATGGTTTATAATACAGTTACCATTTCCTTCAAACACATCTGCCTGATGTAATGGATTCAGTATACTTACAGACATGCTATGATATTGGTACTGCTTAAAAAATACCCATGCTTGCTATTGCATAAGGTTTATGCCATCACCAATGGTCAATCTTGGTTGTGCCACTTTGGTAGTCAGATTTCCACAACAAATCTCTACCTGTAATTTGACTCCCAAAATAGCCATGACACGCCACAATGGCATGGGGCATGTCTTTAGTGCATCAGGGAACTGTGTGCCTTTCAGCGAGTAAAACCATGTCTCTCATAGAAATACAGTCCGACCGGAATCCAACAAAATTTGACATCGGGGAATTGTTATCCGACTACTTGCCCTGGATTACTTTTGACAAGACCCCTTAGTACAGTGCAGTAGTTGCTATGGAATTGTTTTTAGAACATGGTTAGAAAAAACTTATTCAGTACATACAGGTCCATATATTCAGAATAGTAATCCATACGTCGGACTCCTACAACAGGTCTGAGACTGATGACTACTGCATAATTCAGAGCTAGGCATAAAAGCATCTCTGACTTATAACCCAGGTTGAAAACAGGTCTTAATCATCAGCTGCGGTTGATTCATACTGAGGTGTTAACCTGAATGATCGTCAATGTCACGCATACTGCCAATAATTCAAACATAATCAGTAAGTACGGAATAGTAACTCGTAAGGATTACTATTCCATACGTAAGAATTACTAATTCGTACATAGGGACTGCTAATACGTACATACAAATTACCAATTTGTACATACAGAATAGGTTTGATTTTTTCCCCACGTCCTAAATATACTTCCATAATCAGCGAGTAATAATTACCTTGTGTGTATGTGACAAAGCCCAATGAAAGCCCAGTACTATGTCCGAACCCCGAAAAACCAGACCAAATTCATTCCGCTAAATCGACTTACGACAATGAGCTCTGAGGGGACGGGGATTTTCTTTCTAGGCTCTCTGACTCTTTGTCTGACTCCGTCTATCACCATGTGTGTCCCTCTGTGTCGTATGAAGTCTTGGATCTCATTGATTAGGACTAGGAAGGAGATGGTGATGACCGACGTGATGACTGCCACCACGTTGGCCTGGGAGAGCTTGCCGAAAAACTCAATGTAACTCTGCGGGGTGGAAGGAAAATGGTACAAAGTTACAGGGAAATTATACAGGATTGATCAGGAAAAAGAAACATCATTGTTTGATTTTAAGGCTGAAATTTTAATTATTATGAAGTTCATACTGGAGTCATTTTTTCTGTGAAATAATTTACTCTGAAATGAAAACATATTCCCCCAAAAATGTGTCTGAAAACAAAAAAAACGCAACAACTAACTTTTGTTGTTACAACCAAAATTTTGGTTGTTTACATGCTGAAAACTGTGCATGGGTTTTTATTGTTTTCTCCCGACTCCAGCCGATGTTTATTTTGAGTTTCAAGTTTTGGTTTTGATTTGCCAGCAGAAAGGTGCAATGCTCATCTGGGGAAAAGAATGTGAACTTCTACTTACCCGTATGAGGGAAAACGGCCCTGTCGACCTCTTAACTCTGATCCCAAACAGATGCCTAAACTGGCTGGTAAAGACGTGGACTGCTGCTCCCGTAGTGAACCCTCTGACCAGCGGTTCAGAGAGGTAGATGGTGACAAAGCCCAACCTGAAGATTCCCATTAAGATCTGAGACGGGAAGGAAAGGGCAAGAGAAAATGCTAATTCGTATCATTTAACACATTTTGTTTTCTTTGAGAAAAACACCAGGCAACCCAGGTGAGATGCCAACATTCGAGCGATTTGCACCCAAGACCCCAACATTCTGGAGATTCGAATCCAAGACTCTAATATTCTAGAGATTCAAACCCAAGACCCCACTATTCTAGCGATTTGAACTCAAGACCCTAATATTCTAGAGATTCGAACCCAAGACCCTGACAGTCTAGAGATTCAACCTAAGACCCCAACAGTGTAGAGATTCGCAACCAAGACCCCAACATTCTAGAGATTTGAATCCAAGACCCTAATATTCTAGAGATTCGAACCCAAGACCCCAACATTCTAGAGATTTGAATCCAAGACCCTAATATTCTAGAGATTCGAACCCAAGACCCTAATATTCTAGAGATTCGAACCCAAGACCCCAACATTCCAGACCAGATGTCTTCACCACTAGCCAGTTTAACTCCTACAATTGGTAGCACAACCAATAAACAATTTACTTAATGTAACAACTGCATCGCAGATAAAGAACAGCGTGGGTGTGTTTTTAGCTGGACATCGATGCACAACAGCCGCTCTATACTGCATGCTTTTCTGAGTAATGCAGAATCAATTATAATCAAATGCAATTAAATCATATACAAATAATGAATGTTTATGAGTGCAATGGTGCGAATATTTTCATGAGTTGAAAGATGGAATGTTCTATTCAACGAGGCGGAGCCGAGTTGAATGGAACGTTCCATCTTTCAACGAATGCAAATATTCGCACCATTGCACTCATAAACATTCATTATTTGTTTTATATAACATCCAAGTAGATCAGTAACACTGCTGCATTACCAAAGACACGCGCACGCAGTGATGTTTTACGCACCGTGCAATAGTACTTTTTGGATGGAACGAAAAATGCACGATGAATGGAACGAAAAATGCACGGTGAGTGACGTAGCGTGCAATAGTACTTTTATTTGCAATCACGTGACGGACAATCCTTCAATCAAATGGCAAGGATCTGCTTGGGTGTTATATAACATCAGTTAATCAACTCTTTGTACCTGAGCTATGCCGACAGCTAGGGCCAAAGCCGATGCCACATACACCCTTTGTAAACCATTGTCCTCATCATCTGTCGACCCTTCAGTGGCTGGGTCAGTCCCGATGGACGGATCGCTCAGTACTCGGTCTACTGCATGCCCGGTCATAATGCACACAACAGCAAATGTTCCTGTAGTAAATATGAATAAAGATAGCATCAAATTCTTTCAGAGCACAACCTAGGCAACGGACATTATAACCAATCCCTATATGTTCATGTACCAATCTATGGCTTGATACATGTACATCAACAGGGCCCAATTTCACAGAGCTGATTTTAAGTAAGCAGTTGTGCTTATCAATTTTGTGCTAAACAAAAATCTGCAGGAAACCAGTCAAAGATGGTGTAAGTGATATGATACTTTGGCAACACCTTTGTTCTGGTAAGCATAACTCTGCTTAATATACATGTACCTTTGGTTTTTTTTATCCGTCCGATTGTTTTAATCCTACATACAAATGTAGTATATACAATAAACTAACCTACGAAAATTTCATTTCAAAATGTTACAGCATTTTTGAGATATCGCCGAAAATCTGGAGTGGTTTTGTCCACACAGGAAGAATAATCCGTAACTGGAATAAGCAATCTGAGTAACGTTTCTTAAATTGAAATGTTTTTTAATCACTCTCTCTAAAACCACATTCCTTTGAAGGAAAATGTTTCTCAAAATTTTATACATTACCAACAGCTGCAGTGCTTCTTACCAAGTAAGTTTTTATGGTCATTAACTTTTGGAGTAATTACACATGAATTACCAAAGGTGTACCCTCCCTTAAGATAACTCTATGACAATAGGTCCAGGTTCATGCCACAATGTCATATAGCCCTAAAATAGCCTGCAAGTTAGGAAGTGTATCTGCTTAAAATAACCCAGATTTACACACAAAACCAATAGGGGGCGAGATCCGACGTTTTGCACTACATGTATTTACCCAATTAACCTGCCATCATCAGTCATCACCCAGGGTAAATCTTGATTGAACCACACTGATCGAAACTTTGAGTTGTGACCCAACTGGTTCTTTACACCCCTATCGCTTTGCACCATTTGGAGTCCAATTCCCTGTGAAACTGTGCAGCGCCAGTTTAGGCAATGCCCCCAGCATCAAAGTCCACCTTTCTCCTGAAGATGACTACAGCATACAGATCAAAACGTTGAGTTGTGACACAACCCTTTCTTTTCTGAACCACCACAACTCATAGAGAGATTTCCCTGTACAAGGTGTCACAGTAAACCTTTGGCGATATGAAACTTACCAAGTGATATGTGCCGTGACGTTCCCGTGATGGTGTAACATACAACGGCAAAGAATGCCACATATAGACCGTATACAGGAGGCAGTGCTGCTAGTAGTGCATACGCCATTGCTGTTAGAGAAGAGAAAACATGAATTAAACTGCTGTATCAGGGCTTGAATTATCCAAGACAATCTCCAATATACCACAGGTCTTGTATATAAGCAACATACTCTGCTCGTCTTCAGGAGAATGCTGGATCCAGCTGATGCTGAGGCTTAAGTTGGGCCAGAGCGATGCACATTTAGGCGGGAAGGATCCAAGCTGTTGCCCAAAGGTGCATCCCTCCAGCCCTACTTAAGTCTCAGCATCATCAGCAGTCCAGCATTCTCCTAAAGATGAGCAAAGTATACTCTGCAAAATGTACAGACCACAACAGCTCTCTTTGGGGCCAACACTACTCCATAGCTTTACCCGCAAGTTTACTAAGTATAGTCGCCTCCCGTTCCCTTCACTATAAAAAGCTTCAAACATCGCATAACAGGTTGGTATGGTGGCACAACTCCACAAGGTTCTTCATGTATCTCTGTACTGTGCAAAATGATAGCTTTCACCAAGACCTTTATTTTCAAGGAGAGCAATTGCAATCGCTCCATTTACAATTTAAAGTAGAATTGTTTCCAGTTTGGAAAAAAAAGAATATTATTTACAGCCAGAAATGAGTATGATTATGTAACAACAAATTTAGATCTGGCATTCCAATCCTGCAATTCAATTTGCGTAGTGCGAATCATCAGAGGTACATGTACATGCGTGCTTAAACTAAACATAGCTCAGTTGGTAGAGCGCCGGCATGTTAACCCAGAGGGTGTTGGTTCAAATCCCACTCCTGGAAATTGTTCAACCCCCAAATGATTTTAAATATACCCAGTCAGTTTCCCTTGTGATTTACTACTTGACATTTGAAATAAAAAAAGTTGCATCCCCTTAAGGTGATCTCTTGGCTGTCGCTTCCCAGGTGGCATCGTAAACCTGGGTGTGAATGATCCCTACCTACACGGCAGTTAACGTTTGAATAGCTTCTGACTGGCACCCCTGAACACCCCTCAAAAAAAAGGGAGACCGCCAACATAGGGAGATTGCCAACATAGGGCTGGCTAGCTCACTTGGTAGAGCGCCAGCACATTAATCCGGAGGTCAATGGTTCAACTTCAAATGCATCAAGAGAAAACCAATCCAGATTGCACGGTACAGCTTTTAAAACCAAGATAACACCTAAGTAGAAAACATTTCCAAGACCTTGTTTCAATTCAGCGTCTTTTGGCCAAACTTCCAAAATTTTGTTCCAGAATGCCCCACAGTTTTTGAAAAACCCTGGGGAGAACCCTGGACATGCTGGACAGGAATCTTATTTATACCTTGAGGTATTCTCATAGACCCCACAGTCAAGCCGGAGATGATGTCACTCAGTAGGTTACGTCGCACCTCATAGGCTGGCAACCACTTGAAAATGGGAAATCGGCCAACCACACAGCTCTTTACACTGCTCAGTGTGCACCGCTGCTGTCGGACAAACTTCCGTATCCTCGATGACACGGACTGATCGAGGTCGTTCTGTTCGTAGCCTTGCTGGAACTCGTGCTCTGTGTAGACTGGACGGGAAACCTTCATGTTGATGCTTCGAATGTGTCGACGACGTCTGGCATGGTTGGTTACATCATTTGTTTTGGAGGCCATGATTCCTTGTGTCTTCTTCAACTGTTGTTTCAATTACAACCTGTTTAGTGTTTTTTCTTCATAAGGAAAAGTTCCAAACAATTAATTCAAATTATTGATATTTACACCGGCACTGTCTGTGCTGTGTAAAGTCAGTTTCCGTTTGCATAACTCATAAACAAGCCCCCAGCCTTGAGAGAGTTCCTGTTACATGTATATTGTGTTTATTGTATCTTACTTAGTTTTCTTTCTTTTTTCCTTTTTTTTAAAGATAATCCGACTTGGAGAAAAACAAATCATTGTCTGCGTGTAAAAAATGTAAATATATTAACTGTAAAAGTGTATACAGGAAATAGTTTGAAAGGGTCCGGTTTGAAACAACCGTGATTGAAATTCAATCAATCTAAAATTTTCAATCTCAAAAAAGTCAAGATATCAAATGGACATCAAATAATTACGCCATTATTTACTTGAAATAAGGTGATCATGGCCAATTATACTGAATAAGAAATACGTTAACATCGACCACTGACCGACGTCATTCATTCATTGACTCATAGTCACTCATAGTCATTTCAAATTTCATGAAGATGAATGTGAATGAGGAGCAAAATCAACTACAAAAAATGGTTTTAAAATATGTATCAGAAAAAAACTCTGAAAAATGAAACTCACATAAAAACATCGGCGAGAACACGGTATTTGGAGACTTAATTTAAGTTTTACATCATTCCTCTTTCTATGGTTAAAATAGTTACGCCGGTACGGGGCGGTACGAACTGAAGGAAACGCTCATTAAATGTTGGGCCAATACCAGTTTTGAACATTGCACTATGTTCGTTAACGACCGTCAATCATGTCAATGAAAATCTTTTGCGTTTTTGTTTTGTTTTGTTTTTGGGGGGGGGGTTGAGCGCCAGACGCCGTAACGTCTGCGCTGCTCTCTATTCTTTTCTACTTGAACGTCAACACTGGGTGACTTATTTAGACGCTCGTTGACGAAATATTGTCCCATGGTACGAAATGACGATTATAAACCATTTGTACGATTCCAAGAGTCATTAAGCATGATTTTCTAATTTGAAAGAACAAGCACCCGACTATACAAGTTAACATGTAAAAGGTCTAAAAGGTAAACAGTAGCTGCAACTGGCTGCAACTTCGCTCTCCTGTCGTTTGGAAATGTTTCGTCCCAACTTGACAATTGTCCCAACTATAGTTGGGACTGGTCCCAACTTGAGTGTTAAAGTTGGGGCGTCCCAACTATAGTTGGGATCGCAGTAAACACAAAGCACCCCATGAATAAACTAAAATCATGTAAGTATCATAGGATGAAGTTTTTAAGACCACTTTCCCTTGAGAATATTTTAGATTAATTAGAATTTTGTTTTTTTGAGAGAAGGGAAACTAAATGCGTGGGCATTGAGACTGAAAGCGTCACCCGGTATGAGCATGAGGCCGCTGTCAGAACCCTCTAAAAACACTATTTACACCGAGTTAGTTTAGCGGTTATCCAAACCTCGTCCTGGGCAACGGCCCGTGACATGAGTTTGTACGGAGCCGAGACCCGGGTTTGAAATAAGACTTGTGCATGATCGGTCACGGTGCCCTGTTGAACTCTATGGGCGATCCCAACTATAGTTGGGACGTCCCAACTTTAACACTCAAGTTGGGACCAGTCCTAACTATAGTTGGGACAATTGTCAAGTTGGGACGGAACAGAGTTACATTGCGGGGTCAAATACTTAGGTCAAGGAGGTCGCGGCTATCAGTTACCTTTTAAAGACTACGTCGGCACGGTGTTAGATAGGCCCGACGATTTCTCTTCAAATAGCTACTAAAATGGCTGGAATTCACGTTTTCCGCTCATTGATCGACGTGTCAAAAACTCATTACAGAGATATGCTTCTGAAGAAAAGCAAGGTGATTTTCTTCTTCTTCTTTTTTGTCTGTAACCGCGGTTAAAAAAACTGCCAAGCTAAACCCAACAATTAATTAATAAATATAATATGTATAGTATTTAACTATTATTAAATAACAAACTTTTTAAAGTAACCAGGCTAGTAAAATAATAATAATAATAATAATGAACGGCACTTATATAGCGCTTCACACAACAGTCCCGAAGCGCTTTACAAAATTAATGAGTAAACAGGTAAGTTTTGAGCAGATGTTTGAAAATGTTGTCGTTTGGAAAAAACTAACTATATGATGAGTATGATGATGAACTAAATTGATTAATTAAGTATTATTTTTGTAAAGTAATACAGATAATAAATAGTAAATATTGATAATAATTTTTTAAAAGGCAAGAAATCGAGGACAGACTCTAGACAGAGTGTAACAGAAATTAGGCCTAACAACATTACATTACAATACATTTTTACATCTGGTTAGTTCAATCTTGCTCTATTGCGGTCGTACAAGCATGACAAGCGGTAACTGGTCACTTCGCACCTTGCAAACTCGGCACTAACCAACTCGGCACCTTGCAAAGTTGGCACCCTCAATCTCGGCGTGGTAACGATAGCGGAACGAACCGAATAGTTCTAGGAGTAGGTGGAGGTCATTTCATTGATGATTGAATATTTTATCTAGAGAACCATAATTGCTACATTCAAAATCTTTGCACCATGTGAAAGACCCTTGGCTGGAGTATGTGTGACCAAAGGAGTATTTGAAATGTCTGTTTGTAAAAAAAATTTGTTTACTACGCCAAAAAAATCAAAATATAGAGAAAGGATCGAAACATCCCTCAATCATTTTTATTGCGTAAGTACATGTACGTACTTTAATTAACCACTTGACCCTTCCGAGCGAACAGGTAAAAAAATGTAGTGATTGCTTGGTGCCGAGTAGGCCGGTGCCCAGTTTGTGTGGTTCCGACATTCTTGGTGCCAAGCCCCCCCCCCCCCCTCCCAAGTGGGTGCCGAGTTTGCAAGGTGCCAAGTTTTTGGGTGCCGAGTTTGCGAGGTGCCGAAGTGTCCGGTATTCGTACAAGCATGAATTTGATAAAAACAGAATCTGAGACTGAGAGTACAGCGCCCTAGTTACTGGGTCTAGTCACCACCAGGAAGTCCAGGGTCACAAACATGACAACTATTACAGGCACAGTAGTTTATGCTTACTCTGTAAATCTGCAAAGAGCACAGGCATACAACAATGTATATATGATTTCTCAGCAGTTTTCCTGATTTCAGGGCTTTCTCCAAAGCTCCATGAGCCTTCAAATTTTCTTGAGAGAAGGAACGCAGTCACCAAATCCAAGGGAGAAAACAATAGGGAAATAATAGTCCGCATTATGTCCAAACTGAATTCTGGTGATGATGCACAGAGTCTATAAATATTCTGAGAGGTTGATTATGGTTGTCTGGGGAGAGCCAGATGCAAGCCATTTTTCATGATATGTCACAGTCATTCATCCAATCTCATCTTTGAAATACAAGAAAGTGCAAAAAGTTACAGTTATTCTACAACAGGCAATGCGGATATTTTACAGGTGACAGTAAAATCATCCAAAATGCTTTTCTGCCATAAAGCAATTCCATAATAATGTTTTTATTTATTTTTGTTTTTTCCCCCTTCAGATCAATTCACAGAAATCATCAAGATAAAACTATTGAGAATGCTCCAGATTGCACAGTAGAACTTTAACATTTTTTTAAAGAAACAGTTTTAGACACAAACACAAGTGGTAGTGAAGGGGGGGGGTGGTTGTACCTGATGTATTTGGGTCTCAACCTGCCCCCTTCTACTATTTAAAGTTGTGGATAAGGTTGATTGGTGAATGATTGTTTTGTAACGTTAACTTAAATCTATGCTCTATTTATCTGTTTAGCTTCAACTGTCATCATGCTTTGGAGTCTGGAACAGGGGTAAATATTACAGGTAGGTAATGTCGCTTTTCAGAGAGGTTAGTCTTGGTTCCAAGACGCTCCAGTTGTGTAATCATTAATACCTGTAATCACACAATAAACTTGTCCGCCACTAGAGGGCACTGTCATTCCTGTAAACTGCTATCAACCCGTGAACGCTCACCCTCTGGCGGCAAGCAGTTCCAGGGGTGATTCTGTTTAGATAACGGTTAGGTTTTCGTGACTACATGCATTCGTGACTACACAACTGGAGCGTCTTGGGACCAAGACTGCAGAGAGGTTTACTGTCAAGTGTCCATTCAGAACTCACTCCGCAGCAATGAAGTTAATAATGAGAAAACCCCTCGATCCACTAAGCAAAAGTAGTAGTCCCGGCCGATTTCCTACCTTCCGCCCAGGTAGTAGCTAATAAGCTGGACAGTTCTTTTCAGAACTAAGTAGTCTCCCGAAGTAGTCTTCCGAATTCCAAAATCTACTCCGCAGCAGTAGAATAAATAGCAAGACCTAGTTCCCTAAGAACAAATCTACAAAGCTAGTAGATGTACACATGGTGTTACCGCAAACCGAATATACAAAGTGTCAATTTGTTTTTCCACTTTCAAAAGCATTGATTCTTTTGAAAGTAGCCTCCGTTTTTTTAGTGTGTTACAACTAAATTTCTACTTTCTTCTTCACTTGCACTCTATGGCTGTAACACCACATACAATTATAGCTGAATTATTATATTATACAAAAAATGAGGATTATTTTACTGATGACTGTCAAACAGTAGAGGCCTATGGCAGTTTTAACATTTTAAAATCTCAAAATATTAACAAAATTTATCATCGTTAAACATTTCCAGTTCATCATCTGAAGACTACCTCCATGAGTCCATCATCCCAACTATGCATTTCCAGAACAGCCTTCCCCGGCTACCCATTCCCAAGTTACCAGACACCTGTAGGCGGTACCTGGCCTCTCAGCGGCCCCTCCTGACAGACGAGCAATTCGCCCGTACTAAGGCCATCGTGGATGACTTCCAGAGGAACGAAGGACCTGGTGAGATTCTTTTATAACATGTATAAAGGGTGGAAGCTGGAACATCGGGCTCGCCTGCAGTATGTGCAAGAGGGTCTATTGACCCAATTCACCTGGGCCCAATTTCATGGCTCTGCTTACCATAAGCAAAGAATCGGGCTTACGGAAGCAGGGAATTCCGCTCTTACGTCAGGCGTGTTTCAGGGGTTATCAAAGAATCTTTCCTTGTGCGCGTGCGTACTCTACGTTACTAGGCATTCTTCACTTACACAGCTAGCGCAGAAATTCAGCGCTTGCACAGTAAGCGGAGAATGGTGATCGCAAGAGCAGAATTTTGCGGTAAGCAGAGCCATGAAATTGGGCCCTGACGTCATGACACGATGAATTCTTGCTTGCGCAACTTTGGGATAAGGATACGCACATGTAGTTAGCGTGCTCCACATCTTTACGGGCAATTTGACTCCCAAAATGACAGACCCTGACCGAACCCTGGCCGTGTGTGACGTCAGTGTCAGGGGTCTGTCTATAAAGTGGCCTATAATATGTGGCAAGTCATGACTGAGCAGTTTAGTGAATCAGACTCATGCTCTTGTGGCTAAGTCATCAGGACGTGAGTTTGAATCCCGGTAATCACACTCGTGTCCTTGAGCAAGACACTTGACTATGATTGCTTCTCTTCACCAAGTGTTAACCTGTGAGAGCAGAGATGGTTCTTGGGATTGAAATAACTTGGTGCATTATATATTTGGCAGCACAGGTTGTATACTCCTAAGGGAGCTGAGATGGCTCACGGAATGAAATAAATGGCCCAGTGACCAGGGGTAACATTGTCGGAGCGCTATATGAGAAGCCACTCTTATTATTTTAATATTGTCCCACTAATGTTTCACCACAAAAAAAAAGACAACAGCCCATCTGGTGATGCCCTTGTGGGGGACTGAAAGACTTAAGCATGTGGCAGCTTCTGAAACGGAAATGATTCTAAGGAATATTTTGTTTCATTGTTTTCAGATTTGCATATGTCACTGAAGATACAGGACAGACAGAACAAACACACAAACTACATCTCAGGTAAACAAAAATAAACAATGTTTTTCTATTTTGTTGTCTTTGTAAATTTTAGAGTAATTGATCAGTGTTACCAGATGCAAGTTAGTTATCGCTCTGTCCTGATTGTTTAGTTCCATTGATTAAATGTAAATTAAAATCAACCTGGTTCTGATAGTTTTGCTAATGCTGTGGTCAGACAAAAGTGGAGTGGAAATTTTTCCCTAGCGAAGTGTGATGAGATGTTCCACTTAAAGTAACAGAGTGATGTCCCAACTTTCACTGCACAACCCTCCTACTATCTGACCATTGAGTATCATCTACTGTGGTTTTGAATGATATGTGCACTACATGTATGTCAGCCTGCATTAAGACTCTATGTGCAGAGAGCATCTACGCAGTGCACAGTCGACCCTCCTACTGTGTGACCATTCAATATTATCCACTTTGGTTTAGAATGGTAGATAAACCATGCCAGCCTGCAATATGGAATCATGTGGTGAATACCACAGTACACAGTCAACCCTCCTACTGTCTGACCAATCAACATCAACCACTGTGGTTTTGAATGGCAGATAAACTATGCCAGCGTGCAATATGATATAATGTGGTGAATGCATCTACACAGTACACAGTCAACCCTCCTGCTATCTGACCATTCAGTACCATCCACTGTGGATATTCTTGCCCACATCATGATGTATACTGAATGCATCTACACATTCTGACTGTACACATTTGAGCATAACTAATTCTGTGCCGAGAGTTGATATTTGTTCAATATGTTCATTCTCACAGGTGCTTGGTTTGACATGTACCTTAAAGCAAGGGAATCCATTGTACTCAGTGCTAACCCATTCATTACGTACAACAGCGATCCCAAACCAGAGAATATGGACCAGGTAAAACTTCAAAATCCGATAAAATAACCAAAAATTCTGGCTCACACCTCACTTGACCACTAATGTGAATGGAATATAAGTTCATCGAGAAAATATTTACAACAGTTGAGCGAGGACCCTTACAGGTACAGGATTGGTAGAGCTGACAAAATAGTCGCAGACATTGTTCATGTTTTGTGAGATCAACCATATACATAAAACTGTAAAAAAAAAAAACCTATGAAACGTTTGGCTTAATCCGTTGCAAGTCAGAAGAGGATGGTGAAAAACCATGCACAATTTTCAGAATGTAAACACACTGTCCTTGATTTTGGTTGTAACAAATGTTTAGGTTTTCATACAGTTTACTTGAATTTTACATGTACATGTACCTCATTTCAGAGGGAGATATTTTACAGAATAAATGGTTCTGGTATGCACTTCACAATCAGTACGCATTCAGACTAAATTAAACAATGCTGGTTTGTATCCTTACCAATCCCGTATAATACCCTTTACAGTAAAGAGCTCGGGGGGATACCCTTGTGTTTCTGGTTTACAGCCAGCACCTATTGTTTACAGGTTTCCTTTGGCATTTCAATAAAGTTTACTTTTGAGATTGCTTTGCTCAGAATCATTACCAGAAGTAATATACAAATATTGGATGCAGTGGCACAGACTATAATCGCATGGTGAAATTTGATTCCATGTCATGAGGCGAAACCAAGTGAAATGGAATAGCCAGACTAACTCACACAAAAGCTCCTTGTCATTTCAACAATTTTTCACAATAAACGCAAAAACGACTTCGGAAACTCTATCAGCCCACAAGAGATATGACCTTTCCTTATTTGGACAAACAGGCGGGGAACAATTATTTTGAAACAACGCTGGGAAGTGCCCCAAGTGTCCTATATTTATAAATATAGGACTCCTGTGTTAAACTTTTGAGTGTCACGCGTCTCGTCATGGCAAAGTAAAGTGTGCCATGTGACGTGTGTTCCACCAATGAAATGACAAGGATCTCTGTGTGTGGCATGTAATATAAAATATTGACACTTGGTTTTCAAGAGTTTCAAATCTTCTTCTGTTTATTAAGCTGATCAGAGCCACTAACCTGGTTGTGTCTGCCGCTAAGCTGATGAAGACGCTGAGAGCAAATAAACTAGAGCCGGAACTCTTTCATCTCAATCCTAAGAAGACTGAAATGGACAGCTTCAAGACAATGGCAAGGTGAGCAAGGCCACAACAAAAGGAGGACTCGTTTTTTGGTGCACGGCAGATACAATTTGGTTGTTTTTGTGTGTGGGTTTTGGGGTGGGTTTTTTTTCAATTTTTTGTTAATTATTTATATTATTCATGGATAGAAAATGTGGGGGGTCGTGGATTCAATTCCTGTGGATTGGTTTTTTTCTTAAGGACTCTGGAAGCACTGAGTATATTCACAATTGACCATTGACCGCATGAGGGCGCTGTCATCAGGGAATGTCTTGCATCACAATAGCAGTTTTAGCTTATTATAATTGCCTGTTTGTAGTTTTTCTTGCACCAATGAAGAAATACATAAAAAATAGCGATAAAAAAGTGAAAAAAACCCTGTTTGTTTACTTGTTTTTCATCATGTGAAATTTATCCACATACGCCCTCACGTGGTCAAAAATACGGCGATCTGAGATTGAGAGGGAAAAATAGTCTGGCCACACCGAAGTGAGGGATAGTACTATCATTACTATTGTGTACACAGGGAACCAGACCAAGATGGCAGTGTTGTTATACCCGTCTATAACAACTTAAGCATTCTCTTATTTAATTCCTGCAATACTTTTCCCCCTTCTGAAATTAGTCGGATGCCCCAGTCTATAGCTTCCTACTATGCCATCCTGAACAAAGCCTTTCCTCTCGACATGAGTCAGTACTTCAGACTATTCAATTCTTCCCGGATCCCGCTGCCCGTGAGAGACGACTTTGTGACAGACCCGAGCGCCAGACACGTACTCGTTGTTAGGAACGGCCACTTCTTCACGTTCGACATCTTGGATAGAGATGGTAAGAATGCTGAGGCTTTATGACGGGCAAAAGCGTTGGATCAACAAAAGTAGTCTGTACTTGCAACTGCAAACAAAAATTAGCGGCCTGACTAGTTCCCAGCTTGTTCTTTTCATTTTATTTTATTTTTTCATTTCCAGGTAACATTCTTCCCCCCTCCGTCATCCATGCCAACATCCGCTACATCCTACAGGACACCTCCGCACCCTCAGAGAATCCCCTCGGCTACCTGACCAGTGAGAACCGCGACACGTGGGCCGGTCTACGCAAGCATCTTGCCGATAACAGTGCAGCCAATGTGGAATCATTGCGACTAATTGACACGGCCATGCTGTGTGTGTGTCTGGACGAGGCGTCGCCTGACACGCCAGAAAGCATGACGAGGCTGATGCTCTATGGAGATGCAAGTAACAGGTTAGCGTTAGAAACAATAATGATAATAGTTATGAAAATAATACTAGTAAACAAAAACATTGTGTGAAAGCTCTGGCTCTGGCCATGCTCGAAATACTATTTATTTGGGAGGGATACTGTCCTAGAGCTCTCTGTGGGTATTCTTTTGTGTTTAAATAATCTTTTTATTACAGAAATATTGAAAAATTTTAGGGCTAGTTGAATCAGATATTGTTAACTTGTATGTAGCCAGCCTTGTGTTGACCTTTTGTGTTGTGCTGTTTGTATTGTGTGCAATTGATTGGTGGGTTAAAATCAATTCAAGTGCAGGAGATCATTTTATATTTAAGACGTCTCGTATGGATTTGGATGCAGTATTTTAGTGAAGGCTCGTCCTTTTGAATTAGAGGGTCGACCTCCTTTCCCACTTTTTTCCTACTTGTACATAAACGTGTTGTTTTTTTTCCTCATGCACCGTTTGCTGGTAGAACTTAGCCTGAAAAGAATCTTGTTTGACTTGAATTGTAGGTGGTTTGATAAGTCCATACAGGTCATCCTGTGCAAGAATGGCATGATGGGGGTCAACTTTGAGCATGCCTGGGGTGACGGAGTGGCCGTCTTGAGATTCTTCAACGAGGTGTACAAGGATAACTCGGAGAACCCCGCCGTCGGAGCAGAGTCACAACCAAGCAGCGAAGACGCTTCGCAAAATGTCCAGAGGGTATGAGTTGTGAAGGCTGTGATTATTTGATTTTTGTCATACCTGTGGGGTTTTATTTGGGAGTCTTTTTTTTCTTTTCTTTTTTTTCAATTCGGTTTTTATGCTTCATTAGGAAGATATAAATTAAAATATATTTTATTATTAGTAGTAGTATTATTGATTTTTTTTTGTCGAGTGGTCAATATATATTCATTTCAATCCCCTGTTCATAATAATTTAAGTAAAATGTTTTATTCAATGTAGTTCTAGTGCTGCCAAGAAAGGAAAAAATGAAGATTTTGTGGATACATTGAGATAAGTTTGGGAAGTAGACTTTTAGGGTTTTTTGACAATTAAATTTGGACTATAAGATAAATCAGAAAATTTCTCATCCTCAGGAGTTTGCGAATGTTTTATTCAAGTTGACATCAAGATTGAGTCAGAGTTTGAAGTCGGATTATTAATGTGAAAATAGTATTAGCTGTTGCCAACTGCTTTACAAACCAAAAGTATCTATGTAATAAATGCAAACAATAGTTAATGGCCTGAAGCAGTCAAGAGGCTCTCTTTATTTTCATTTCTTTCCAATTGACGGTTTCTGTTAAACCAAGACACCTGTTTATGTTTGTTGTGTTGTCATTTAGCCGAAAAAGACTCTAAATGTACTTATTTAAAAATGATTTCACCATTGATGTGTAATCTTCCATATCAAAATCATCAAAATTGTTCTCTGCTTTCCTCCTCTTTTAGATAAACTTTGATCTTGATGCAGGAATCATCCAAGGGATCAAGACGGCGAAGGACAATTTTATCGCCATGACAACGAGGCTCAACGTCTGCGCCAAACAGAATTTCTTGTACGGCCGAGACTTCCTCAAGATGGCTGATGTCAGTCCTGATGCCCTGATGCAGCTATCATTCCAGGTGATCATTTTAATTTAAGTCAGGGCATCCGGACTGACTTCCTCAAGATGGCTGATGTCAGTCCTGATGCCCTGATGCAGCTATCATTCCAGGTGATCATTTTAATTTAAGTCAGGGCATCCGGACTGACTTCCTCAGGACGGCTGATGTCAGTCCTGATGCCCTGATGCAGCTATCATTCCAGGTGATCATTTTAATTTAAGTCAGGGCATCCGGACTGACTTCCTCAAGATGGCTGATGTCAGTCCTGATGCCCTGATGCAGCTATCATTCCAGGTGATCATTTTAATTTAAGTCAGGGCATCCGGACTGACTTCCTCAGGACGGCTGATGTCAGTCCTGATGCCCTGATGCAGCTATCATTCCAGGTGATCATTTTAATTTAAGTCAGGGCATCCGGACTGACTTCCTCAGGACGGCTGATGTCAGTCCTGATGCCCTGATGCAGCTATCATTCCAGGTGATCATTTTAATTTAAGTCAGGGCATCCGGACTGACTTCCTCAAGATGGCTGATGTCAGTCCTGATGCCCTGATGCAGCTATCATTCCAGGTGATCATTTTAATTTAAGTCAGGGCATCCGGACTGACTTCCTCAGGACGGCTGATGTCAGTCCTGATGCCCTGATGCAGCTATCATTCCAGGTGATCATTTTAATTTAAGTCAGGGCATCCGGACTGACTTCCTCAAGATGGCTGATGTCAGTCCTGATGCCCTGATGCAGCTATCATTCCAGGTGATCATTTTAATTTAAGTCAGGGCATCCGGACTGACTTCCTCAAGATGGCTGATGTCAGTCCTGATGCCCTGATGCAGCTATCATTCCAGGTGATCATTTTAATTTAAGTCAGGGCATCCGGACTGACTTCCTCAAGATGGCTGATGTCAGTCCTGATGCCCTGATGCAGCTATCATTCCAGGTGATCATTTTAATTTAAGTCAGGGCATCCGGACTGACTTCCTCAAGATGGCTGATGTCAGTCCTGATGCCCTGATGCAGCTATCATTCCAGGTGATCATTTTAATTTAAGTCAGGGCATCCGGACTGACTTCCTCAAGATGGCTGATGTCAGTCCTGATGCCCTGATGCAGCTATCATTCCAGGTGATCATTTTAATTTAAGTCAGGGCATCCGGACTGACTTCCTCAAGATGGCTGATGTCAGTCCTGATGCCCTGATGCAGCTATCATTCCAGGTGATCATTTTAATTTAAGTCAGGGCATCCGGACTGACTTCCTCAAGATGGCTGATGTCAGTCCTGATGCCCTGATGCAGCTATCATTCCAGGTGATCATTTTAATTTAAGTCAGGGCATCCGGACTGACTTCCTCAAGATGGCTGATGTCAGTCCTGATGCCCTGATGCAGCTATCATTCCAGGTGATCATTTTAATTTAAGTCAGGGCATCCGGACTGACTTCCTCAAGATGGCTGATGTCAGTCCTGATGCCCTGATGCAGCTATCATTCCAGGTGATCATTTTAATTTAAGTCAGGGCATCCGGACTGACTTCCTCAAGATGGCTGATGTCAGTCCTGATGCCCTGATGCAGCTATCATTCCAGGTGATCATTTTAATTTAAGTCGGTAGGTCGCATAATTGGCTTGCGCAAGATCAAAACTTGCCGGAGGAGCTACCTAGCGTTCAACATGGATAGAAATCAAGCACAGAGTCGAGGCAAACTGAGACCAAAACTGTCAGATTTTTAAAGGTTTTCGGATGTTTTTTTGGAAAGGCATTTGTGAATGGGTATTAAAGAGTGGTGACTCAGTCTGAACTGGCTGTTTAGAACATTGCAGGGTTATGGCCATGTAACCCTGCTGGTTTTAAACAGCTGTTTAAGCTTATCTTATCGCCACTCTTTCATTATGCCCTTATTTAGGGAGTGGATTTATGTGTTTAGGGGTTTGTTCCTTTGTTTGTGATGGGGTTAGGGGTTTGGTTTTTATGTTGGTTTAGTTTTGGTTTTCATATTTTCTTTTCTTAAAGTGATCTTTTTGAAGCAAGGAAGGACTGCTGTGAAAGAGTATAAGAAAGTTTTTTATTTTTAAATCCAAGTTAGTGCTGTTGAAAGGCAAGGGACTTACTTTCAGGGGAAAGTTTAATGTGTTTTTAACTGTGTGTGATTGTCCAGATGGCGTACTACAGGCTAACCGGGCAGACAACCGCAACCTACGAGTCGGCCAGTACGTCGGCCTTCAAGCACGGCCGAACTGAGACGCTACGACCAGCCACGATGGCTACGAAGCGATGTGCCGAGGCGTTTCATAAAGAGTCGGGGGTCAGCGCACAGGAGAAGAGAGCCCTGATGAAGGCTTGTTCCGATACGCACTACAACCTCACCAAGGAGGCTCTCATGGGTTAGTGACAGAAGAGGTCAAGGTTTCTAAGACTAATAAAATTGAAGTTTTCTCTCTGTCGTCAAAACCTCTTGGGAGCAAAAAGATATTGTTGTTAATTAATAAATGATCATAGTTTAAAACTCTTGAGTGAGGGCTAAGTCGTGGCACATGTTATTTATTTCACTGTTTTCTCCAAAGTGCAATGCCCTGGGGGTGTCAAAATCCTTGATATCCTAGACTGGACCATTCGAAAATCTGAGAGGTGGATCAGGTTCCTGAGTTTTGAAAGGCTGAAAAATATTTTCGCTTGTATACTTCGTGCACAAAACTGTACAGACATTCAGACCTACCTAGATCTAACCCCCTGATATAGTGGAGCCATCCGTTCTTTGTAGCATTCTCCCAGATGTCATGCTGACAGCCCTCCCCCCCCCCCCCCCCCCCCCCCCCCCCGCCAATCAAACTCTTTGGCTTACTGGGAACCCAGTAACTGGTGGCACCTTCCTGCATGTGTGTAATTCCCAGGGTTAGTCCCTCACTTAAAGGCATTAGTATGTGCACTAGATTGGTAAGATTTAAAACCTAAAGTTGTACAGATTTTCCTGTTGCTTACATGGTATCAAGATGAGTATGGTGGAAGTGATTAAGCCTGCAAAATTAGGTTCGATCTTGAGAGACCCAAACACCATGTTCTAAAGCAGTGAAAAGCATGACCTGAGACCGATTTATGTAGCGCCTTTTAAGGGTTTACATGGTTAGACCTTACATCTGTAATTTTCACAAAATTCTTCCAGTTAGGGTCAGTACTATAGTACATGGACAAACCAACCACACTAAGTATGGAGAGAGGCATACCAAAAGGTTAGGTCGGAGAGTACTGTACTATTCTGAAAGGCTTTCAATGGATATATAAATTCCTTACCCTGGTGTTGCAAGGAATTTACCAAAACAACCTTTCTTTACTTTCAACCGTAGGTAAAGGCTGGGATCGTCATCTCTTTGGATTACGGAAACTGACGGAAACATTCCTCACAAAACCTGACATCTTCACCGACCCCGCCTACTCGGAAATCAATCACATCATTCTGTCCACCAGTACGCTGTCCAGCCCGGCTGTGCTGATCGGGGGTTTTGCTCCAGTCACGCCCAACGGGTTCGGGATCGGCTACAGCGTCTCTGATGATAACCTGGGGGTGAATATAACGAGTTACCCCGACTCTCACAGTGTGGAGGACTTTGTGGAGTGTATCAACAGCAGCTGGGAAGATATGTATGAAGTCTTGACCACGACGACATCGGTGAAAGCAAAGAAGTAGTGATTAGGAGAGACTCTCACTCTGTCCCCACCCCCCCCTGCCCGCCACACCCCCTTCACTTGCTATGATTCCTAACAACAGACCAATCAGTTATAAATCCTTCTCAAATGACGCCACTATTTTATTGCGCGACATGCTGGAGTACTTTATGCGCATGTCATGCACACTTATCTTGTCACTCAATACACTCCTTCTCGCAGTAACCTACAATCAGCTGATCAACGTCTCCTGGTAGAAGACATGGCCAAGAACACGTGGGGAGCACGTTCATTCCTAGTAACTGCAGGGAAAGTGTGGAATGGTTTTCCGTATGACATCAGAGCTGCTGACATGACATCATCATTGAAAACTGCTCTCAAAACTCCTCTGTCTAAAGTTAATGTAGATATTCAACATATTAATTTTCACTTTTGAACTATTGATTTGTATTATAAGCGAGCGCCATGAGCTCCTGTTTGGTGGATACCAGCGCTATACTAGACTCCATTATTATTATTAGAACTAGAACTGTGCAAACATGTGCTACGAAACACTGGATGGCACTATGCCTGCAGATCCTACATGTGCGTAGTACCCCAGTGTGACAGACTGCCGACGTTGCTGTAAAAATGTGACGTCAGTGCGAAGGCTCTATTTTAACCCCATCCACCTGACGTCATCACTACAATAATGTTTGGTTGCACCGATTTGGGACCAAGTTTCCTTGTGTGTTACTGTGTAGCGATCATTTTAGTAGATGCGTCTGAATTTATATACGCTATATCTTTACATGCAAATTGACTCCAAAAAACAAAATGGGGACAGCAGCAGCGTGTGATGTCATTGAAGGGGATTATACAATTTGTGTGTAAAGTTGTCTGAGAATGATTGACACATCATTGGTTTTTCGGAATGCAGCATTCAAACCCAGTCTCTAGCTTCAACTAATATGCATGTTCCATACACCCGACTGTGAAAATTAAAGGTATTGTTATTACTGGATTGGTCAGGATAAAAAACATCATTGTTTAATTTTAGTCTGAAAGCTTACTGATTATGAACTGGGTTTTTTTCTGTGAAATACTTCCTTCTGAAAAGAATGAATTCATGTTTGAGAAAAAAATGTACCTGAAACCTATAAAAATGCAATCTGCTGATTTCGGTCGTAACAACCAATATTAAGAAGGAAGTGTTTACGTGCTGAAGATTGTGCTTGTTTTGTTGTTTTATATTTTCTCCAGACTCGCACAACGGATGAAGCCTAAAGTTTCACCGGTTTGTTATGTCATGTATAGGGTTGATCAAACAAAACATGAACACTTTCTGCGACTACTTCGTCAGCTCTACCAATCCTGTATAATACCTTTTAGCTGTTATGTCAAGAGAACTGAATTTATGTTTCTGTTTTTTTATGGGATTTTGTGCTAATCGTTTACTTATTTTCGTAAATAAAAAAAAGAAAAAAGTTTGGGACAGGACTATAATTTTTTTCAGGACATTTGATACCTGTATCAGCTTTTTTAAAAATAAGCTCGGAAATTCAAAATTCATAATTTTGTTAGTGTTTTAATTAAAAAATAATTAAATAAACAAATCATTACCGACACTTTATCATGAGTATGGTGGCGGGTTTGTAGTAAATCTTAAGTAGATTTTTCGTTTCGGATGATTGCAGGGTTTTGTTTTGGACTGGAGATGTTGTGTTTATAGATTTCATTAAGTGTTGTGGTGTGGGCTGTTTGGAGATTTGTGAGGGCCAGGTTTGCAATTTGCCCAAACCGGAACATTGTTGTACCTTTTAAGAATGAAAGATTCAAGGATCATGTCTTCCTCAGGAGAGAACCATTTCCACTACAGATCCCACTCCGTGACGACAGTCAGAACTATCCATGATTTGATTACACAGTGAAGTCGGCCATGTTAACGGGCAATGAAACTCATTGTTTGAACACACAACTGTGCATTTTGCGTAAATACTGCATGAGGCATTCATCAAATTCCTTGCATGGTTGATCAGTAAACCACTTTGCCACGTAGTGTAGAACACCCGACAAAGTTCAAAATCAAAACCAAACTTGCCTGTAATGATGGCATCTATCAGGAACTATCTTTACCAATGAAAAGTTTGTGATCAAAATCAGAAATGATTTGCAAGCACTGCATACAGCATTCCCTTTCAATTTGTGTTTACTTGCAGTTCTAAAAAGAGAAGAAAGGCCCCTCTTCCGCCTACCAACGCCCCGCCACCAAAGTGGAAATGTGTTTAAGAAATAATGCAATACCATTTAGTGTTTTCAACCTACATGAATTTCATTCCATAGTGAAAATCTCCATCTAATACTCTAATACTCTGTGTATTATTTATTTCAGTTACCATGAATGTATAAAGTTTTTTATCAGACGGTTATTAAAGAGACGTATCCAAAGGATTTACTGATGTAATCAGGTGGCCTTTGTATAATTTATTTCTCTGATTTGCTATTTACATAACGGGACACGTTGCAGCAATGTACATTTTTTTTTAACACAGTTCACAATAATATGTACAGTCATAATTTGAAAGAAGGCCTAGCTGTACCACTGACAGTTGTCAAAAAGGCCCTAACAGTTTCTCATTGGCCCTTTCAAGTATAAAAAAACACCTTATTTTAAGTTACCAAAACCTTCAGGCAAAACACTTCCTTTTTCCTTTGTTAAATATCCAAAAAAATAATCGTGAAGACAAATGCACAATCTTGAAAATTTTACACACACAAACATACACGGATGGAATGGATCATAAATACTTCATACTTAATAATTTACACACAGCAAATTTAAGAATTACAAAAATTGTTCATAGCCTGATGATCTGACCCAGTCTTTCTTGAAGGCTTAATATTTTTAAAATGACAAACTGCTTAATTTGAATACAAAGTACCAATTACCGTTGCACTATACTAATTGGAAAGGAAAAGAAGACAATAGATTGTGTCTGATGTTTGAAATAGTTTGGTTTCACCTCAAAAAGTGAACAAAATATTGCAGAAATAAGTTTTGAAATCACCGAAAATTTATGGCAACACTTCTATTTGATATGACTTCTATTTGATCCAATGCACAGCACTTAAAGTTTCTGCCCAATTCTTTCCACGCTACTTCCAGTGAAATGTGCTAAGATCACCATCATATCTAAAAGATCAAGACCACAGAGTTCTACTCTAGGCTTTGTAAGCAGAACTTTGCGTCACAATGTAAACAAATATAAATAGTTCCCATTGACATCACACAGTGTAAAGTCATTTGAACGCACAACTATGCACTATGCATAAATACTGCATGCGCCACGCGTGAGTTTATCAAACTCCTTGCATAATTGGACGGTAAACCCCTTGGCTGCGTTGGAAAATAAGAATGCTTGAATCAGCTCAAAGGCAAAACCCAATTTGCCCATAAAGAAGACATCTATCGGGCACTATCCACGCACACCTCAAACATATTTAACTGACCCATGGAGTATGCACACTACCATCAACAATCACAACAGGTGGAATGTCTCTAGGGGTAAGCAGTAGGGGTAATTGCACCATGGTGTTCTGGGATTTTGGAATTGAATTCCGGCGTGGCAAAACTTCCCAACGCAAGCCCTTCCTCTATGAATGATAAAGTCATTAAAAGATTTTAAATCACAATTAAGCCATAGGTTCCAAGTAATGTGCACAGCATCTTGTCTCTGTTTTTGGAATGGCTTGAAAATAAATGCAACGTGGTTGGGAATAGTACAGTTACACGAAGACATTTTTCCAAGTGAAGTGACTTTTAATTTTACAAATAAAGCCGTCTCAACAAAAGTTAGTAATTCTTAGTTAGTGGGTTTTGAGGCATTGCATAGTGAGGTATCAACTTATATTCAGTTTGCGGTATCTACATCGCTGTGTAGATTGTGTTCTTTGAGAACTTGTCTTGCTATCTTATTCTACTGCCGCAGGGTAGATTTCGGAATTCAGGAGACTACTTTGTTCTGAAAAGAACTGTCCTGCTTATTAACTACTACCTGGGGGAGGTAGGAAATCGGCCGGGACTACTACTTTCGCTTATAGTGGATTGAGGGGACTTCTCATTATTAACTTCACTGCCCCGGAATGAGTTCTTAATTAGTCTCAACATGTTGACTAGCCTGCTCTAGTCATTGTGGGGAGACTGAACAATATTATAGTTATGATAAATATCTAGAAGTGGATGAAATGTTCCACATGGAATTACATAATGCTGGAATGTTACACTAAATAAAAAGTACTCTCTTGTAAACAATTTCTCCACCACAAAGGCATTTTTTCAAGTTTCAACACAACAGATTGAGGATACACATTTAACAACACAGAGCAGAAAATTTGATCGTTCTGAATTGTACAATTTATGTACCAACCTTTTAACCATAAAATTTCAATGGCTCAATGTCACAAAGAGCTAAGGTTGATTTCAAATGTGAATCAATCTTAACTGCTAAGCAAAGTGTTGACAACTCACTATGGTAATGCTGACAACTCATCTTAAGATGAATCTTAGTGCTTTGTGAAATTAATCCCAGTGAGTAAATCCAAGTCCTCTCTTGAAATACCTAAACACCTAAATATTTAAAATAAACACTAAGTACAGATTACTTGTATGATTTGGGTTTCAAGTGTAGCATAGGCCATGTACAATTGGATGACAATGACGGTGGCTACGACAAGACCACTGAAAAGTCCTATTCTTCAATTTTGTGCTGCAGGCAAAAGCCCTTTTTATACAATCCCCCAGAAAACCTAGATTCCTTGAGACGAATTTTAAGAGCGCAGATTGTTTGCTTATGTTCTCACGCTTCAGAGATTTCACAAGCTTTCACACGACACCAGGTAATGAACTGACCAACATTCCATGCGTCGAGACTATAATGTAGCTGGTTACCACTGTACTACAGAGTTTTTGTTCCTAATAATCACTAGTACCAGTTAATGATGACTTACCAAACTATCGTGTACATGTTATGCACACAGCGCGTTCCGGTTCAGATTTTTAGCATGATGCCCATTTAAAAAATGTCAGCGCAAACCTTTGCGTGGTAAGACCGCTTTCGCAAGTAATGCCCGACAATAAACAACGCATTATTGGAACTGCCTGCTGGTTTTGAGGCTTGTAAGTTTGTCGTCGATCAACCAATAAAATGTTTTGTTATGGGACAAGATGAGTTAATGCTTGTATAGTAAAATGCTTATTGGTTCTGGCCAAATTAATAGGAATGAAAAGATTTCATACACCTCCAGGGAATTCATTGTGCTAGGCTGGCTGTGTGGTCCAGCTCAAGCATCTTTCTGCACTGTCCTTGTTGGTGATATAGAAAGGGGGGTTCTAACATTGGCCCTTAAGATAGGGTTCAATTTCATAAAGCTGCTAAGCAGAAAATGTTGCCTGTGGATCTTTTTTTTTAACACAGGACTCAGGAAAGTACTGAGTGTACAGTACTTAACATACATCGGTGTATGCGTAAAACCACAAATACTATTCTTTATTCCTGATGCAAATTTAGCAACTATTAAAAAAAAGTTGCAGTACCCGCTGCTAAACTATAGGATTTGAACTGTCTCTAGCTACTGGGCCAAGCTCAGTGGTCCAGTGGTAAGACATCTGCTCCAGAATGGCAAAGGTTATGGGTTCGAATCCCACCCAAGTAATTTGCGTGTCAATTTGTTCACTGGACTCAGGATAGTACTGACTATACAGTGCTTAACACACATCGGAGTATGGGTAAAACTAAAATATACAGAAAATGTTGCCTAGTAAATTTGTTGGCTTAGTGGGGCACCAGTTGCAGCCATATGAATTACATGGTATTATGGCTGGTAAACTGTTTCTATTATAAAGCGAGGTATTTCTGTGCTGAACTAAAATCTTGCTTCATGAAACTTGGGACCAGCTTCTTCTTTATTTGAGCTCATAGTATTTGCCCGTTTTAGGATCGAAATAACAGTTGAGGCAGGGATCATAGAGTAAGTCTAGTTCCTCGTCTTCTTCACTCTCTGTGACTTTCCCATGATCATCACTGCTCGTTGACTTGGTCCTGACAACATCTGCCCTTAACACTGTAAGATAAAATAAAAAAGATAAACAAATAAAAGAAAATGTCATTAGTACATTAAGCAAACTTGAAATTCTGATTTCTATTTTCCATACGTAAATAGTAAAACAAAATTTGTAATAACTTTGTTACAGGCATAATATTCTTCCTACTTTAGTCCTTTCTAATTTTTTGCCCTCAGAAAAATCCAGCAAAATTGTTATAAAAAAGCGTAAACTATATGTACATGTAGGTCAGCCGTTGTGCTATAACTACAAAAATAAAGAACAGGGCTAGAATTTGGGGGATGCACAAGACCACCTGGCATGAAGCTCAACAAGTTTGACTGGACCAGAATTCTTTTTACAGTGCCAAAATGAAAATAAGAAGAAAACAAAACTACACAGTTAAATATCAAAACTGTTTATATTTGAACAAGCACTAAGATTTCTCTCATTTGTAGTTGTACTATGGGCGAGTATACTTTGATACTCAACAGAAATGACTGATATCGCTGGCGTGTCGTGGCCGAGTGGATAAGATCACTGGACTCAAGCTCTGGTGTTTCTGATCAGCAGAGAGGGGTTCGAGCCCCGGTCGTGACACTTGTGTCCTTAAGCAAGACACTTAACCATGATTGCTTCGTCCTTCGGATGGGATGTAAAGCCGTTGGTCCCGTGTGTTGTGTAATGCACGAAAAAGAACCCAGTGCACTTATCGAAAAGAGAAGGGGTTTGCCCCGGTGTTCCTGGTTTGATCGGCTGCATATTGCACCACAGCACCTTGTAAAACCATTACATGGTGCTATGTAAAGGAGTAGGTCTCATACTTCAAACGTTGCCCCAAATACCTTGCAGGAAAATACTGAATGTTAAGTGCTTAGAGGCTGGCCTGCAGTAGGCGCTATACAAATACAATATACTATTATTATTATTATATCTATCAGACTCAAAGTTAACATTTTAACATTTATCACAATTTTTATTTATTTATAGATATTACACAGTGAGATTTTACTCTTCAATTGGAAAAACACAAAACCACCGGACTTGCGAAAAATCACTGGCCTTGGGTCCAGTGTAAATTTTCAAGCCCTGAAAAAGATACATGTAGGTCTCCTTATCAACTAATAGAGAAAAGTTGAAACATCACATCTTGATTAGCACTTAAGATTCATGCACACTTTAAGATCAATCTTAGCTGGCTGATCGATCTCAGCAGGTTGTGAAATCGAGCCTGCTGATGCCTGTTGGGCTATTGTAAACATTTGATCCTTATATATAGACAGTTCCCAATAGACGCCATCTTTACAGGCAAATTGCATTTTGGCTTGCAGGCTCGTCAATAGTCAAATTATTAATGGAGCCGCTCTGTTTACTAACCAATGAGTTTTGTGAAATGTGCGCGTGCCGCGCGCCGTTTTCACACGAAACGCATGACTGTGTGTTCTAAATTGCCCGTAAAGATGGCTGATTTACGCCATATTGCAACCTATCTACACAAAAGAATTAACAAACATCTGTACCTGGTGGCAAGTCTTTTCCTGGTGAGAGTATAGCAGCTTCCTCCTGGTCTGCTCTTATCTTCTCACTCGGAAGCACGATGGGCGGACTGAATAGGTTGGACCAATCCCTGCATACAAAGACGTATCGATCAAGAGATTGTACACCCAGGTGTCCAGATCATTGCAATGGCATGGAGAGTGATGTATAAAGCTTTGCATGGTGAGGAAAATAAGAAGTAACTAAAACTAGTAAACTTGCCGGTACAACCATGTGTAAATCACTTTTGGGAGGAGGGTTGGCTCTGAGAAGAGCCGGTGTGGTCTTGATATTTTGAACGTTATACTCTGCTCGTTTCTCCTGAAGATGAGCAGAGTATACTGTTCCAAACATCAAGACCACACTGGCTCTTTTCAGAGCAAACATTCCTCCAAAGAGAGATTTACATCTGGTTGCAACCCCAAGTTTACTAGTTATAGTTACTTCTTAATAATGAGGGGTTTTGCAAGTCCAAGGCCACAGCCCCCATTTTGCACTCTTTTCTTGTAGAGCCCTGGTTTAGTGAAGCGAATTTACACCCCCCTAAAATTTGATGACCCTATACACTAACCCCCCCCCATTTAATCAACAGCCAACCTGCACAAACCCCAGCAGGGAACAGCATAGTGTATTGACGTGGTTATGTGCCCCCTCATGGACAGCCAGTCATATACTTGATGATAGTTATTGAATGAGCAGTTATATAACTTTATCAGTTCACTAAAGTGGCTGTTTTCATCTATTTTTCAGATTTGTGAATGACATTGTAAATTAACAAGTTGCAAGTGTTACATTGTTAACAACAGATACGGTGTTCATACACGGACATCAATCATGTCAATTGAGGGGGGGCACGGAGGCATGCCCCCGTGCCCCCCCCCCCCTTAGTTACGCCACTGGTCATGGCACCTGTGTCCTTGATTGAGAAAAATAGTTATAATTGCTTCTCTTCACCCAGGAGTAAATGGGTACCATTGAGGGTATAGATTCATCATGCCTGCAAGAAGGGCGCAAGGCTCTACACCCTTCTTCCGATCACATAAAGTACTTTTTGTCCCAGTATCAGAAGGTCGTAAGCAACAAAACACAACTTTGCCCATTAATTGCTTTCATGCCCTTTCTCTGGTAAAACTTTTACTACGCCCTTCTTCTGGGCACACAACAGACTGTTCTTATGATTGATTTAACTTGTTGCACTACATTGGCAGCACAGTTTGTATACTCCCCAGGGAGCTGAGATGGCCTAAGGAATGAAGTAAATGGTCAAGAGATCATAGCATACCTTGGATTGGACTGCATGAGTGGATTGTTACTGGACGGGAAATGCATCTCATCTTGATACCGATGACCTCGATGAGCATCCTAGTAAATGACAACAACAAAAAACACATTCATTTACAGGCATACAGTATCTTTAGTTATTGTTCATTTGTGATCATCCATTCCCAAAACCAGGCACTTTCTGCCAAAACGATCAAGGCGCACAAAGGCATTCCTACGGGCACATGCCCACAATCCATTGGACTACCAGGCGTTCTCCTAGACCGGATCATTGTGCCGAAGTACAGGAGCATTCCTCAGGAGTGAATATGAATATTAGTATTTTGAAAAATCCAGCGGAAAATTCAGGTGGTTCAATGGAACGGTCCATGAGAATGTACTGGAATACTTAATGTTTTAAATTAGATCAAATCGATCGCTGACTACCCACCAGTGGTTTCCAGGTGCTGTAGGTTGTTGCCGTGTCGTCACTGGAGCTACTCAGGTCATCGTCACCGTAGTTATGGATGTCAAAGCTGTTGTTAGCCTGGTGCCCATCACTTCCATCTTCCTCATACATCTCTTCAAGTTGCTGCCTGCGGAGACTGGCCAGCATGTTAGCCTCCAGGGACGAAGCCAGAGAGGAGCTGTTAGACTGGTACCTTCTCCAGTCATAATCCTGTTCACGTCAAAATAATAATAATAAAAACAGGCATTTATACCAGGCTTAAAGGTAGAGTCATAGATTGCGTTTTTTTGTCAACGTAATGCTGATTTATAGGGGACATTTTCAAGAAATATACAGTAAAAGTCACATGTGAAAGTTTCAGCTAAATACAGAGTCTACTTGCTGAGAAAACAGCAAAAGATTGTCACAGTATTTTCTCAAGAATGTCAAATCCATCTGCGTTTAGGGAGGTGACAGAGGGTACCAACAGCATCTCTGGCCACAGCATTCGCGAACGGACACCAGCTCTCGGAAATCTGAGAAACAGTTCTTGCATGAATCGTTTCTCAAAATTCAAATGTTTTGGGGTGAAAAATGAACCAAACCATATTACTTCGAAGGAAATCATTTCTCAAAATAGTTTATTATCAACAGCCACAGTCAATGAAGTTTTTATGGCAAATCATTTTTGGAGTGTTTACCAATCTAAGACCCTACATATGTACCTTTTAATACTAAGCGCTATGGTGCTGTTGTCCTTGCAGATTAGTAAGTACGAGCAAGACCCAATTTCATAAATAATGCTTTAAAAAGTTCTACAAAACTGGTGAAGTGTCTTGCTCAGAGACAGGAGTGTCATGACCAGGACTCGAACCCACACTCTGCTGATCAGAAACACCCCACCGCTCGGCTATGACACACCGTTTGTTCAACATAAGAAAGAATCAACTCACGTCTGACAGTCTTGGGTCATCTTTTGGGATTTCCTTGAGTCTCTTGGAGTGAATACTCAATCTGGAGACCGAGCCCATGACTGGCGAAACGACCGATGAGGAAGCCCTCGTGTGAGATTCTAGAGCGCTCGTCGTGAGGAGAGATTTCCTTGTCAGCTGAGGGGATAAACTCGCTGTGGGTTTGGGCGAGTCAAAGTTATCTCGTCGGGTATCCAATTCATCGCCTGAGAAAAATAACAACAACAATCAAGATAAAACATTTTCTGGGGTAGGCTCTTCCTTTACCAGCCTCAGTCCCTAATCCTCCAAAATACTCTTCAGGAAGTTGTCTGACTTTGTCGGACTTGGTTACTGCAGGCCCAAAACAAAAATTGCTTATCATTGGTACAGGCAAACCAGTGTAAGTCCAAACAGTTGGGTGTTGAGTTGCTATAGAGAAGAAGATTTCTAAGGCTGTGGGAGGATCTCGAGGAAATAACGCTAGAGGGTTAGGTTAAACAGAAAACAATAACAGAACAAAAAGTCCCAGACTTTTGGAAATTAAACCCCATAAAAAAAATTTAAATAAAAATCTGAAACTTTACGTCTGAGAATATTTCAATCATACTCAAAAAGTCTGAGCTTGATTTTCGATCTTATTTTTAGAATCGGGAGACTAAAAGTCTATTGACCTTGTTCATGAGTTTGCCATTTTAGAGCACGCTGACAATATTGGAGTTTGTGAAAGACAAGTATCTGCACATTATGTGACCTAAACACATACACCACATACATGAAATAACAAACCTGTGAACGTTGAAATTTAAATCAGTCATCGGATTTACAAGAAAATATTGCCCCCAAAAATATGCTATGTGAGTATCAATTCCAACACCCTACCTAGGCGGCTATTGCCTTGCATAGTACAGTGACAGGTATTTGATTCATTCATTGGGATTACAAGTATCAAAAACTTGTAGGAAAGTATTTTAAATCAAGTACAAAGTTTGTAGCCTCGAGTACAAGTAATTTGTATGTCGAGTATCGTGTATGGACTTTAAGTTTGAGTACTATGCTAGCCAAGAACAAGAACCTTAAATACGACACTCGAGTAGTACTTAAGTACGAGTCTTATAACACTGGGGTAAATACCTGAAGAGTTGGCTGAATGAACTGGGCGGGGACTGGGCGTGTCCCTGATGATTGCATCATATCGACTCCTCCTGTCTACACCATTCTCACGGTGGTTATTCCCAGCAGCTGACCTATCAGGGTACTCCGAGGTAGAGACTGCAGCCTCATCCTCGTCTGGTGTGGCAGACTGCGATGAGGTCTCTGTAATTTTCTGCAACTAAAACAACAATAGCAGCTGTGATATATCATACAAATATTGGATGCCTGTGAGTACAATATAGCAGAATATAATCATGAGGTGAAACACGCTTACGCTTAGGCAATTTTTTTCTGCTATAGTTAGCTTGAAAGTTTGCTTACCATTAAGCAGCGCTATGAAATTGGCCCCTGGACTGTTCCAGGGTTCGCCCAGTGAAATGGAAAAGACCATGGCCTAATTTCATAGCGCTGCTTAACGGTAAGCAAACTTTTGTGCTAACTATAGCAGAAAAATTTGCTTAAGCGTAAGCGTATTTCACAAGTTAGCAAGGAAATTAGGCAGCCATCTTGCGTGTTCACCATGGATTTGCATTGTTAACGTCATTTACTTTCATACAGTAAGCACCTGGAGGTTAGCATGCCTTTTCATGTGCTTACGGTTAGCAGCGCTATGAAATGGAAATCGCACAGTAAGCACAAAATCAGCCGTTAAGCAGCTCTATGAAATTGGGCCCAGATTTCAAGGAGTGATTTCATTCTGCTACATGTATATCATAAGAATAAAATGCATCCTATATTTGTTTTAAATACCTCACACATAGATCCCTCTCATTTGGTATTTTTCATGTAATTCATAATATTTTTTTGTTACCATTTGTTTTGAAAAGATAAGGTTCGGTCTTCATAATTGCTGTCCAACAAAGAGAACATGGCAGAGATGGTTTCAGTATGAAAGTCTGTTTTACCTGTAGTTTCTTTGGCTCCAGATGTCTGCTCCGTTCAATCTGTCTGATGGGCGCTGACCTCGGTGGTGATGTGAATGTATAAATCTTCCCTTCTCTCTGCTGATCATTGGATACTCTGCCTGCCTCAGCCCTGCATAGACAATCAAAACTCTTTCAACTTGGAACTAACTGACCCCTTGCATGATACACAGCGCACTTACACGCACTTATCCTGTCCCCCGTTTTGAAAGAAATTGACCCCCAAATTGTTGGAAACGGTAGATGGCCATTTTGTGGCAGTGCCATGCTAAACCTTGTCAAATTAACCTGCCCCACAGACTCCCTCCCAGCCGCCACATCCATGCCCCTCTTCCCATCTGCCGCTTGTCCTCACCTTGCTTGTTTGTTATTACGCCTGGATGTGTTGGGCTGTCCTGACTTAGCTAGACCCGGTGGGTTGGCCTGCTTTTCATCTTCTTTCCTAGACGTTCGGACAGAGTTGACGTCCGTGATTCCCGAACCAACTGTGGAAGCACCTACAACCAAATATAAGAACCAGCTCTCTTCAATACCAAAGATTGAATAGCAGGACTGGAACTTCACCTTTGGGACGGCAAAACCATTTTCATTTTTAAAAAGGGCATTTCCATTCGAAAAATCTTCAAAGTCTATGAGAAACTTTTGAAGGGGCACCAAGGCCGAGACCAGGGCAACAGAGGCCGTGTAATTCACGAGAAGACGAGCAGTTTTCTTTTAAAAAAACCTATTTTGAGAAAAGTTTTGAATGGACATGTTTGCAAAGAAGAATTTTTTCTACAATCTTTCCAAAATGAACACCGTCAAAAATGGTTTTACATTTGTTACATTTAGCCTGGATGGAAACAATGACTGCAGTTCACTTCTAATGTACTAACTTAGATCTTAAGGATTGAGTAATTATTTCCTACCGGAGGATTTTTCAGTCCTTGAAGACATCCCTCCTTCTTTCTTCTCTCTGCGTCCACTCTTTGGCATCCCTCCGTCTCCTCGTCCCTTCCCTCTCTGCCTCTGTACCTCCTCACTCTCTGATAAGCTGTCAATCCGGTTCAGCGTCGGCCTCTCCCCTTTCTTCTTCCGCCTCTGCGTACGCCCCTTCTGGGCTTCATGCCCGACGAGATCATCACTCTCGGAGAGACTCTCCACGCGGGATCTCATCGAGTTACTTCCTTCACCCGATGCCTTCAAAGATTTCTCAGACCTCCCGTTCTTCTCCTCGTCTCTATTGGATTGGCTGATCCGTGACGAGGCGTATTTCAAAATGGCCGCATCTGACATTCGACCTGACCTATCAGCATCACTTGATTCCTCAGAGTCTTTTCGGTGGGCGCTGGAGTCGACGTATCTACTCCGATCGTAACCGCTTCTGCCTGACGTGCTGGTGTCGCTGCCAGCTGATAGACTGTCACCTCTTTCTCTCTTCCCACTGTTTGGACGGACCTTGACAATACGACGAGATTTATCTCCGGACTTTTGACGGGGCGGGTGGGGCTGGACGAAGTTGTCATCTTTGTTGTTTTCCGAGCCTGCTGACCATGTGTTGCTTCCTTTCAGTGTACCTTCAATAGGAAAGAAACATCAGACAAAACTCTTACTATCAGTGAGATGACTAACCATTCAAAACCATTCAACTGCAAGGTTTTTGTATTGTGGAGTAACTGTGCACAGAACTATATGTGTAGATATATTCATCACATTACAACATATGCAGGCTGGTATATCTACATGTATCACTCAAAACCATGTTGATGATATAGAAAGGTCAGACAGTAGGAGGGTTGACAGTGTACTGTGTAGAAGCATTCACCACATGATATTATATTGCAGGCTGGCATAGTCTGTCCATCATTTGAAACCATGCAGATATTACTGAATGGTCAGACAGTAGGAGGGTTGAGCTTTACTGATTCCTTTAATGACATGTACCTTTGTCAACTTTGTCCTCAAGGTCAGCCACATTGGTGCCAGGGTCTGAGGACTGGCGCTGGCGGCCGTGTAGTACCAGGGAGTCACCCTCAGTCTTGGACGAGATACTCCTGTCACTAGGCAAAGGATCCCCTGAAAAATTAAATTAAATTAAATTATTAAATTAAATTTCAAACAGTGTGAGACGTCAGAGGGGTTTTTTGTGGAAGACTAGAACAATTATTTTCCTTCCAAACATACTAGAACAATTATTTTCCTTCCAAACATATATGCATTACAAGGAATAATGCACTGAGAGAAAAAACATTCTTCATTGTCTTTTGTATTCCAACCAGTGCCAATTGAACTTTTTTTAAATTGTTCTCTTTTTTTGGAGGGGGTCGGTAATTTGGGGGTGGGGGTTTTAATTCTATTTTGGTTTCCTCACAACCCACACAAAAAGCTGTGACACTAGAAATCACTAACAGATTTATATTTTTGTAAAGGAACAATTAACACTACTCCAAAAGATAAGACTCAAACTGCCTCTAGCTACCGGGCAAGCTCAATGGTCTAGTGGTTCAGACATCTGCTCTAGAATGGCAGAGGTTTTGGGTTCGAATCCCACCGGGCTAATATGTCTGTCAAAAAGTTAACAGGACTCTGTTGCATTTTTAACAGTTTTTCAGATACAGTTTTCTCAAAAATGACTTCATTTCGGAGGGAAAAAAATCACAGAAAATTAGTTCTAGTATGAACTTCATAATCAGTAAGCTTTCAGACTAAAACTAAACAATGATTTTGTTTATCCTTTTACGCCATACTAACCATCCTGTTTCTGTGCCCTGGAGTGCGAGGATCTACTGCTTCTACTGCTTGCACTGCCGCCACCCTGCAATAAGAATGTTTTCCAAATCAACAACAAACTCTGGTACGAATAATTAAATAGAGGAGGGGAGGGGGCTCTCCGAAAGTATTTATGACCCATGTAGCGTGTAGCAGCCGAGCGGCTTTCAAACATCAAACTCAAGTTCTGACGGCCGAGTCATCAGAGTATGGGTTTGAATCCTGGTCGTGACACTTGTGTTCTTTAGGCAAGACACTTTAACTATAATTGCTTCTCATCACCCAAGAGTAAATGTGTATCTGTGGTTATAGATTATTGATGTGAACGATTAGCCACCTGTGCGCCAATTAGGCTGCTGGTGCTGCATACTCCAAAGGAGTTGAGATGGTTTCAGAAATGCTTAAGGCCTGATGAACAGGTGCAGTATTAAGCAGCTTTGAGAAGCTAAGTTGACTTAAGCAAGCGCAAAATAACAACTTTTTTTTCCTTTAATGTCAGTTGATTCTACAACTGCAGTTGTTCAATGACTGTTGAATGATGTTCAGCATTGACTTAGGAAGGTACCGAGTTTGGTTTCAGCAAAAAAAGTATTTCATTGTTTTGAATGAGAGAATTGATATTCAGTTAGCAATTCATACATTTCAAAATTGTTACTAATTTTAAGAAAATATTATTCTTTATCCCAGATGTAGTTGTTACATTTTTTAAATTGTTTGTGGTAACCACTGCTATTTGAAGGATTTGAACTGGCCACTCGCAACCAGGGCATGCTCAGTGCTCTAGCTGCTCTAGAATGCAGGGGTTATTGGTTTGAATCCCATCCAAGTCATATGCCTGTTTGGGCTGGGGGGATTGCAAGACTTAGGGAAGCACTGTCTGTACAAAGCTTTTATCACACATCCGTGTATGATATGGTAAAACCCACAAATATTGTTCTTTGTTCCCGATGTAATTATTACACCTATTAAATGTTAAGAAACTTCAGCAAACAGTACCATCAGCCCCAGTAGAATCCCATGAAACATGCCGTGACAAAATGTGAATTGTTATTTCCCATTTGGGCAGTGGACAATGGTGGAGGTCTAACTCCAAAGCTCAGCTTGGAGAACAAAGCATGGATAAGATTTGATGCACGTGAAAATTCCTGAAACATACAGGGCCCGGGTTCCCCCTTATTCTGGACCTGGGAACCTCCTAGATGTTACAATTCAGAATGTTTACAGACTCTGCACAACACCAGAAAGACACAACTACAGGTTGGCACACAATGTGGACTATTCCTGTCTCCCTCTAGTGACTGCTTTACTAGTCTCACAAAAATTAAAGTCTCAAAGAGATTTGGAGAAAACCCTGGAATCAGGAAAATCCAGAGAAGTCTGGGCCCAATTTCATAGAGCTGTTTAAACAGAAAATGTTGCTGAACAATTTTTTGCTAAGCAAAAGGAAACAGGATAACAATCACAGATGGTATATGTTACATAGCATTTTGGCTGGCCACCTTGTTCTTGTAAGCATATTTTTGTTGTGCTTAAGCAGTTCTATGAAAGAAGCTGAAGGGTACTTTTACCTCTCTCTGACTCCCGGCTGAGGCTGGCTTCTTGCCGGCAGACGCTGATGGGACTGGCACTTTGCTTCCAAACGCTATATGCATCGGTCTGTCCTTACGTCCCTTCAGACTGGAGTTCAAGTCCACTGTAGAGTACATAGTCGGGCAGATAGGGGAAATATTTAAGGGAATTGTAAAATTTGATTATACAAGCACGGAATTTGGCTCAAAGTCAAGGTATGTCACGAGAAAGATATGCTTTCTGCACTACGCCACCCATGCCAACAACTGGGGTGAATCGTCTGCCACAAATTTCTGACGTCAACCTCACTTTGGATCTACAGCCTCAATATCTCTACAAACCAGATTTCACAAGTTTCTTTAAATAGCTTACTAGGTTCAGTGGACGAGCACGGTCTGCTGTCAGGTTTGGCTTTGAACTCGGCATGTCTGAGTTTATTCATCGTAAGGATCTGCGACTGGTACACCACGTCGTTGCTGAATTGACAAGCTCTGGGAATACTGTCTACCTCTACGTTGTTTGTGGGAGGGCTGCAGTCGTACAGATCTACGAACAATCAAAATGAAGAAATGATACTGAAAAATATTTATCTAACCACTTTGTAAAGGTCATTGGCAGACGTCTGTCGCGGACAACAACATAATGTTTAAACAGCAGGCCAGAAATTTTATCTTTGAGAGAGCAATTGTACAGGGCAATTCCACTGGAAAATCTTAAAGCCTGTAAAAGTAGCACCAAGGCCGAGATCAAGGGCTACAGAGGGCCTCCATGGCCTCCGTGTAATTCCAGGCCTGGACACATCCGTCATAGGCATCATCCTCTCCTCCTCTTGTTGTCAGTTTGTTGGTGAAAATGTCTCATCACATCATGCAGCATAGACCTCCAGCTGAATCTGTTGCAAGCCAACTGTGGCCATGGCCTGGTGGGAATTTGAAAGTCAACCAAATCACTCTTCAAGACAACCTGACAATCTTGAATTGCAGTTTGGGACTTCCAACTGGTTGGCCTCCTTGTTCGAAAGTTCCATAAAGTATGGGAGTCGGAGTGATTCGATGAAGGTCACATGACCTGCCAAGCGGAGATGGATGAACTTGAGCCTTAATGATGGAATAAAAAATAAATAATGAAGCATAACCATTCTGTTCTTACCATCATCATCGGTGTCGTCCGGGGGCTGGGTCTTCATGGTGAAGATCTTGCGGAGGTGACAGTTGGCGCAGATGATGACGCTGTCCAACGTCTTGAACGTCTGACCTCGGAAACCCTCACTCACCAGAGACACCAGGTCAATGCATAAATTCAGCCACTGGGTAGAGGTAAGAAGGAGTTATTGTCTTGGCACATATTTAGATAATGGGAAAGACGGAGTTTTTCGGGGCTTATAAGAGAGGAAGTCTAGAGATGAGTATCTTGCATGGTTGAGTTGAAGGGAAATGGAAAAGAGGACAGCAAGCAACAACTTGGGTCTAGGACAATTCCACATAAAGGATGTATGCCGTACTATACTAACTTGTCCGTATGCTGTGTTAAAAATTGTAATTAATGAATATTATTATATACTGCACACGTGGATCCTTAGGGAAACTAGAATCATCCACGCTGTTTAAAAGTTCTGGGGTTTTTGTTTTCAGAGGGTGGGTGGACCATTTTGCATGTCTATTTTGTGTTTATTGCATTAAGAAAATTCAAATGGCAAGGATCTATTGTGTGTTATGTAAAACAAATATTTAATGCATTTCAGTGAAATCTGGCTTTGTCATTTCACTCAGCTTCGACTCGTGCAATTGAATGACCCAGGTTTCACCTCGTGATTATATTTGGTGACAATGCACTCACATAAACCCAATATTTGTACACTATTATGCAACTTACCATGGCCCTCTTCATGACAGTAAGGGGTATCTTGGCATGGAGTGGGGTGACAGCAATTTCCTTCTGAGCCGTTGAGAATAAAAGTCTTCGTTTGTTGTTGCCCATGTCGCTCACACTGGTGACAAATCCAACACAAAGTCCAATTGTACATGGAACAAAAGAAAGGAATTCAATTATTTTGGGGCTGGACAAGGATGAAGGTCACTTTCATGATGCCCTACTTTATAGTCTCAGAAGTAATTGAAACTACTAATATAATCGCATAACTAATAATAATGACAGTACTACACAGTTCTTATATAGCCCAACGGGTTTCATTACTTTAACAACAGGTAGCAGAGCTAAGTTTGAAATATGAGACCAGTTTATAGATATTTTTTTATGTTTTTAGATATTTTTTTATGTTTGTAGTCTTGTCATTTCTTCGAGAAAGACTCCGCTAGGGTCGAAACGTCAGGCCACTAACTATTTTTTTTGCATATTTTTTTAAATGCAAATCTTGTTAGGGTTAACAAAGACAAAACCCCTTCTCTCATAATGGTAAGTGTTACTGGGTTCTTTTACGTGCATTACTCGACACACAGGACTTACGGCTCAATAACCTGTCTGAGAGAAGAAGCAATTATGGTTAACTAGGGCCGATTAAGTCCATCTCATAATTGGACTGCGTATTGGCCATGTTGGCAGGGCCGATTAAATCGGTCCAATTTATAATGCATTATTATTGGTTACAACACCAGGGGCATTGAGACAATTGCGGCCGTTGCCTCTGTGAAGTATCAGGCCTGTGTTGGGAGGGCTGGTCCCATGTAATGCAGCAATGAATTAGACACATACTGAGTCCATCACAATTTAGTCAACCCTGCTGTTGAATTTGAAAGGCTCTGAGTGATTAAGGATTTGTTTGTCTTCCTAGCGAGTTAGCGAATCTATTTCACAAAGCACTAAGATTCATCTGAAGATGAGTTCTCAATATCGCCATAGTGTTTTTGTATTGTGACATCGCACTTTGCTTAGCAGTTAAGATCAATCTTAGCTCTTTGTGAAATCAAGCCCAGGTTTGACATACCTCAGTTCAATGGAGAAGTCTTGACCAAGAGGAACGTACACTTGGGTGACCAGGAATCGCTGGACCAAAGCCACTGTCAGACAAAGACATATAAAATTATACTCAGTACAAACAATACAAAATCCGGCCCGGATTTCACTAAAATAGACCATGCCACCTTGTTTAAAAAAAGAGTGACCTTCTGCATTCCAGGGCATTTCCTGGTAGGCAAGATACTACATTGGCCATTTAACATTACATATCAAATCAAGAATCGTAAAAATAAGAGTAGAACAAGTTTTGAGATGTGCCCCTGTTCAACGGTCCTTCTCCCATGCTGCCTCATACATGTGTAACTCTGAAACAATCTCCCCTTTGAACTTTGCTGAAAACAGTCACTGCCTTCACTCAAATGTACCCTTCCAACCATTTCTTCCCCCATCGTTTTTGGCAGATAGGCCAATCGGTTCCTTACCAAGTGTCCATTATTATTATTGTTAAAAGTTGATAAAAATTGCAACCTTCAAAAAAATGCATGAATTTATGTTCTTCTACATTAGGCTATAGACCAATCCATAGGCACAAGTATTGCCTTGCCACCATTACTGGGGTGCTGGCAGCGCAAGGTTTTGTACACAAAGACATAGACAAATTGTTGTTTTTTTACTTGAAATGCCAATTAGGTATCTTGCTCAACGATTTACACATTTTTCTGATAGCACATGAAGTACATGTACATGTACATCATGTAATGGTTTGAAAAAGTAAATAATATTTCTGTATAAACAAAATTCCTTTGACTTGTTCATTGTGCAAGTCCATGGCTACAGGTTTCCAGAATGATTTTTGTGATGTGAAATGTTGAAAATAATGTCAAAAAGAAACACACAAAAAACACAAAGTTTCCTTCACTAACTCATTGTGCAATTCCACAGCTACTCATGTCATGTTACATTGGCCACAGAAATCAGAAATCTGTCTTTTTCTGAATGATTTTTGAGATGTGAAATGTTTAAACTTGTATCTGTCAGCAGTAATTCTCAACAACATAAACCAAAATCATTCAGAAAAATGAGATTTGTTAGGATACCAGTGGTTAATAGAAGTGAGTAACAGTGAGAATTGTCAATATTTTCCAGTCATGATATTTAGCCCATGGAAAAACGTACCAACATTTTATCCAGTAAATGGGCTAACCGACCATGTACACACAGTGGAGGCTGTAAATAGACTTTTCTGGCTATTTATTCACACAACAGTTTCTGATTTTTCCAAGGGCAAAGAAATCAGGCTAGAGTAGGAAGAATATCATGCCTGTAGGCCTCGAAATAACCCACGGCACCCACAGCAATTGCCGTGGTGCCCTGTGCTTTTGCTGTGGTGCCCTTTGCAAAGTGCCAATACAAATTTACTTTTTACTCATAGAAGTGCCCCTTACCAGAGAGAAATTGCCAGGCCCCTTCAAGAGCGAAGTTCAAGGCCTGTGCCTGTATTTTCATCAACAAGTTACAGAGAGACTCCAAGGTCAAATTCAGTTTTGTAAAATGGGAAAAAAGTTACAAGTCTCTAACGTCACGTTAAAATGGTGTAAAATGCCACTTTGTTCATTACCTATCAATGTGCAATTTGTTTGTTTAAATCCAAAAACAATTTGATGACAACACAATACATGGTCTGTACATTTTATTACAAAGAATTTTAAGTTGATTCCTGAATTTTGATGATGTTCAATCAACATAACACTGAATTTGACCTTTTGACTGGCACAAAATCTCCTCTTCAGAATGTAAAGACCTATTTGTTTTTTGCTGTCTTGATGACGTCAAGTTTCAAGTTTCGCTCTGGACGTGTATCAAGTAAAATTACATTTTTACACCATTTCAATGTGAGGTTATAGACTTGTAATTTTTATTCCCACTTTCACGAGGACTCTTTCTATTGGAAAATGAGAGGATCAGAAAACTGAAGTTCACCTTGGAGTCACTCTTTAAAAACAAACCCATCCAATTCATGCAATAAATGGAGGAGGGTGAACTTTGGAAGACTTGAGTGTAAGCTAGGCTTGATGAATACCCACATGTTTGCTTAGGATCTTTCGGAAGCTGCATCTTAGTGCTGGTCCCTGCTCCTTCCAAGACATGGACGAAACTCTTGGCCTCTTTCTCAAAGACCTACGAAAAGAAGAACGTTTCATTAGATAAACATACTCTTACAGGTCTCACCAATTCAGAAACTTTGAATCGGGAAATGGTCATGGAACTTTTGTAAAAAATGGTGTGGACATTCCCAGTTGTTGTGGCAACATTAAGCAATCACAGTGAGGGCCTACTCAATTTCCTCACACGCCAACATCAAATCATGAGAACCTTTCTTGTCTAGCCTTTGTCAAGTCAGGGTTTTATTGTGGCAATGATTTTTTTTCAAAGGAAAGTAATTTCTCAAGAAGTTCCAAAAAGTTTCGCAAAAATAATTCTGCAGGGTGGCACAGAAATGTTTTTAAAATACCAACTTGAAGCGTTTTTAAGTGTTGTATGATATAGCTAGTACAACAGGGTAGATCAGACTCTGGGGCACATTTGGGGTGTATCTTACCTTGTGTATTGATGCTGGACCAGTGAGTTTCCACTTAGCAAGAGGTTCCTTCCCCTGGCAGCTGAAGACCTCCACAAAGGCCCCGCCCTAGGAACAATAAAGATGGACAAAGTAATTTAGAGGGTTGAGATTTGCAAATGTGAAAACTCCTGTAAATGGCTTGCAGGCGAGGGTTAACCCCTATACCCAGAACCTCTCAGATGTTACAATTCAAAAGTTTTACAGACTCTGTGCATCACCATAGAAAGACAAAAAATACAGGAGGTTTGGACACAATGTTGACTATTTCTTTCTCCCTGTTGTGATTGCTTTACTTCTTGAAAGAAAATTTGAATGCTCAAGGAGATTTTGAGAAAATCCTGAAATCGGGAAAAAAATCCTGAGAAATCACACGCCTAAGTAAAGCCCGGTTCATACTTCCTGCGAATGCGAATGCGAAGCGAATTTTGACGTCACAGGGCCATTTTCGCAGCGAATGTTTCGCAGGAGTTGAGCACATTTCAACTGCTGCGAATTATTCGTTGCGAATTTGTGACGTCAATATTCGCTTCGCATTCGCGTTCGCAGGAAGTATGAACCGGGCTTGAAGGTATATTGGCAAGTGCACTGTATACACAGTATCAAGCACTGCAATATGTATTGTTAAAACCCTCATGACCTTAATACTTGAACAACAGTTGAACAACAATTTAAAAACAAAGGTTGCACATGTTGTGTATCTCATGAACAACTGTACACAGACATGACAGAACTATGTCTGTGTACTGTGTAGATTTATTAACCACATGATATCATAGTTGAAGGCTGGCATAGTTTATCCATCATTTCAAACCAAAAGGGGTGATAATGAATGGTTAGACAGTAGGAGGGTTGACTGTGTATTGTGTCAATGCAATCACCACATGACATCACAGTGCAAGCTGACATAGTTTATCTATCATTCCAAACCAAAGGAGGTGAGATTGAATGATCAGACAGTAGGAGGGTTGACTGTGTACTGTGTAGGTGCATTCCCACATGATGTCATATTGCAGGCTGGCATAGTGCATCTACATGTAACATTCAAAACCAAAATCTAAAAACTAAAATGTAGGATTTGAAATGGCTCTAGCTACCGGGCAAGCTCGGTGGTCTAGTGTTAAGACATCTGCTCTAGAATGGCAAAGGCTGTGGGTTCAAATCCTATCCGAGTAGATACATGTATGCCTCCAAAAATGGATGGTATTGAATGGTAAGACAGTAGGATTGACTGAGTACTGTGCAGATGCATTCACCACATGATAAATTGCAGGTTGGCATACATTTTATTTATCAGGATCATTCAAAATGACAGTGAATGATAAATTGGGCTTCCTTAAATCATAGGCCGTATCCGAATTGGCTACAGCTATGACTGTTGCTAAGGGTGCTGCTAAGGGTTTCCTACACTTCAATGCATGATGACGCGGTGATCCAGCCGTAGCCGTAGCCATAGCTGTCAACTCGGACTTTGAACATGGCCATAGCCTCTCTGGTAGAATGACTCTACTTGGTTTGGCCTTTTTTTTCTTTTTTTTTTATATATGGCAATCACATTAAGTGACCCCAGGACATCAATTGAACAACTATTATACTATTGTTTTTGCTCACCTGGAATTCATTTTTAAACATTGCAGAAAGGAGGTGTTCTTCACTGAGTGTGAATAAAGTCTCGGTACATTCTACATGATGAGCATTACAGATTAATCACTTGAGTTTTCAGGGTCGTGTTTCTTCATTGGAGCACCTGTAAAAATGACAAACATTGAATAGAGAAAAAAAGAACGAATTTGTGTATAATTCTAACACAGTTAACTTTAAATTTCCGTTCTCATGTTGGTCTGGATGCATCACGGAGGCACGGGTAGCCATGCCCCTGGTCATTGCCTTTGGCGCCCTTTGAAATGTTCCAGTACAAAATTTAATTCCCCTCATAATAATAACAATAACGTATCTGAGGTACTCAAAGCACTTTTTAGGACAGGTTTTTGAGAACAATTAATGAAGCACCTTATAAAGTTTAAAGGTGCAGTCACTGCAAGAAACACAAAGGCAAGCCCCTTCTCTTAGCGATAAGTGCAACTGGGTTCTTTTACGCGCATTAAACAACACACAGGGCCTACGACTTTACAACCAATCCAAAGGACGAAGCCTTTTGCCTTTTTTGCTTTTTGAATGTTTTTTATGTAAAATACAAGACGACTGCTCAGTATTTAGGTGAAATTTTCTTTACATAACTTTACATAACTTTACATAACACTACAGTTATTCGCCCTGGCGTCTGTGGGCCAATGTTTTTATACGTGACCCGTTGGCTATTGTGAACCAGCGTTTCACGTAACATACCAGTTTGGTCTGTCCAACATGCAAGCCGTATACTTGTAATCAATGGTATGCTGTGTGCAACACTGGTCCACAATAATTATAGAATCAATGGCTTACATTTTCATACATAAACCTTTGGTTATTGTGGACCAGCATTGCGCGCAGCACACCATTAATTACAAATACAAGTGACTGCTGCAATATCTGTTATCAGAAGGCGACGATTCTGAATAACAGAGAGAACTTATCATTTTTTGCAACTTCTTTTTGTGGAGTGGTTTTTCTGAACCCACACGCCGAGCTCACTGTGAAAACAAAGAACACATCAGTCCGCGCAAAGTGCAAATAATGCAACGTTGCATTATACTGCAACTAGTATCACAATAATGCAACTTCCGGTGTAAAAGTAGAAAAATGCTTATTATGTTGAAAATAAGGTGTAATATTGTAAATGCTGATCACCTTATGGTCTGTGGTTATCATTAAACATCGTTATTGATTGTTTTATGATAGTTGGGTTGTGGGGGATGGGTGGGGTGGGGGAGGGGGGTCACCTGGGGGCGGAGCTATTACTACACACTGAAGAATAACCGCCTTTCTAAAGGTTTGTTTACTTATTTTGTTAGCCACATATATTGAATTACTTTTTAAAATATTTATGTTCAGTTTTTGTTTGAAAAATATTTACATATAATAATTTCTGTTAATTAACTATTTCATTAATTTTGCTAAAAAACATGCTTTCTCATAATGTTATTTTAGTATTCTTTGTATTATTATAATGATTTAATCCACCAAAGTATTTTTCTTTTCTTCTTTCTACCTGATGTCGGACAGGTCTACCTACATGGATTACTGTATGTTGCCCATGTTGATTGACATACAGCTTGTAGTTGCAGTCACAAGACCACACTCAATTTGTTGCTCCCACATGTTTTTGTATCCCATTGAGCCCACCCCTGCTCCCTGGCAATTTTATCCTTGAATTTTCTAACCAATTAGTTACTTTAATATAATTCCATCTGAAAACCATCGTTATTGCTAATTGGAGTGGAGAACGGGGTGTTATATTCAAGCCAATCGGGTGGGGCTTATTTCTCCGGTGATCTGCTTATGGTTGCATTAATATTGCATTAACATTTTTGAAACTTATTGTAAACTGAAACAGATTATTTAATTAAGAAAATAACTGTCTTTATTACAATCACACTTCTTTATTACAGTCAAACATCTTTATCGAAATATCTCAACTCAGAAAAAAAATAAAAATAAAAATAACGACTTTCAGATTTCAAAAGTTTACATTTTCTAGATTTAAAGAGTAGTAAATAGGGAAATAGTAATACAAAAATAACTTGTGTTGAAAGTAAAGCTATTTTTGACAAATTTGCTGACAGTGATTGAAATAATTTATATTCAAATGTGAAAAGCTACAAGCAGGTCACTTGATCTATGAAAAAGTAATAGAAGTAATCAGTTTTGTAAATTACGACTTGTGATAAATGTGCCTTATTGATCAAATCAAGTTTCATTTGGCGTCATAATTAATCAAGATTGCACAACCTAAATGAAACAAAGTGAAAAACATTTCTTGTAGATTGTGTCAAGTTAAAAAAAATAACATTAGGTAACTAATCAAAAAATCGGACAAACTTTAAATAACTTTATAATTATAAAGAAACAAGATTTTCACATCAAATGGAAGGCACACCAACTACATGTACATGTATACAATGTTTACAGTTTCTAAAATGTTGCCATCATGTTCATAATGTTAAAAGGGGGCTTTTTAGTACACATCTTTCTGTTGATTGGAGCACTGGATAATTGGCGGTGTAAAGAGGATATGACAAAGTTTAGTTTGCAGCCCTAATTAATAAAGAAATATTTACTGTTTTGTACATTTCAATTGTGCATTCTTAGAATGCACAATTGAAATGTACAAAACAGTAAATATACATTATAAACTTTTGTGTAGTACGATAGCCCTGCCCCTCAAGGATTGCACAATTCAAATAATTACTTTAATTTGATTTGTTGTTTTCAAAATAATTGCTGTACCTTCCTTTTATAGAGTTTACATTTTTGTCAAGATCTACTTTTTCATATCAATCATGTCACTTGGATGGGCCAGTTGGGTACCTCATTTTCACCCTCCTCATCGGGGCGGGTGTCAGCTGTGCCAGCCAAGTCCATGTAATGTTTTACCGGTTGGCAAGTTTGGCTTGATGCTGACCTTTACTTGACTTCTTGTTGGAATGTGAATTTCCTTTGCCTGTGAGAATTAAAAATTAAAAATGTGAATATTACTGGGTTTTTTATTGTCGCTGTTTGATTTGGATTTACCTTTCAACAATTGAAACATGTCACGGGAAGGCACCTTGCACCCCACTTAAAGTTTAGACGAGATATATGCGGTCGGCTTACATGACAACCCCAGCCACCCCAATAAAATAGGCCAACTTGTTTGGGGGAAAACAGTTAAAGATAACACATTTGAAGCTAGATGGTAAACATGTTTGTTTCATAATAACATTGACCACTTATTATAAATAGTATAACCAAATGCAGTAACTTTGCAACTTACCGCAACGATGACTGATATTCTGTCTTGACCGTTGGCGATGCAACATTTTTTGCGGGCGTCAGCCGTGCCCGGGCCCAGGCGGCGTTTCCAACCACAACGGTCCTGTTGGACATAGCTCCAGTTCTTACCCAGTCGGTCACCGTTTTTTCCCCTTTTTTTCCCTTTTTCTTTAAATGAAATACCCGTATACAAAAATGTGTTTACCCAATCCACTTCAGCAAGGAGCAAAGTGACTAAACTAGTCTTCCCGCCATCTGTTTCTGTCTCGCGCAATTTATGAATGAACTGGCACGTCAATACATTTATAAATCTAACTTTTTCAAAGTATATATATTTGTACTTTTAAACTTAAAAAAATATAAAATATAGTGAATATGTACAATTAAATGTTTTTTAAAACTCTGAACGTATATTTCTTAAAGTATTATTTTTTTTAAATGATGTATAAATTAGTAATACTTGTCGAGGATACAGTCTTTCACTGTAAAATGGCCTCGCTGGTTTCTACTGACGGAAAGTGCGAAGTGATGGTTTTCAAAAGCCATTTGCGTGAAAACGCACAGATAACTTTTTGATTTGCACAGATGAAAAGTTGGGTAAGGAACTGTACAACACTATTATATGATTTTAACTATTCCAACAAAGCTTTTTTCGATTCCCTTTTCGTGTTTGAATGCAAGAGTTGCAGTATACTGCAACTCTGAGGTAGTGCAATTCGTCAACGTTGCATTATACTGCTACTCAACGTTGCATTATAATGCAACGTTGCATTATTTGCACTTTGCGCGGACTGACATTGACATGACATAGACAGAGCTAGACCCAGTTTAACTGGGCACTGTACTCCTTTTTGTCTAAACTTTTCATGTTAGGTCGTACTACCGGAAGATGAAAAATTTTGAAAAAAGTAGTACAGCGCCCCAGTTACTGGGTCTAACATAGCCCCACTTGTGTGGCCAAGGGACAGGAGACCTGAATCAGGTTTCCTGTCCCTTGGCCACACAAGTGGGGCTAGGTCTAACATTAACAATAACATAGACAGATAATGAGATAGATAGGCCTAGAGCTATAGTATAGGCCTAATTTATGGGTGATCCGTTTTCAAAAGAGAACTCCAGGTGCAGAATTTGAGAAAAATGAAGGGCAAAAAGTTTTGAATAGGATTTTGTACTTGATGACCTATGTCTGAGTGACTATGACTTTATGAGGCTCGGAGACGATAGCGGAACGAACCGCATAGTAGTAGGGGTAGGTACATTTGTACATATATTGGTTATTTATATACTTGATAATAATTAATAATAGTGGTACAGTGTGTAGTGTGCAAATTTTGTCGATCATCATCATGAATTTGAAAATGAAACAATAATATATTATGCAGCCTGCCAACTAAGACATTCTCTCACCAAGTGTTCGATGCACAGTTGGATGAGCTGAGGGTTAACTTGCTTTGATCAAGCCGATTAACGTCAAACCCACCACCATCACACAACAGGTTGACTTAGAAGTTAGAGGGCCTAATAATGACCGCTGATGCAGGGTTTGTGTGGGTTTGTGTACCGTTTCCATTCAGCCATTTTAGTTAGTTATAGTAGGGCGCCCTCAATAATAATAGTACGCTCTCGGTCTTTACGTACGTCTAGCGAACGTCTGACGTCATCACTTCGAGCTCATTGGACTCTCAGCAGGTTGCACCCCCAAAATAAACCCCAATAGCATGCAATGCAAAATGCTAAATATTCAAAAACACAGCAAAAAAACTAATTAAAACTTTCACGGCTTTTTACAGTAAAGGGTAAATTATCCATTGACTCTTGAACGTTTATCCTCTGCTCAAATTTGATATTGAGCAGGCCCGGCAAGATATTCTCCCGGCCCGCCAATTTAAAACACTATACTAACTAGAGTAATTTTCCAAACGTCCGAGCATTTTGAAAAAAAATGTCCCTACACCTCTCGTCAAATAGGACAATTTTTTTCGGGGCCTATGTCATCCAAAATACCTCAAGTTGGAAGTCAACAACCCCCCATGTCACCATTGGATAAAATATTTACGCTCTCAAATCTGTCTATAGAATAATCATATTTGTGATGGACCTACAATATTAAAGAGGCCGACGTGCTTTGTTTTCTCCCTGTTTAGTTGGGTGCAACCTTCAAACATGTACCAACAAGTGCTACGCAACTTGCAAATCATTGCAAGAAGTGGGGCTGGTCAGGGTGGTTTTTCTGGGGGAGGGGTCAAATAATAAAGAGGAGGAGGAAATTAGGGATGTTGGGGCCAGAATGTGATATACACGGTGTTTGTTATAATGTAAACATAATTTTCCATTCCTGATCTGTGAGCTTTAAAATTTGTATTTAATTTTGGATGGTAATGGTAGACCTAAGCTAAAACAAACTCATCTGAATTTATCTTTGAGATTATTTCAGGGAAATATATTTCAATCTGACTTGTTATCGCCATTGAAGCCTACAAAAACGAGAGTACACCCCGTGAATAGGTACCAGCTAGACCACAAATCGAGGAGATACGCTGAAAATCGACACAAATATCTGCTCCTTTTTCTCTTTTATAAGGGTGTTTTTCCCTTTTAATACTGACGTGACCGTCGTTCGGATTTTGCAGCGACCTTCGCAGAAACCGGTTGGCATACCGCCCCGTGATCCACGCTGCGCAGTGTAGTTGGTTGATTACACCGTTGTCCAGGAAACGATAAATTATAGCCTAGCCTATTATTACTGGCAAAGTTTAGCAATTGTCCTCCTTGTGTGCGGGAGCCATTCAGTCGCGCACGCTCAAAGTATTTCTGAAAAGCGACAGAAAACAAAGAAATCATGGCAAATTACTGCCTCTTGAAATAAATGTTACGGTTGGTTTAACCAATGGAAGTATGAACCGGCAGTGAAAATAATTAGTGAAAATAATACCATGGCAACGGAAAAACAATTTAAAGCGCATGCACATAAAGAAAAAACACCATAATAAAAAAATTGTGAACGCTTAAAATAACAGCTACGACGGATTTAAGGCAAAAGTTACACGGTGACTTGCAATTGGTTTCGAAAGGTTGTCAATCAGTGAGCTTACACCGAGTAGGCTACAGTGTGTTATCGTTTGAAAAAGATCGTGTCATTTTAAAAGGTAAGGCCACCATAAGTTTGCTGGTTATTTATAAATCATTTCTTAAAAAACCCGCATCGAGGAACCTGTTTGGTTGCAATGTACAAGTTGTAAATTCATGAAAATTGTAAAGTATTCAAACTCTTCTCCATAGCAGTGACTGTACAACGTCCCAGCGGTACGTTGTAAACACACGCTGTCTCCATAGGTTGAGAGGGTTTGTTTTGCAAATTTTTTGCAACGATTTTTTTATATATATATTATACTAAGTGTGTTGTTAATACGTCAAAGTATTGCCTGGGGTAGTTAAAGCTTATTTTGTTAGCGTAATATTTATGTTTCATAATTTGGTTTCATCTATTTTGACTTTTTGACATACTGGTTTTGTACACAAGGATGCCGGCAGAGGTTTTTACCTACTCCTTCTAACCAACTGTCCCACGTTTGGAATTTATGTCGATCAATGTCGATTTAATATAACAAATTTCGATGATGTATCATTCTAATGACGATGACGTCATCCCACAATACACACTTTCAAGTTAATTCAAAGGAAAGGCTCCACTGGGGAATTTTGATTTCAATATTGCAACTCAAAAATGTGAAATTTGAAATTTAAATTTGTCGAATTATATTTGAAAGATGAAAAAACAAATTTGTCCATGTAGTCCAAAAAAATCTTACATCGCGTTGTTGTGGGAAAAAGAAGCTCTTAACATACCTTGATATTTTTTTCACACAGGTGCTGAAAAGTAGGGTGATAGATTAGGTTTTGTCAACGTAATGCTGATTGTCAATAAAGATACCATGATAATAATTATATATGTGTCACATCTGAAAGTTTTAGCTGAAAAGAGTGTATGTACTTGTTGAAAAAAAACAGCAAGAAACTGTCACACTGTATTTTCATATCAAGAACGCGCACGTCAAACCCATCCAAGTTTAGCGAGGTGCCGCAGATACCAGCGGTATCTCCGGCCGCAGCACTCACGAACGGACACCACGGAAATTTGAATCTCCAGAACTCGCCTTCAGGCGATTTTTTTTTATATTCAAATTGATCTCTAAACAACGGGGGAATTCAGACGAAATCATTTCGCTGGATGTTTATAACCATTGTCACATTTTCGTGGTCATATACCAAAATACATGATCATCCCAATTTTTTTGTAAATATATTATTTTTTTCTTGCAGAAAAAACGCAGCTGACGAAGGGTTACAATGGAGTTGCGAACGGTTGCTGTCCTCTACCGAATCGTGGTAGCGCTACATATGTGTCCGTCATTGGTGACCATTGCTTATACTGAAAGTAAGTGAACTAAAACATTAAAAGCAAAGTATTGGTTTTGGCAACTGTGTGATTGTTTTGATCCCATATGTAGATATATACTACAAAACTAACCTGTGAAAATTTCATTTCAAAAGTTGGTGGCGTTTTTGAGCTATCGCCGAAAATCTGGAGCGAATATGCCCATGCAGGAAGAATAATCCCAAATAGGAATACACAACGTGAGAAACGAATACTGACAGTAACGTTTCTCACATTAACATTTTGGGGGATAAAAGTGATATCTTTTTCCATAACCGCAGTACTTCGAAGTGAAATGTTTCTCAAACTGCATTATACCATCCAAAGATGCTGTACTTCTTACCATGAAGTTTTTATTGCCATTAAGAGTCATTACAAAACGTATACAGACCCCTGGCAGGCAACCGCTCTCTTAATTAAAGCTTTAGATTGAAGTTCTCTTTCTAATCGATTGAAACTGTAGGGGACAAATCATCTACAGGTTGTCACATAGTTTCAATCAATTCGAGTGAATTTCAGTCAACAACTTAAAGAGAGCAAGTCACAGGAAAATCTACAAGAATAGTAGAAACAGTTCAAGAAACAGTTCATCTTTTACACGATTTTCTTGGGAAAGGAAAGACGCTGTGGGGAAAAAAACAAGTTTCTTGAGCACGCTAAAATACACAGTAGTCCTTTTGGTGCATGATGTGTAAGTGATACGTTTGCCTGTGTGACATGGCTCTTGTATTTACTAATCTTGTTTGGAAATCGAGGACAAAACAAAAAAGGGGGAATTCCACGTGGGAATTCGAAAGACGGCGGGTTATCCATCAGGGATTTCGCGTACAAAGTATATAGGAGAATGTTCAGTACAGGGACAAAGGAAATAATAAAAGATGTATTCACAGGGATGTAAAAAAAAAAGAAGGGAAAAAAAAGAGTGTTTTGCCCGTGTGACACAGCCCTTGTGTTCACTTGATTTCCGTCAGTGTAAACACCTCAAGGGAGACAATTTGTAATTAGCATTTCACTAAATTCATCCAAACGTACTTTTGAGCGGGAACTTCACGTTGTCCTTATGAAAATGTCAAAATTTCACGATTGGACGTGCTCTACAAGAGTGTTTATGTTTGTTTAGTTTACTGAATAAAAACAAAGAACATATCAATATTGATGGCAGGTAAACTTGTTTGCTATTTACAGCCCAGCCGCCCCCTCCCCCAACCTAGCCCGCAAATAAAAATCTCTGGATCCCCATCCGTGGCAAAATTACCCCAAAATGGTTCAAAATGACGTAAAGTCCAATATATACATCCCATTTTTAACCAGTTTATGGGTCAGCCTGACCTGGAAATTGGTCAAGCTCCCTGAGGCCAGAAATCCGTTCATATCTGACGGTGGGTTAGGGGAGTTACTCTATTTGTATTTATTATTTTGCTTGTGATTTCGCTTTCTCATTTCAGCTTGCACAGACCCAAGATTCAATTTGATTGGCGAGAGCTGCCTCTATTTACACTTCGTAGCTCCCTACGAATACATCTACAGTGACGCCGTGGATATCTGCGCAGATCTCGGCGGGAGCGTGGTCGTGATCAACACCCAGCAGGAATTCGATGACGTATTGGCACTCATGGTAGCCCAGGGGGAAAGGGAATTCGTTGTGTGGGTAGGCTGCAAATCACGGTCGCCGGGATCGCAAGAGTTTACGTGTGTAGATGAGAGTGTCTATTACAGGGGACCGTTGGATTTCGGTGGCCACTGGAGTAAGTTTGTCAAGGAAATTACACCTCCGGGTGTTGCCCAGGGGGCAGGGGGGGGGGGGGAAATGCCCTCCTAAGTTTAGGCACAACAGTGGGACAAAATCAGGCACAGCAAAAGAAAGAAAAACATTGTCAGAAAAAGCAAAAACCCTTTTACCCTGTATTAGAAATTTTGACTTTAGTTTTCTTTCTTTTTTACAATTTAGGGCAAATCAACCTCTTTGTCTCTTTAACCAAATAGTCCTTAAACTGACGCAAGTTTCATTTACATTACTTTTTACTTACAAATTAATATAATGCTTGCTTTATATTTACCTTTGTTGCTGGTTGTTGCTGCTGTTGTCGGGTAAATTTGTATGTAGGGTGCAGTATACGCACCGCAGTCTATAATATTATCTTGTACTCAATAATTACTAGGTCAACTTGTTTGCAGTTTATTGCCACTACATTATGACGATTCCAACTATAGCCATTCATCAACGGGCGGGCTCGATGGCTGTCTTGTGGTAGACTCGAGACATCTTTTCCAAAAATGCAGATGGTCGTGGGTTCGAATTCCGGACTCGATATACCTGCTTTTTCGCATGACTCTTAATGGCAAATGACTCTTTTGTTGGCAAATACTAAAATGAGTCTTTGTCATTGTAATTGTCATCTTCACCACGTGGATGGTCTTTTGTGACAGTGTCACTTTGAATGAATCTCCGTCGCTTTATTGTTACCGCTGCCTCAGCTGCGTTGCAAACTTGGTTTTTGCTTTCATTCACTGTCGCTACTGATAGTTTGGTGTGGTGTCCATGAATAATTAAACTTGGCTAATTTGTCTACATTGTTCAACAGAATGGCAAACGGGTTTCCCCAACCCTGCTGCTGTTACGAGCACATGCGTTTTATTCTTTCAAGATAAGAAGAATGTGGCGGATTCTGCAGAGTTCGATGCCGATTGTGAGTTGACATTGAGTCCCGTTATATGTGAGAAGGGAACACCGACAGACGGAAAGCAATCCACGACCTTAGCGGCGAAGACATCAGCTGCGGTTACAACGTCATCGGCAGCAGTTACGACATCCTCAACAACAATGGACCTCCGAACGTCAACAACAGAAGTCCACCAACTCACGACTGTAGGCATGGCGACAAGCCTGACACCAGAGTCACAGACGACGGTTGTAGAAAGGTCATCGTCAATAAACATGGATTCCTCGACGACCGAAACGACCCAACCGACTGTGGTTTCGGATACATCAGTGCCCTCTTTGGCAGAAACTGCGTTGGCTGACATCACCATGCAAGAATCAGGTAAGGACAAACAGAAATGTTATGCCCGACAAAACTATGTGGTATAGACCATTGTTTACAGAGTGGTGACCTTGTACATTATAATGCATTTCCTGACGGGCAAGATACTACACAGGCTAAATGGGAAAATTTACATTTTGTGTCATAATTTTCACATAAATTCAAAATTAATAAAAGCAACAGCTGTACAGCTTTTGAGATGTCCCCCTTTCTTCATATCAAAAGTTGAGTGCGATCTCCATAAAACATAAGATTTGTTGTATTCTTCCATTGAGCTGTGTGCAAAGTGCCTGCAGTAAGTCCATGCTCTGTGGCTCTTTTGTAAACATGTGATGTCATAGGTCACATGGTCTATACACAACAGACCTTATGCATTTGACGTCATTTGGGTGGGGCGCCCTCACCTAGAGGTCAAAAGGACAATGTTCATTGGCCAGTCATGAGTGCCGCGCGTACAAATCTGTGGGTTTTCCATTGTTTCATCATCGACTTACCTCTAAGATGGCTGCTGTATGACATCAATGCATAAGGTCTATAGAATCGGGGGGCATCATGCTACATATCGAGCACCGAATAAAAACAATTAATAATCATATGCACCTTTTACAATCTGACAATAATTTTGTAAATCCTGCAACACTGGAGTGAATAACTCAGCTTTTAATGATTCGGTTTAATGTGCACTCACTCCATCATTATATGGTATAAGCACGTGATATCGATTGCACGTGTAGGCATAATTTGCTTACACAACTAGCGAAGAATTCGACGGTAAGCAGAGCCATGAAATTAGGCCATGTTGGTCGTTTACCAATACGCGTTTGCTGTGGAAGTTTACAGAAGGGATTGAACATTTTTGTCGGGAATAATGTGAACAATATTTGCCGGAATTATATTTTGCAGCACTGATATCACGTCAGTACCAGACAAACGCCAAGTAAACCTTTTGCTTCAAAGTCTACTATTTTTCTAAAAACACTTTGTGTCCATATAGCATTCTTTTCAGAAATTTATTTTGCTGGAGTGTATTTTAGTTTTTATTCTATATTTATACTTTACTCAACCCACGTAGACACACCACAACGCACGTGCTTTCTTTATAGCAAGTCGACAGCAACGCCTACTCGTTTTACGTCATCACTAGTGTGGCGCCTAAAGGATGACGCGTGCGCCCAGGACCACGTGATGCTCAATATCAGTAACGCCCTCAACGTTGTCATGTGTGCATCAATCTGTGGCACCTACGAAAGTTGCCAATTCATTAACTATTATCCGGAACATGCCGTATGTGAGTTGACGGACACACAATGACTTTGGCAATGGCAATGACAAAAATTTGCATTTCTCTAGACGGCTTCTGCCATTGTTTTTAAAAAAAGAACTTTAAACCATTTGGGTGATTGGCATTTGTAAGAATAACAAGTGAACAATAGTGAACAAAAAAACAGTCCTTAAAGTTCCGAATTTCGGCTGATTTGACCCGAAAATTTAGATTAAAATTTTAAATAGCTTCTTTATAGTTACAATCTTTCATTTGTAAGGTATGGCATTGAACACGAACATCCACTAATGAGTAGGTGTCGTTAGTTAAAACTAGGGCTACTGACAATAAATTACATCCATCAGCCACATACAAACAATGTGCATGTCGTGCCTTATCCGTGGCATATGCGTATATTCGTTTTTCATTTTAAAACGGCATCATCATTCTGTCAAAATTCATTCAGAGAAAAAAAAATGTTAAAAAATTTTGGACAAAATCGGGAGGTGCCACTAAAAAGGACATTGTCGTAGTTATGATCAAAGCAGGGCTCATTTAGACTGAACATGTGACGTCACACTTCGAGGCTCGAGAATAACGCCAGATACCATCCTGCCAAATGTACCTTTGACCCCGCATCCATTCACACGTGTACACAAATTACATTGATTACATACAAACATTATGCACACGCAGCATGCAGCAGACGATCAAAATTACAGTTAACTGCGGGTATGTAGCTGACAAACTACGTCACTCCCCTGACACGTATTATCGGAGACTTTAACATTTATTTATAATTGTAGAATATTTTATTATTTTTTGCTTGAAGACGTTACTACACCTCTCGTTTTAGGTTTGGTCTCAGTACTAACACTGTTACGTAGCTTCACGCCATGGACGTGAATAGCCACACGGTCAAGAATACGTTTAATTACTAATTGCATCAAACTTCGTAGCATTTTGAGACTTCAAAAATCACTGGTTGCTTAGTTCGATAACCGCTATCTGATCATGGCCCGAGATGAGTCTGCATTATATCCCTCGAATGCAAAGGCGTAACCAGCAGGGGACGGGGGGGGGGCACCACCCAACCCCAACGAATGGTTTGATGCGAATGGTTTGCGTTCCTCCAAATCATTTCTTTGGCCCCCGCTTGCACCCCTCCCCATAAAAATGTCTAGTTACGCCACTGCTTACATGCAAAACGCGAACTGTGTACAGATTGGTTGGATGCAGTGTTTGTTAAACTAGACTCTTGGAAATAAATTTACTCCCGTCAAGGCCTTCGCTTAAGTAAGACGCAATGACCACTGTGCGAATATTTACCCAAAAGATCGTGTTTACTAGTACCTTTCGTCGAATTTCCTGTCTATGAATTGACGGTTCATAGAATTAGAAGCTGAAAAAGATAAGAATAAGATCACCATAGCAACATGACGCACATACTTGAAAAGATTGGATGCATAATATTAACAGCCAGTTACTGTTACTTGATTGTACCAAAGCAGGCAATGCCACGTTCATGCAAGTTGGAGTTTCCTAGCGAAGCCGGCTAGGTTATCACATTGTCGATTTATCTCCACCAGAGAGGCTTCTACATCTTTCTTTCTAATTGCATTAATTCTGATGTAAATCATGAGGACCCTAGTTGTACTGTTCGCTGTTGCCTTTTATTTCGTGGTATCGAGCTGCAATGAAGGTTTGATCTGTCCCTCCGAGTGGGTAATGTTTGGCGAGTCGTGCTACAAGTCGTTGATGGCGAAAATGAATTTTAATTTCGCAGTCATCAACTGTACCGCTATGGGCGGCCGCGTTGCAAGTCCTACGTCACTTACACAGCATCAGTTTATCTGGGAGATAGTCAATAAAGTCGCAGAAGGAGCAGTTTATATCGGCTGTACTGATATGAAGGAAGAAGGCAAGTGGGTGCAGCCTGGTATGGGAGACGAAGAGTGTAGTTTCTTCAACTGGTATCCAGGAGAACCCAATGGTTATCCGGGTGAAAATTGTGCAAAGATGAATCCTTCTTACAAGGGTCGTTGGAATGACGGACAATGTCACACGAAGGAATATGTAGTTTGCCAGCGCCCTGCCGTCGCACCAACCAGCCCGCCAATCAGCCTGTACTGCCTTCAGGCAGACACCACCGGCCGCTTCGCATGATTCAATCCCACTGCCGCTTCTTCACTATACGACTTCGCAGCAGCGGGGAGCAGATTTGCCAGTTCAAAGACGTCACTCGTGAGGATGCTGACAAGAACGATACTGAGATGGATATACTTGCTTTTTCTTTCAACAACTGACAAAATACAAAATAGCCGACCCAAGGAGAAACACTCGAATTGTCTGCATAGTAAATTGACAACAGATTTCTATATAAATTATACTCTTTACATCAACGATTATTGGTCAGTATTGACTGTGTTTCGGTAAGTTACAGTTTGGGAGTGTTTGTGTTTTATTGGAAACGCAACTCCACCGACAGTAACTTTCCCCTCAATTAACCAGTAACAATAAATCAAAGGAAGACTCATTTTATGACGTCATATCGTCCTTTTATGAACCATAAAAATTGACACGGTTTGAGACAAAACAAAAGATGCTAGACCCCTTTGTGCACCGGTTCTAAATAGCCTTTACTTTCCGAGTTTGCTATTCAACCTATAAAAAAAAACTGACGCAGAGGGCGCTTGACGCTCCCTGTCTTTTCTAACTGCCGAAGAGTGCATAAAACATGCCAAATAAAAATGTATATATTTTACATTATTATAAAGGACATACCTTCAATTTAAAGGGCCGCTGTCGTCGTCATAATCAAAGCAGGTGCATGGAATTAGACACATTGCATAAAGCGAAACGCTACAAGTACGTTTCTACACACAAAGACCAATGATCTGCCTCCATTTGGCCTCAGTGAGGGCACTTTTTGAGAGTGTGACGTCATATGCAAGGGGTCTATAGACCGTGCAAGTCTCGCGCGTATTCGAACATTTTGGGGACCACTGTGGTCCCACGTACATTGCTTTAACGCGTTAAAGAAACAAACTCACGCGCTTTAACGGATCCCAATGTTCGAATACGCTCGAGACTTGCACAGTCTATTATGAACTCTCATCGAGTTACTGCATGCTAACAACGCCCTCCTTCGGTATCATTATCACGAGGGCAGTGCCTTTTTAATGTATAATTTTAATTAAAGAATTAGTTTTAAAAGCTACATTAAACATAGATAATGAGTAAATTGTATTTTTAGCTATGGGGAGAGAGAACAAAGAGCTACGGGGAGAGAGGGGTCATGAAATTGTAATCTTTGTTTCAAGGGGGGGGAGGGCGTGGCAGCAGTCCTTTTCAATCACGAGCTGTTGTTCACTTCCCATACTGTTTCCAACGAAGATTACCTGCTTTAGTTTTTGTAGGAACTTTACATGAGTCGGGAGTTAATTTTATGTGTAGGATTTTGTTTCTCACGGAAGTTACTATTAACATACAAAATTACAAGAAATCTACTTCATAGAACGGCAGCAGGTAGATGATGGATATTGTGCCTTAGATGATGATACGAGCATACATGAAGTTGGAGTATGTATTGAGAAAGATATTTGGCTATACGGCCATTGCAGTTTCGACCAAATTATAGGCAAAATATCAAGCAAACGTTGATAGTCATTTTGAAAAGTGCTTGTTATTCTACGTTTAGTCTTTAGTTGACAAATCTGCGATGGGCCAATAGCTATCTTTCCCATGACATATTCCGACTGAGCGCCAAATTTCATGCTTGTTTCACTAACATAATTATCCCCAATCTGCCCACTATCAATAGTTCTGCAACTTGAGAAAGATCCACCGGCATGGGAAGGGTGTGTTTGTATGGCAGGGGTGGATCAAGGAGGCATATTTCTTGGCGGGCCAGTGAAGCAGGATGGGGGAGGGGAGGATGGTTTGGGGATAGGAGCATATACTTCTGCGCTGACATTCCGGGGGGGGGGTGCAAATACAATGAAAGCTAGATTAGAAAAGGTCTCGACAAGTCTCAAAAACAAGTCGCATACAAAAGGTTAAGTTCCCAGCAGTCACACAAACACGACCCAATGATTATATAAGTACAATGGTGATGTAATGGTTTATTTGCATTTAAATTCTCAACATCAACATTTCTCAGATTAAGGTTTGTTTTTGTACACAGAACCGGCCGTCAAAGAGGGCGCTTTTTATGATACGTCATTTAAGTACTGTCATCTATAAGATTATCATTTTCTGCATTAAAAATAATGTAGTTCACATACACCACAGTGTAAATTATTCGTTGCATATCCAAGTTACGGAAAAAAGCCAGCTGACTTACTAAAAAATACCGTATTATTAAGAGATATTTTATGGTGGGTCATTATGACTCATGTTACCTCGATTGGGACATTCTGCCCCAATCGGAAACCCTCTTCTCCCCTTGAGGATATCAAAGGTCCTCAATCGGGATACCCTTGGGCGAGATTATAATCGTCATCCAAACTTTGCTTTTACCATTGCTGTTATCCATTTTGACGATAAGGGTTCCAAGGTGGCATTTTTAAAAGTACAATTTGTTTCAAATCCGATTTTGTTCTCTTCATAAGACATATTCATGTAGATAAGTTTTTGGAAAAAATATTGTCTAATAATAATAATAATAATAATAATAATGCACTGAATTATTCAGAGAAAATGCAATGAGATAGCATCGGTAAGGTTTGTCACTCATATAATGCTAACAATAGTTAGCCTTCAGTCAAGACGCTCGCGGAAACCTGGATAGCATACATGTAGATCACACACAGCGCCACAAACCCCCAACACCAAAAGAGAGCAAGAGACTATTTAAGAGAGGAGTCTTTTTTCATGTCCCCGGTTGTAGATGTGCATGATGAACACCATCCGGGTTGCCGCGAGCGCCTTGACTAAAGGCTAGTTCATAGTCAGAGATGTTAACCAGTTGTTGTTTATCCGTGTATGACATAGGCTAGTAAATAAATAAGTCATATCTTGCTTTTGTTTCAGACTGTTTTTAGTCACGACTGCTCCTTATTTCTGAATACATGAATAAAGTAATGTGTCCATTAATGTTATTTTCTTTATGTTGGGTACAGCCTTGGAAAGCCATGTTCCTAGTTAGCGCACTTAGCTTTCGCAAAAAGGTTCCCCCACCCCCATCCCCTCAAAACAAAACAAAAGGGGGAAACAAACAGATAAAGTAAAACCATTCTCTTTTTAAAAACTAGATACAATGTATGCCTTTGACTTTGCCTTATGGTCAATCTATCAAGCTCACTAAATTTGCAAAAAGTCCTTTTGGTTTGACACTAGCATAGTCTTTCTCAAAAGATAGATGACAACACAACACCCAAGCAACACTATTAGTGTTAAGAGAAACAGTCGAGTGGAAAAGCTGCCTTGGAGTAAAAAAGCAAGGAGCATGGAAAAGACAGAAGATGCAGACAGTCACCTTTGTCGTCATTTAGCCTACGGGACTCTGCTCTCGCAAAACCCGAGGACTTTACCACTTTTTTCAATTATACTACGTGTCATTTCGGTTGGTTGGAAGTTTACAAAAGCTATCTCTTTTTCAACTTGGCTGGGTTTTTTAAAACTTTACTGACTGATTCCTTTACAAATCTGCACATCTTGTGACTGAGATCAAGGATAATACTGCCATCAAATAAAACTTCTAGACTACATCGCACAAGTTATTATAGTCAAGATTAAAAATTGAATAACAATTAATTATTGTTACTTTTAAATGATGGAGAAACGTAGTATAAATATATCTTGGAAACATCTGATATCTGACATTTTATTTGACTTTGTTTTGGGGTTGGTTTTTTTTTTTGTCACTACAGACATTGGGTCCTTTTTTTCTAATAAGAATTATAAACACACAACTTAACATTACTGCTAACTATCAAATATCAAAAATTGAGAAAAAATTTACAGTAGTTTTGATGTACAACACCAGTGTGGAATATCGTTGAAATGTACAGGACAGCAAACACTAAAACTTTTGCCGTTAATAAATATACTTATATACATTACATGGAGAATTGCATGTAGAAGGAAACAAATAATCAACAGCGTGAAGCGTTTTCGTCTGATCAAAATGAAGCGCAAACACTTGATTCTGGTTTTTAATTATTGCTTCATTTTAAGGATTACGTACAAACTATCGAAAGCTAGAAGACAATGTTCACACAGATTAGGAAACGTTACCTAAGATTTGGTCTATTATTTTGGTTTGTCCCCCATACACTGATGTGTGTTAAGCACTGTATACTCAATGCTTTCCCCGAGTCCTGTGGAAACAAATTCATTGGCATACAACTCCGGTGGGATTCGAACCCACAAAACCCCTCATTCTAGAGCAGGGGGTCTTACCACTAAACCACTTAGCATGCCTGGTGACAACAGGCTAGATTGAGTCCTGTGATTTGGTCAACACTGACTTTGAATATGAGGTTAAAAGGTGATATTATGTTGGTTTTGGGTCGAGAAATTTCGGCCAAAATATATTGTTTTCAAGGAACTGTTCAAATACTTGATTAGCTAGTGGCCTTGTTATTGAAATATGTGTATTACATACAGGTTGTGATAGGGAGGATGCAAAATTAAACAAGTGTAAATCGCAGTATTTTTGTCTGCAGGAGGGCGTGTATGGACCAAATTTATGTGATGCGAAACAAGTAAAACAAACTGCTTTTTTCTTGTTATTATTTCTATTATTTACTTGGCCAAAAAAAAAAAAAACATACAGGCAGTCAACATAAGAAGAAACTGTGTGATGTAATTGTGATGAAGGGAAATTTGCTGTTGAAAGCGCCCTCCTGCAGTAAAAAATACAGTCAACTCCGGGTTGGACCATGTTGTACCTTGGGGAAACCCTGGGGCGATGGCTTGTTTTGTTTTGCATTCCTCCGTTACAAGGGACACTAGGTGGCAGCAGACTAACCTGATAATTAAATTCTTCAGAAAATGCAGACATTCTCATAACCGATTTAACAGCGGAAAATTATCCGGTATGTCTGCTGTGACCTTACATGTAAAGTCCCAAAGTATTGTGCTTATTTTTATTTCTCCTGCAAGTAACAAACCACAAGGGAAACTGACTGGATACAATTTAAATAACTTTGGGTTGAACAAAGAAAAATTTACTAGAGCAGAAATTGAACCTGCAACCTCCAGATTAATGAACTGGTGCTCTACCAACTGGCTATCTAGCCCCAATGTTGGCGGTCTCCCCATTTTGTCAATTTCTTTGTTCTGAGGTGCCATTCAGAAGCCATTCAACCTGCAACTGTCCTATAGCCAGGGATCACACCCAAGTTTACTACACAACCTGGGAAGGGGCAGGAGAGGATTCACTTTAAGGGGATGCAACTTTTCACTTCAAATATCAAGGAATAAGCCTTGTTATTCTAGAGGTCACAGGTTCAAATCCCACTCTAGTTAAATTTTCTTTGCTAAAACCCAAATTATTTCTCTTGCCTTACAATGGACACAAATCATATTCAAACTACACTTGTTCAGATAGAAGCATTGACCAGTAAAAGTGTGATACATGAACACTGACTATCCTAAGTTTACTTTTGTCATAATCATGAGAATACCTGGGCTTGCAAGATGTCTTAAGATCTCAAATTTCTTTGCAAAGCCAAAATAAAAATTTTAAAATGTGTGGCATACTGGTCTCAGCGATGTAAACTTCATGGAATTTGGCTGGTAGCCTAGTTCTGTGTTTAAAAGCTTTATGAAACTGGGACCAGTGTCATTTCATTTGCTTGTCTACATTTGCCCACATTATTCAGTCATTCTACAAGACGGTATGTAAAGATGGTTTGACCAATTGGAAAACTGCATCGGCTCATACATATGTATGAGACACGGTAAGTACTCCAGCTATCGAAGGATTGAGCCTGGTTCATATTTAACACGAATTCCGAAAGCGAAACAAATCTCCCTGTGTCACAATTGGAAAACAACGAGTCACGCAATTCGCTTTGTATTTATTTTTGCATGAAGTATGAACCAGGCAAGCATTACATTATACAATGTGGACCTCAGAACAAAAAAAGTCCACACAAAGCAGAGTTTTGAAACACTATGTGGACTTATACACGTCTACGCAGTGTTTTCTCAAGTGTTAAAGAATACATGTTTTTTTCTTAAGGGAGTAGAACAAAGGAATGTCCACGGAGGGTAAGTACCACAAAGCTGTGTGTGTTGTTTAGTGTGACAGACATGGCAAATTAACACTTAATATAAATAAAGTTACTTTTATTAATTAAGTCTGACAACATAATTCCAGCACTTGATGACTAAAAAACTATTAAAAAAACTATGAATTCTTGATTTGTACTGTGTAATGAATACATTCATTGTGTTCAGGGGGGACAACTGGGCCCCATTTCAAAAGCGCTTAACAATTTCTGCTAAGCAAAAAATAAGCTGAAAACCGGTTTAAACAGTACAAATGACACGGTATTTTGGCTGGCAACCGGTTTCTGGTAATCACACTTGTTTTTTTGCTTAGCTGATCTTTGTGCTTTAGCAGCTCTATGAAATTGGTCCCTGGCCTTATGGGGTTAGGGGCTTTGGCCATGTTCAAACTACTGGCTGCGGCTGTGGCTTGGTTGTCACATGAACACGGGTTGAAGCATAAGAGGCCCCTAGCAACAGCCGCTTCGGAGTGAGCTCTGGCTTGGGCCCCATCTGCCTGTTTGTAGCCCCGTAAGGAAAGCACACGTTTTCTGAACAACTGACAGAGCCTAAGCCTAAGCCTAAGCCCAAGCCCAGCCCAAGCCCAGCCCCAGCCCAAGCAGTGGCTTCAAAAACAGCCTATGACAACACCTGCAACCATGGTCTAAAATGTCAGAATCTGACTATGGAATTCGAACCTACAACTATGTGACCAAAAGCCAAGCAGTCTTGACCAAGCGGTTCTACCATGAGCCTGAATGAACTCCAGCTAGGACCTGCCCTGGACTCAATATCGTGAAAATATAAATCGCGATAACACTGTAATCACAACATCATGATTTATAATTATAGATGTTATCACAGATTTAATAGCATTAATAGATTCTCAGGACACGTTGGGAAAATTTTTAGTCAAAAAGTGTATTTTTCCCTGCAAAATATCGCTCTATCTGCCCCTAAAACAAAATAATAGACACAAATTTGGGCGACTCCTCTTTTAAGCATAGAATTGGTCAATTATTTAAAATTTAAACAACGTATGTAACCAGCCATTTACAATCATCCTATAGTACTTTTTTAGTTAAATAAATGGGGGCCATATTCCATAAAGCTGTTAAGCATCGAAGATAGCAGAAACGAGTTACCAGCCAAAAACACCATGTGATGTGTATTCTTTGAGACTGTTTCCCAGCTAAGTTCTGCTAAGCCAAAATAATTAGCTAAGCACTATTTTCTGCAGCTTTATGAAATGGGTCCCATTTCATAAAGCTGCTTAAGCAAACAAATACTGCTTCAAATTTCTGCGTAGCATAAAATGAGCAGATATTTTGTATTTTTGGCTGGTAACCTTATTTTGGTACAGTAAGTAAGCATAATTTTGTTGTGCTTAACTTCTCTTTGTGCTTCTCCAGCTCCATGAAATGGGGCCCTGGTTGAAATTTTAAGAAGGAAGAACAGTAAGACCTTTCGGCTCATTCTGTACACACACCGGCCCCCGTTGCAATTTGGATACGCGCATCGTTGCCCGTCGTCGCGACCCGTCGTCACGACTTCTGCAACCACGGATGTTTGAGGCACATGGCAGCCGTGGCCCGCTTATTGGGATCAAACTCCAGCATGGGCTCCAGGAAGGAGGCAAAGTCCTGGGCCTCATGGTGAGACCAGTCGTACTTCTCCGTCAGGACGTAGTAGAGACCCCATGGCTTCAGTTTGGTGATGTGACGAAGCTCGCCTAAGATCAACAGAAGCGGGAGGACAACTTAGGAGCTTTTTTCGTAGTTTTGATTTATTCCTATTTCAAGACTTTCATTTATCTGGATCAATATTCAATATTGACAAATTGAGTTTAAAAAAATAATAGATAAATAAAAATAATCCACTCTTGGTGAGTCAAAGTACTTTTCTGGAGTAAAGATACCCCACCCCCACACACACGTTTGTGAATCCCGTAAATCAAAGACTTCTCTTTGTTCTCCCATTGTTTGGACAGAATTTGTAAGGATAAAAAACATCATTGTGTAATTTCAGTCTGAAAGCTTACTGATTTATGAAGTTCATACTAAAAGAATTTTTCTGGTGAAATATTTGCCTCTGCAATGAAGTCATATTTGAGAAAACTCTATCTGAAAACCTAAAAAGAAACAACAACAAAACACAACAGCTAATTTCGGTTGTTACAACCAAAAATGTGTTTACATGCTAAAAATTGTTCATTTAAAAAAAAAAACCTATTTTCTCCTGACTCACACAACGGACCAAGCCCAAATTTTCACAGCTTTGTTATTTCATTTAAATGGTTGATCACACAGAGCCTGAACACTGTCTTCGCCTATTTTGTCAGCTCTACCAATCCTGTATAATACATTTTAACTACAGATCTGAAACATTTTGCCTTTGGGCATCTTTGACCAGAACACGACGATTGGAAACTTTATACCATGCAATGCAACCCGATCCGACTACAATTTCAAAAAGTTTGGCGATCTCAGAGCCGCAATGGAAATCCATTGTGATAAGTCCCCTGGAGGGGCGTTGAGCATCTTACCTTTCCTGTTGAAGAAATCCCTTGAGAACTTCCCACCTAGGGCGATGTGTTTGGGTATAAAGCCCAGGAGCTCACTAACATGGGCTATGTGATCTGTAGCGCAGGATATTACAAACAAAAATAGAATAAAACTTCTTCCACAATGCCCCAAAACAGCACAACTTAAAAACTTAACATTAATCAGTTTAATTCATTCATTACTTAATTCTTCAGTTTTCTTTAAATTGTATTGTTTTAAGTAAGTATTTTAGGTAAGATTTAAAGCATTGTATGATGTATGAAGTGATAAATAAACTAGTTAAATACAGGAGACAACCACGTAATAATCTGTTCTGAGATGAACCAGTGGTGAGATATTAAGTAACAATGCAGTGCAAGCGCTCTAGTAAATGTATACATAGCTCTATGGTTTGTATACAAACATGGATGCGCCAAGACTAATCCGTTCTTGAAAGAAGTAAAGTGCTGGCTCTGAGAAGAACCAGACATTAAGTCAAAATGCAGAGCAAGTTAGAGCTCTAGTCACTATGTCAGTCTGTAAATTCTACACTACTTCAAATTGCAGGGCAACTTAGCAATCTAGAGAATATAGCTATGATGCCGTTATCTTGCGCTCTCCTGTATTTATTATTCCTTTTCAAATCAAAGTACCATCCAAGACTGAGGGAGTACCAAAAATGACACAAGTGTCAAGATCAGGACTTGAGCCCACACTCTGCTCAAGTTCCAGGTGGTCAAGCTCTGGTGCTTCTGACAGTTCATCATTATTGCTTTGTCCTTCAGATAGAACTTAAGAGCCAAGTGTTGTGTAATGCACAAAAAAGAACCAAGTACACTTATCGTGAAGAAAAAGGGGTTTACCCCTGTGCTTTCTAGAATGGTCTGGCAGCAATACACCCTCACACTTGGACCTCATCTTGTATACCTTTATCAAGCATGTATACTTTTGTGTACCTTTTTTGTATTATGGTTGCTTCTTCTCATAAAGCATTCTTACAAGCTTGAAACTTCAACAAGTACCTAACTACAATTTCCTCTACTTGAGGTACAAGATTATTTCACCTGAGGGTTTGATCTGACCATTGTTAATCAAAACTGAATGGAACGTAATGCGGCACCGGGTGGCAGCAGATTGTCCTCTTCTGTTCTTTCATTGTTTACAACTATGTTACTCTTGGTGAACTTTCTGAGAACAGCGGATTTAGCCGGTAAGTCTGCTGCCACCTAGCATTCCAGAAAGTCTCCTATTGACTTACCCTCGTCCCTGCTGTAGGTCTCACCGGAGTGTGGCTCAAACAGGTAGTCACCACATGCCAACTCAAATGCCTGATGGATAATGACAACAATGCTGAATGAAAACATGTTCTTGCTATTCTTAAGGATCTTTCGCTGAACCTGTTGATGTACTTTCATTCCTTGGTTGAGTTTACCTTTATGATACATCTGTTCAAACCTCACTGCATATCCTTTCCACAAACTCACACCACAATATGCATCTAACCTCCCACACAACTATAACTATCCCACCTGAACCCCCATAACTTCCCCACACAAACTCCCCACACAACTTCCCGCACAACCTCATGGCTCAACCTCCTTGCACAACCTCTCCACACAACCTCCCCCACAACCTCCCCACAACTTCACACAAAACTTCCCTATACAATCTCCTCACATAAACTAATCACACAATCTACCCTGCGTATTCTCCCACGACAAACCTTCCATGCTCAACCTCAAACCAATTTATACTTTCTCTCAAACCTTTCACCTAACACTTCCATTATGCCTCAACTCTTAACTAACTGAGGCACAGAACCTATGAAATGGCTTACCATGCAAGCAGTGCTCCATATATCACTAGGCGTATCATAACTAGCTCCAATGATCACCTCTAGAGCTCGGTATTGCCTCGTTTGAATGTCCTCCGTAAAATGATGGTTCTGTGAACGCGATAAAAACATCACAATAAGGACTAGTCATAACTCTTGGTCACCTTTTCTTCAGGAGTTGAACCAATATTTGAAACCATTCAACTGCATGAGAGTTGCATGTATGTGTACTGTGTAGATACATTCACCACATGGTATCACATTGCAGGCTGGCATAGTACAGAAATCATTCAAAACCACAGTGGACGATATCGAGTGATCAGACAGTAGGAGGGTAACCTGTGTACTGTGCAGATGCATTCACCACATGATATCCTATTGCAGGCTAGCATAGTTTATCTGTCGTTCAAAACCGGTGGGTGGTATCGAATGGTCAGACAGTAGTAGGGTTGACCTTGTATCGCTTAGATGCATTCACTACATGATATCATATTCAAGCTGGCATAGTTTATCTATCATTCAAAACCAAAGCGTTCCTTTTGCTCTCTGCTGACAATATTAAATGGTCAAGCAGTAGGAGGGTTAATTTTAAACTAGCATAGCAATTGTATCTCTGTATGTCTGTTAAGATACAGCCCATTGTAGTTTAGCAAACTTGTTTAACAAGAGGCTTGTATTTCAGTTGTATTGCTCCGACAAGTATTGCCCTCTTAAAACAATAATGACCAGTGCTTTTTGAATCGGGAATTAAAAACTTATCAAAGGTTTATAATACCGAAAGTTGTCCTACATTGTAGCTCAACCGTGGGATTAATTTTCAGAACTTCCCGAATGTATTTGTTTTTGTGAAAATCATTGTCACAATGAAACCACGACTTGAAACCAAGTAAAGACAACGAACATTCTCATAAAAAAACATTCCGCGATTTCTTTTTCTCTTCTAAGAAAATGTGGTTTTGTGATCGCCTGTGAATCAACCGAACCCTCGGCTGTAAGCCAATAAACGGTCTGATCAAGCATCTGTTTTCTGGTTTGTGCAAGTTTTGCTTGTACATGTACATGTAAACACGTCTTTAAGCGTTAACTGATTAACCGCCATCAAACAGGGCCCAATTTCATTACTTAAACACAAAAGGTAGCTAAGCACAGTGCTTACAAGAGCATGGTTACCAACAAAAAGTACCTATATATCATCCGTGACTGGTATCCTGCTCAGTTTTGCTCAGCAGAAAAATTCTTTAAAGCACTATTTGCTGATTAAGCAGCTCTGTGAAACTGGGCCCAGGTATTACTAGAGCTAGTCTTTGCACTTACCGTCCAACAAGCGTTTCCTAAATCAGCAAGCTTCACTCTCAGTTCACTCCCGTTAAGTCCTAATTGACCCTGAGCACCTGTGGAATATAACAAACCCATGAAACCGTGAGACCCTCAAGACTCATTGCCTATTAACACTCTCATTACCCAAGTATTTAGCATTGGTGAGTGTTTGGCATTTTTGATCTTTCCAATCTACTTTGAGAGAATTGCATGACGGCAACCTTATTTTATTTTGCCATCACTGGAAAGATCCGATTGTTCTCTTTCTAATAATAGTGAGCTTGGCTATGGAGGGAGAACATGGAGAAAACTACAGCTTTATAGTAAACGGCCTTTGTGCTCGGTCTTGAAAGCTTTTTGGTGTGTAAGCTTGGTCGACTAAAGCTGCCAATGTTCAACAGGAGGTATGAGTGCAGTCAACTCATTTTGCCTATATAGTAAGGAAAAAGTTGGTCAAAATGCAGAGCAGAATCCACACCCAGTCCGGATTAAATTCCAACATTACATTACACTGTGTCAGTCCAAAACAAGGGGATGCGTTATACTCAAGTTTAAAAGTGCTTCTAACCTTTTGTTTCGTTGTTGATCTCATTAGCCTCCTCCTGATTAACCCCTTGTGCTGACCCTGTTGAGTCTCCCTCGCATCCTTCTCTCTCCTCCAGTCTCTCAGCTCCTCCTCCTTGTTCCCCCTCCTCCTCTACTCCATCCACCCCTTCCTCCTGTACTACATTTTGCCTCATCTTCTCCTCCTCTAGGCTGGTTAGCTCCACCTCCTTCCCCGAAGAATCCTCCACAAGTTTGTTCTCCTCCTGCGTTGACTTCTCTGGACTTCTGTCCTTCACAAGATCATCTGTGAAATCAAGAACAGTTTGTGACAACTTTTTGGAATCCCATTAATTTCAAGGTTTTGTTTTTTTGTTTGTTTAACCAGCCTTACTCCAACTTCATTCCCAGTGGTGTACTATTTCACTGCGCTGTTTCTTCCAACAAAATGCCTTGCTTGATCATAACCCCCCTGGAAGTGTGACTTTGAAATATCCAAATTCATTGCATATTTTAATTAGTCCTGTGGTTGATCCACTCTATGTGGCCCTCAAAATGGTTATAGCTTCCCCGAAAAACAGCAAGTCATAGAGCAACTGGTGCTCTCTCTTTCTTATTTGATCTTGTGACACATCTAACTATATGCAGTTTAGGGTGACAATCTAAAATTGTAATTCTTAAACAAAGAAATTATTATAGATTTTATCTAGATTAAAGAAAATATGTTCTTAAAAAAAAAAGAGTAATACTTTACAAATAACCAGTAAAAGTTTCAAATTCCATCCCAAAGAAAAAACAATCCCTCACCTTTGACTTCACCGCCTTCTCCATTCATCTCCCCGTGTTCCGTACTCCCATTCTGTAAGCTCACGCTCGTCTTCTCTTGGACCTCTCCCTCGCTGTCCAGTTTCTCCTCTCCGCACGTGTCCCCACCCTGATTGACAAAACCATTACACAGTTCATTGGAGTTCTCCGGCGGGGGATGCAGCCAGGGTCCGTCCCCCATGGGGTCCACCTCCGGCAGGGGCTGCTGTTTTAATCTCTGGACGCATTCCTCTTGCGTTTCAGTCGTTGAGGACGGGGAGTCTGCAGAGTCCTTGATCAGGATTTTGGTCTCTTGTGGGCTGCCGTTGGTTGTTGGTTCTGTGCTTTCTTCTGAGAACAAAAACATCAACAGTGACGTTAGCTATATTAGAAAATTGGAAGACCCAATATTGGATTTTGGATGTACGCCATAATTTGTTCAAACTTTGTAAAAGTTTTTTAGAAACACATCTTGCAGGTAATTTTGTTTTCATACAGTAGTAAAATCTCTTGTCTGGGGAAAAGAAATAACAAAATTCAAACCCCTCACCCTTAAAAAGAGATTAGCAAGCCCCTTTCCTAGCCGAACTCCCAATCCCACTTGCAAACCCACTTGCAATGCCCCTCCCTATCCACTGTCAACACTCACCGAACACACCTCTCAAGTCCCCTTCCCAACCCAGCTTCCAACCCCCTGCAAAGCCCGCTCTCAACACCCCTCCCAAGCCTACTCCTCACCCCCAAACCCTGCTCGCAACACTCCTCCCAAGCCTACTCCTTACCCCCAAACCCTGCTTGCAACACTCTTCCCAACCCAGTTCCAAGCCCTCTCCTAACGCAACAGTTATAACCGACTGTAGAAAATTTATATTTTCTTCATTCCAAAAGTTTCTACCCACCTTCTTGGCTGTGTGTTGAGTCAGCTTCCCCAAGTCTCTCATTCTTCCCTTCCTCTAGCCCCTCCTCCTCCTGTACCCCCTGCATGGCCGTATCTGACCCCACCATCACTGGGGCTGCCTCGCTGCCTGGTGTCGTAGCATACTCACTGCTCGGGGTGGTTGCAAACTCGCTACCTGGTGTGGTGGCTGCCTCACTGAGCGGCGTCTGGTTGCCGTTGGTGCTACCGCCGCTGCTGCTGCTGCCACCGGTGTGCTGACCTTCTGTTTCCATGGAATTTGGTTGGTCTTTCTCTGGTGTGACTTTGAAAAAAAAGATTTGGAAAGTTTTATTTTTAATAAAACAAAAAAACAGTTTAACACTAAAAGCAAAACTCAGTTGGTTCAAATAGGATTTCATTTACTAATACTAAATAATAACAAAAATAAACCAAGACTAGACCAAGACTAAGGAATTTTTTTTTCTTCATTAAGTTACTTACTGGGTCCAATTTTCAGGGATAGGCAATTTTAGACCTATGTCTGAATTCAGACCTTTTGCTCATCTGCCTGATGAAAAAAATTGCTGAAATATTTTCAGTATTAAGAGAAATAATAATCTTAGATCAAGGACTGTGGAAACAGTTCCCTGAAGCTCTTAGTAATCTACAACTCCATGGGTTACCAAGTGGTGGAAATCCTGTCTCCTCCCTAAATTTGCATCCTAATTTTACCACTTCACACGCTGGATGACGTGTACATATCTGCCAAATTTTTCCGGACTGGCCTACGGCGGGGGGTTTATTACAACCAAAACAACTTCAGAGCGTCCTCAATTTTTGTGCTGGCAGCCGGATGGCTGACGTGAATATCCACCCAGACATTCCATTGTGTAGCGTGCACAAGCCTGAACCTGCTGTACTACGTGTACGCTTCGTTTCACGCATACCAAGAGGGCCAGAAGGTAATTGAAATCATGCTCGTAATATCCTGTTGTTCGGGGGTTATTGTGTAATTCCCGGTTCCACACCTCCCAGAGTTCCCGGTACTTTGGTTGGTAACCTATTTTTGGTAAGCAAAATTGTTTTGTGTTTGAGCAAATTTTTGTGCCTGACCAGCATAAAGAAACTTTAAAACCAGATGTACTCACTTGGCGAGCCAACACTCCTCCCAAAAGTGGTTTACACATGGTTGTACCTGCAAGTTGACTAGTTATAGTTACTTCTCAGATTTACTTGGTTAATCCCATGGGAACCTAATCCTGAATAGGTATTTTACCTGATAGTCTTGAATGCCTTTCCTTCTCTAGTTCCATCAGCTGTTGCTCTTGTTTTTCCAGCAGGGCAATCTGCTTTTTCTGTTTGAGCTTCAGTCTTCTCTTCTTGTTTTTGGTCAGCTTTTCTGGTTTCTTCTCAATGGGAGCTGTGCTCACTGTAAGGAAAACAAAAGTAGATAAATAAATAGTATCAAGTTATAAACCACAAGGGAAACTGACTGGGTAAATGTGAAATAATTTGGGTTGAACAAATAAACACCGACTAGAGCGGGATTTGAATCGACGAACTCCGGTTTAACGTGCCGGCACTCTACAAACTGAGCTATCTAGCCCTATGTTGGCAGTCTCCCTATTTTGTCAATATAGGAATAAGGGGCTACAAGAAGAAATACTTAATATGAACATAACTTAGGGGAGCTAAAGGTAGGAATTTATATTCCTCTTAAAACAGTCTAGATTGTAGGATTGAGGAAATCATGCACCAGGCAAACAGTTCCAAAAAGGTGAAGTACGTGGAATAAAGCTCTTTGTTCTACACAAAATAGAACCCTCACTAAGATTTACTCACTAGTCTGGCATACAAACACAAGAGTGCTGCAGGTTAGTCAGACTTTCCTCTTAAGTAGCCCAGTAGACCAGTCAAAAATTAGTAACCTGCCTGTATGAAACTATTTTACCTGAAAATTACCCGGAAAAATCACATGGCCTGATAATGGATCAAAGTGTGAGGCTTGACCTACCTGATGACACTGGTGGTTTGGCGTTGCCCTGCACCCAATCCTTAGCCTCATGGGCGAGTTTCTTGATGTAGTCCTCGTCCACACACATCAGGATGTTTTCTGGTTTGATATCGGTGTGGATGATGTTGCATTTGGTGTGAAGGTAATCTAGACCCTCTAGAACCTGGCACAGATAGAGAAATTATTATTACTACTATTCACTTCTGGTAATGAAACTTAGGATGCCTCAAAACAGGACATATAGCTTTTCATCCCATCCAAAGACAAACTCCGCACTGGTTGAAGTTTGTTTTCTTGACGATGACAGGTTTAGGGTGGAACGTAAAATTACAAATTAACCAAGGGTTAACCTGCAGTAGAAACTTGTGTAACCTAGTTGTACCTTGGATAATGCTGGGTTGTAAGCAGTTGAACTGAGGTGAGAGGGTTGGCAAAGTGGTATCTAGGGAGTTGTTTATGGCGACACAACTGTGTACAGAACTAACTTTGAAACTATGTGTACTGTGTAGATGCATGGACCACATATCATATTGCAGGCTGACATAGTAAACGTATCGTTAAAAACCACAGTGGGTGATAATGACTGGTCAGGCAGTAGGAGGGTTAAGCTAAAGTCCCTTCATGTCTCTGGGTCATTCATTGCCTTGGTGCTCCTGACCCGACTCCTACAGACTCAGACCCAACTCTGCCAGTTCTTTGGCATGTCGAGGCCGAGCGGACAAGAGCACCGATGTTTCTGATCAGCAGAGTGTCCTGACACTTGTGTCCTTTAGCAAGACACTTAACCATTATTTCTTCAGCTGTAGGTCCCGTGCGTTGTGTAATGCACATAAAAAAAACGTGTTACCTACAGAAGTTCGCCCATTTTGTTTTCACTTGCAGTGGCTGCTGTACGCGCCAAAGCACCTCATAAACCCTTATAAGGCACAACATAAATCGGTCTCATCATTTTAAAAAATCTAAAACTGGTCTTAAAATGTTTCTGTTTGTTCAAGCACCTTGAGTACCTTATTTCAGTTTCTGATTTGAGGCTTGCTATCACACCCGCACACCATCGCACACCGAAAAGGTTACCCACGAGTGTGAATAATCACGCGCCTGATCCCTCTTATAATGCAGGCCTTCGTATACTTTCCGGCAGAATCATACTTCATAGTTTGCAAAACAAAATAATGTCGTAAACTTAAAATCAAGCATTACTAAGGAAATGAACAATAAACAACCCTCTCTGTCAGCTCTTTAGATGGCTACATTTATTTGGTCTCAGTCCTTCCATTGTGCCTACCCTGTACCACAAACTTGGCACTTGGAAAAAACAGGTTTGCTCTTTTCCACACATCTGTGTTTTTCAAATCAGAAGGACTTGTTATTGGTACATATATATTATATTATATTATTATCTTACCTGTATGACGATACTCCGAACCTGTGAGATGGGGAGCCCCATGTACTTGGACTTTATAATCGGCTTGAGGAGATTGTTACCGAGTACCTCAAACACCATGCATACATCTTGAGTTGGGAGACGGTCAAGGAAAAAACATAGCAATGCAGCGGCCACATCAAATGCTGCCACAGCTCATAACCCTAGTTCTAGTTGATCAAATAGATACATGTAAGTAAAACCATTGCCATACATTACAGGCTTTTACAGGCTTTTAGGTGGTGATTTGGTTGCTTGTCATGTCACCTTGGTTGACCCTGCGCATTCCAGGACATTTCCCGGTAGGCAAGATAATACATACACTTGAAGTTTCACACTTTGTACTGTAACCTCCACATAAAGACAAGTTTTCGCTAAAATTTTGTATTTTTATTATTTTTTTTTTTTTAACAGAACAAGTTTTTAAATTTTATATTTTATCTACATTTAGCTGTGAGCACTCTGTACTTACATCATGCCCAGACTTGGATGTCACGAGTCATATCGTAGACAGTAAAGCAGTGAAACTTGGTATTGGACTGCTGCCCTCTAGTGTAGGGTTGGGATGTTTAACCAGTTAACCGGTTAACCATCAACCTTTAACCATTAACCGTGAACAAAAGGTGAAATCCCTTTGCGGTTAAGCGAAGCCGACAGTAAAACGAGACCTTCCTTTGCTATACAAAAAATATTAGCCCCAGTCACCAGGGAGAATGATTGACATCCCTTTTGTTGGTGGAATGTTTCCTTTCCTAATCCCCTCTACAAACATAATAAATAATTTTCAAACCCAACAAGTTGTTATAGGTTTTGCTTTGTACTCCAACCCCACTGTGGCTTGTGGTTTTGTGGCTGTAAAGACTGGATTAGTGTTCCATTTGTAATCCTTGAAAGTGTGTTGACATCTGCTTCTTTTAAAGATGGGATTTCAGCTCCGATTGGAATCAGTAGAAATGGTAAAACGGTTAAACAAAAGTCACAAGTTCCGTTTAGCTGTTTCGGAAAATTAACATAATTGCACAACTCTACTCTAGTGTTCACCAAAAGAAAAGGATACGTGTGCCATTGACCCCTGACACCTTGAAGTCATCCAGGAGCTGAACCACACGCTCTCTGTTTGGATCGGATGTGTCGCTCTCACGTACCTGACGAGGAGCAATTACAAAACAGAAAATTAAACAAAACGCTTCAGCAGTAAGCCCAAAGACAACCCTACCATGTGAAAATGTTTCTTCAGAGCTTCTTGATAAGAACAAAGAACTGTTAACATGTATCCCAATTTACCTGAACACTGTTAATAAAATATAGCAATTGGGTTACAAAATTACACTGTTAAAGGGTAGGGTAAAACTTTGGGAAAGACGACGAAAACAATTATAAAATGTATTTTCTATCCAAAAGCCTCCTTGTTATAAAGATGGTAATGGGCGTAGCATCCTGTTAAACTATTTCGTCTGAAATGCCCCCCATTGATGAGAAATCAATGTAAGAACGTCAAAACAATTTGAATCTCCGAAAATTGCCTCAAGGCGAGTTTTGGAGATTCATATTCCCTTGGTGTCCATTTGAGAATGCTGCGGCCAGAAATATTCACACACAGGGAGAACCCTGCAAGACATGTGGTTATGTATACTCACAGCTTTAAGTAGTTTGATTTCATCGATGGCTGTTTCCGTGTAGTGCTGTGCACTCTTGACCACCTTCAACGCTACATATTTACGACCCCTGAAACGGACAAAACATACCCAGTTACAATTAAGGGCTCAAGGGTAGGGGAAAGGTGTTATAAAATTTTGACTGAGCATTTTTGTAAAAATTTAAAATGTAAATCAAACAGTTATTGTGATTCCAAAAGTACAGCATTACATCTAGTAAGACCCTACTATTGTACATGTAAAAATACAATATTCAGTTTCTACTGTTTATTTATTATTATTTTTTAAAGACGTTTTTAAAAACTTAAGAGATCCGACAATACTTTCTTGTGAAGTTGATAAGGGCCCAATTTCATAGAGCTCCTCAGCACAACAAAATTATGCTTACCAGAATAAGGATGTTTATACCAGCCAAAATACCATATCCTACATGTATGTACAATCAGTGACTGGTATCCTGCTCAAATTTTGCTTAGCAGAAGATTTTTAAGCACCATTTTCTGCTTGAGCATCTCCATGAAATTGGACCAAGGGCATTCTGATAGAAAAAAACAAAATTGTTTGCTTTTTGCTTGCTATGGAATTGGCAAGGTATTTTCTGCCTAATAGAACAGCTTCATGAAATTGAACCCAAAAAGTCAGACGAAGCTGACCAATGCTGTGAAAATTTTTCCTCCTGAAGGTCTACAGAGACCTCTCCAGTCTCCAAGCCGCACACCCAGCGAGGAAAAGAGAGCAACGGAGACACCTACTTGAATATCACGAAAACCCACCCACACAGCCCAAGAGATTTATATTCAGCGATGCTCAGACTGCAGGCTGATTTCATTTCTGCTTCAATCTGTGTGCAGTTACCCTCCCAGTTTATTGATCCAAGTAGTTCTCCTCCTGAATTTCTTGACTCTCTCTCTCTTTTTTCATTTTTTTTCTCTCTTTAAAGGTAAAGGTCATAAATTGTTTTTTTCATTGTAATGCTTACAATATGCATCGAGAAAGATACAATAAAAGTCGGATGAGAAAGTTGCAGCTGAATACTACAGTGTCTACATGTACATGCTGAGAAAAAAAGAAAAAAAAAAAAAGAAAAAAAAAACCTGTCACAGTATTCTCACAAGAACATTGAATCCATCCACGCTTAGTGAGGTGACAGCGGGTACCAACTGCATCTCCGGCCTCAGCAATCACGAGCGGACACCAACCCTTAGAAATCTGAGAATCAATTCATGCATGAACCGCTTCTCAGATTCTAATGTTTTGGGTCAAAAAAAATTTCCAAATCACATTACTTCGAAGGGGATCCTTTCTTTAAATAGTTTATACTACAGTACCTACAGCTGCAGTGCTTCTCACCAAGTAAACTTTTATGGTCATTAGTATCACCCTTCCTTTATAAGGCACGGTGTAGCCTGAGGCTCTTAATCAGAATTCTTTTTCAAACGATTTGGGGTTGAACAAAGAAAAATTGACTAGAGCGGGACTTGGACCAACGACCTCCGGTTTAAGGTGCCGGCGTTCTACCAACTGAGCTATCCAGCCCTAGATGCTGGTGGACTCCCTATTTTGCCAATATCTTTGTTCGGGGGTGCCAGTCAGAAGCCATAAGACCCGAATTCCTTTCGTGAAATTATAATTTGACTGTTTCACTTTTTGTCTCTCTTTTTAACATGTTCAAATAAAAGCAGATATTCAACTAAACTTGAGCTTGTTTTTGAAAATGAGAAATATTTGAACTTACTATTTCAAAGACTTACATTTAACAATGTCCCCAATCTTTGCGAAGAATCTTATTTTGAAATTCCTGATGTCAGACTTTCCCTTTAAACCTTACCAACCTCCAATATCCTTCAGCTGGCTTTGCTCGGGTCTCATCCAATAAGTAACAAACATCCAAATGCACACAGTTTCACTGAAAGCTGCGCACGCCAAATGTTACCAACGTTGAGATGGATTGGGTACTGAGTAATACCCGGGGGTAAGAGTCACTACTGGCAAACAAGTCTGAACCTGGGATCCAGATCTTAGGAGGAAACATTGAAATGTCCACCTTTTGATAAACCCTGGAGTTATAGATTCAAAGAAGCTTTTGGGAACAGTATCATCACTGTTAGAAAAGCAGATCAAAGAGCATGACTTTTTTTCATTTTGAGAAAAAATACAGAATTTTTTGTTTAATAGGCAGGCTGTTAATGGTCTGAATTCAGATACAAGTCTGAGTTTTCCAGTCCGCCATTGTGAAGAACCAATTTTTTGACTCCACAAAATGGCGGACGGTGTTAGTTCACGAAGTTAAAGGAAAACCACACAATTTCGAGGAATATTTGTGTGAATCACTGTATTCTACTTTTCAAACATCTTTCCGACCTTATTCATTTCATAACAAATGCTTTTTCTAGCCCAAAGCGCCCATTCCGAAGGCAATACGCACCTTCAATTTCCACAACTGAAATCCATGACCCTAAGTATCTTCCACACACTTACTTCAGATCCCAGGCAAGCCAAACAGTGGAGAAGTGTCCCCAGCCAAGCTTACGAACAACATGATACCGATTGTTGAAAAGGTCACCAATCTTCACTAAGTGGTAGCCACCTAAGGAGATGATATAGAGAGGAAAAAAAGAAGTTGATTGAGTAAAAGTCATCCAGGAACAGTCACACCGCACAACGAGGGTACATGTAACACTTATAGGGATATGGTACAAGAGAACTACTCTATCAAACTATTGTTAGCACCATTAAATAATTTAATTATTCCAACTCTGTAACTTTCAATACACAAGTTTTGGTATACATGTTGTAAAATAAAGGCTACCACAGAAACTTTACACAAATTTTTTTAATTTTTTTTGTAATGGATTTAAAACAGAGAAGCATAAATCAGGTGATCAACTGATGAGGAGTTTCAGCATGCCTGGTTTTAGGGTCAGAGTATGCCTCATGTGTCGAACGAAAACATGTATTTATTCATGTTGTTACTTCACATTCAAGGGGTGACTTTAGAATCACCGTTTGTGTACTTTTCCTTTATACAAACAAACAAGCAGAGAGGTTCAGCGAAAAGTCAAAATTGTGAGATGGAGCGTTCAAGGACAAACACTCATGAACATATAAGACATACAATAACAAGGCATGACCTATTTTTATTGTGCCTCGGAAAAAGTTGAGAAGGAATTCTGCTTCGTGTACACTATGTGTATATTGTCACCTCGGTTCGGTCGGTGCAGCTCTTTACAATTTGAGTTGTTTTTGACAGTAGGCACTCCTTGTTTATCTTGGCCCTGTACCATGTGTACAAGGCTGTACTAGAGCTATGTATTCAGAGAGTTGCGACAACTTGCGATTTGAAGCCATTTTCAACAAAACTGCATGTCCGCGCACAGGGTGCCAGACTAGACTGCACATTGGGTTGTGGTGCAATTGGACCGAAAATGGCATCCAGCAACCACTTGACTGAAGAAAACTGGTCCCTCTATGTCGCAACTCTCTCGATACACAACAGCTCTGGGCTGTACACGAAACCAATACAAGCCAGGCAGGTATCATATGCACGAACTGTGTGTGACGGCGTCATATTAAGTACCTCTTGGGTCGATGCGGTTTTGCAACCTCGTACAACAAGGCTCAACTGGAGCCTTGTGTACTTAATGTAAATGCCAACTTTATGTTGTTTGGGTTGTTTTGTTTTTTTAAACATATGCAGGATTCAGATATTTGAATATTCATTCCTCCTCAACGTGGATCATTTTACGATCACAAACTCTCATTATGGCGTTATGACGTTTTGGGTCGGGTTTCACAATTTTGTTTTTGAATTATTCGCAAGAGGATAAATTAAATGGTAGCTTATATTCTGTGGCCTACAACCTGGGTAGTGACGACTTTTGAAAGCACTTTGAGTTATCAACGTCCCTGCCAGATTGTGGAAAAAATCTGTATCCTGCACCATTCTGCTCCATTCTGCTCCATCTTCAGTATGCATTTTTTTAAAAGGTCAAACAACGGGAGTCAGCTTTAAGCTAAATTAGCATAAGTATCTTATGAGAGTCATGACTGACAAAAAAGTCTGAAACTAGGATCCAAATTTTAGGAGGTATGTTGAAATGATGGCATTTCCACCTTTTGGTAACCCCTGGATTTCAGATTTCACAGAGCTTTTGGAAACAGTGTCTTCAGCACTGGAGAAATGGATCAAAGAGCAGGATTTCTTAACATACAGTTGTATGTGGAAAAAATAACGGCAGATTTTCTTTACTGGGCTAACTTAAAAAGCCTGAATTCAGATAAAAGTCTGAAATTTCTCATCCCTGACACTCTTACACTTCCACAAAACTTTAAATTCATTCACCCACACCCTTCCCCATTGCTGTTTGATTTACACTCAGTAACACAAACACAGGGACATAACAAACACCATTAACACAGGCCATTTCAAGATCAAGCGTCCATACATTGGCATCCATGTAGGTACACTGTAGGACTGAATGTGCCTTTAACAGCATGTTTAATTCATGTGACACGAGAAGCACACACAAGAAGCCAGCCTTAACTGCAATGAATACAGCGGAGCGTGCATTACGCGGTGTTACGCGTCATCAAGACGTGGAGAGAGAGAAAGAGAAGGAGAAAGGAAAAAACCTCCCGACTAGATTCTTGCTCCAGGTGTACAGAGTGTCTTCCCACCTCATATCGTGTTCATGTACACTCAACGACCAAGTAGATCATGTAATGAAATTGATGTTAAAGGTTGGACCCGAGCTAAAACCTCGTCAGAGGATTGATGGAGATAAGAAACAACGACTGCCTTGTTTATGCATCATTCATTAAAAAATCAAATAAAATCTGTTTATGTGGTAAAATAGGGTCCTGATACTTGTGATGAATATGTTTGAATGTTGTACATTTGTGGCATGTTGTGGTTGAGGGGTCAGGCGCCCTTGACTCCAACTCTGGTGTTTCTGATTAGCAGAGTGTGGGTTCCATGCCCGGTCTTGACACTTGTGTCCTAAAGCATTTCACTATTATTGCTTTGTCCTTTATGATGATGGGTACCAACGGCACCACTGGCCGCAGCACTCGCAAACAGACACCAACCCTCAGAAATCTGAGAAAAGATTAATCCATGAATTGTTACTTAGATTTAAACTGCAGCTGTTGACAGTATAAACTATTTTGAGAAAAGGATTCCATTAGAAGTTAAATGGTTGGGGAAAATGTTCAACCCGAAACATTTTAAATTTTTATTTTAGAAGCATTGACTTCTTACCAAATAAGTTTTGATGGCCTTTAGATTTTGGAGTACAGTACATGTATATACCAATCTATGACCCTACATGTACCATTAAAAGCAAGAGGCCAAGGGAGAATGTGTGTTCTTTTGTTTGTTTTTGTTTCATGTTTTGTTTTATTACAAACAAAAAAAATCTTTAAAAAAAGATTTTTTTTTTTTTTTACATTTTCGTTGTTACCCTTGAAAAAACCCCAACCCATTGGCCTAGAAACAGACATGCTGAAAAGCGAGTGTGGACATGTATGACAAGTTCAAAGGTGAAGTTCAGACAGCACATTACTTAAGAAAACAAACCCGATCCCATTTGTTTGCGGAACCCTCTTTAGGGACTGGGTCAATGTATACAGACTGACAGATATGCAGGAGTCGTCAGCAATCCAGCAGGTAAACATTAGAAGACTCTCGGGTCACTAAATAAGAGGATAAATACATCATGCAGTCCTGACTGAGGCTCACCATTGCTCAGAATAGTTATCATAAGGCACCCACTAAGCTGGGAATGTGAGGGAATGTGACTGTTATCACATGCCGGGCCTGCACAATATTGCAACTGTACAATGCATTCAATTTTTGTTTTTTATCCTACACCCATACATGGATGCATAATTTAAGTACTGTAATGTTCGATACATACATGTATGACAAAGACAATATCAGCCTTCTCCCAATGCATAAACTAGGATATCGGGCCAATACGCACGAACTACTTTCCAATTCGCGCGATGTGTGCGAATTGCGGTCAGATTGCAAAAAAAAGAAGTGTATTAAAACAGTAATAACTTGGGGGAGGGGAGGCTTCAAATCAAATTCACAAAAACCATAAAGAAACCATTTCGAATGCTCCAGATTGCACATTAGGGCTTTTAAAACCAAAGATAAACACCAAGTCAAAACATTCTGAGAGCCTCATTTCAATTCATCGTACTTTAGCAACAGCTTTGCTAAACCCTGGGGAGAACCCTGGACAACATATAATTAAGGCTTACATATAATCATATTAATTCTACCCAAAGCCTCCCCCAACCCTTCCCTTAAAAAAAAGACCATCTACTGGTTTGGGATCTTTTCCAGTAAGTTTAACAATAAAAGTCTCTCTCTCAAAAAAAAAAAATGCAGTATCAAAGGTCCCAGGTTCAAAATTCTGTTAAAGTCAATTTTTCTTTGTTTGATCCCTTGTGGGTTTTTTTCTTGATATTTGAAATAAAAAGTCGCATCCCCTCGAGGTGATCCCTCTCCTGTTTCGTAACCTTGGGTGTGATGCCTGGCTATACGCCAGGTACAGGTTAAGTACATGTAGCTTCTTACTGGCACCCCAAACAAAGATATCGGACAAAAATAGGAACACTGCCAACATTAGGGCTACATGTATATGGCTCAGTTGGTAAAGCTCCGGCAGGTTAATCCAGAGGTTGAAGGCTCAAATCTCATTCCTAGTGAATTTGTCTTTGTTCCCTCCAATATATTGAATTAATTTTTACCCAGTCAGTTTTCCCCTTGTGGCTTATTGCTTGGATGAAAACAAGATAAGTCGCACCATCCCTTCAACTCGAAACCCTACCCGGGATACCTACCCTTGCAGTAGTCCTTGGGGTCCTCCTGCTCGTCATCGTCCGATCCTAGAGGCTCATCTTCTTCCTCCTCTCCAGCCCGGTATCTTTCATCCCTCTCGTCGCGGTCGTCTCCGTCTTCCCGGTAGTAACTGTTGTCTTGGTGCCCCTCGTCTCTCTCCTCATCCTCGGACGAGTCCAGGGGCTTCTGGTGATGCTTATTGGGGTGAGACCTGGAGATGGGTAGAGAAGGAAAATTGGCAACGTGACTCTTGGTGTACATGTACTCCCCAAATGATCCTACGTCAGCAGTCATAGTCCTTCAATATGGCTTTCCACTTCATGCGATATGAAATATTGTTACTTTACTAATTACGAAAGTCATTGTTCAGAAATTATTGTGCATTTTCTTTCATGAAAAACTGCAGGTCTGATATTTTGTTATTGAACCATGGGTGAGAGTCATTGCTGACGAAAAATTCAGAAACTCTGATCCAAATGTTAGGAGATGTGTTGATATGATGGCATTGCCACCTCTTGGCAACCCAAGAGTACAAGATTTCAAGCAGATTTAGGGAACAGTATCCTCAGCATAGAAAAGGAGATTAGACAGCAGGATATCTGTACATCAGTACATATCTGAAGAAAACAACAGCAACATCTGGTTTATCTGAAGAAAACAACAGCAACTTTTATTCAGCAACTGTTTTTCATCAGGCAGACATTGCAAAAGTCTGAAACTTCTCATTGCTGTGTACTAAATACAAGGCAGGTTTTCCTGAGCTAAGGGCACCTCTGATGAGGAAAACCTACACTTCTACCAGAACATTACAAGGGGCAACAAGGCATTGGACAGGGGCATGGAGTCTGATAATGGTAACTTATTGTGCATGACACTTGCACTTAATTTTAGTACACATACATACAGTACACTTGCTACATTGGTACATGTACATGTAGTACACAGTTCATAGTGATGTACTGTACAACATTTACATTAAACATGTTACAAAAACAACTATCTTTTATTATTTTACATTTATGTGCTAAATTTTGCAATACTTTGAATGTAAGCTTTGAATTTTAAACCACCTCAAATTTGTTTTAAGTTTCTATATATTCTCTTTATCATATAAAAGATGAAATGTACAATGTACTATAATTGCAACTTTTTGGCAGAGTGGGAAATAAGTTGCATGAAATATAAAATACAAAAATGAGCCATATCAAAGAAAGCACTCAACATCATTCACCATGGACCAGCTTTCGAGAAAACAAGAAATGGTATTCAACTCAAGAAAATTCCTCAAATAGTGCAGAGACAAGCCAAGACCATTACAAACGCTTGCTTATTGCTTATTGCTTATTGCAAGCCCTCACCAAAGTTCTCGCAAGCTCCATAATTCATCGCAGGGTTCTACCAAGAGTTCAGTCATCTGTGTGTTAAGATGACGAGCACGGAGGAAACAACAGCTCCATAAGAAGAAATCAGGGTTGAGAGTTTGTTGACGAAAAAGTCTGAAACTAGGATCCAAATGTTAAGAGGTTGAAATGACGGCATTTCAACCTTTTGGTAACCCCTGGGGTTTAGATTTCACAAAGCTTTTCAGGAACAGTGTGTTCAGAACCAGAGACATGTAGATCAAAGAGCAGATTGTCTTCATAGGTGGGAAAAACAGTGGCTGATTTTCTTCACCAGGCTGACTTAAAAAGTCGGAATTCAGATAAAAGTTGTATGAAGAAAAGTGTCTGAAATCAATCGCACATCAACATTTTACATGTATAAGATTGAAAGTAGCAGCTGTTTGCTGAATGTACAAAGTGGAAATTACCGTCGATGCATTTTGAATCCTTATTGTGTTGCTATCACCTGCACAGCCATCACACTAGGAATTATAAGTAACCATCACCCCCCCCCCCCCACCCCAACCTCCGCCAACCTCTCCAGCTACACAGAACCGTCCAGACTACAATCAGCTCAAAAGTGGGAGGCATTTCACATGTTTCATACACCAATATTTTGTCGTCTCACATCATCTAAAACCCCACAGCAATAAAACACTGCGCACTCCCGGGATTTCCTAGCAATCTAATTCACACCTCCAACGAGATCGGCAGAAATGTCACCATCCAGCACGCTCTCCAGTTATCCTTAGAAAATACTCCGAAAAACTAGACTAGACCCTGCTCTTTACCTCGGGGAAAAATCTCTCTGGAATTGCTGTAACTCTAACAACATTAACGCATACAAAGTACAAAGACACATGCAACGGAAGTTCACATCAACTGTAACCATGGCAACTATAAGTACACCCTTGAATTCCTTCTTCCTCCTCTTCATGTTTTTTTTTTTGGGGGGGGGTAAGGATCTGGACATGAGCGAGTTAGCCGCGTACTTGAACTGTGCCGCTGATGTTTTGGAATGTCTGGATAATTAGTGTTATTCCATCTGCGACGGATATCACCGTTGATGGCTGCAAGCAGGCCGTATGGTGCCGACCCATACACTTGAGTACTGGCAGCAGGCGTACGTGTGCGTCACAAATACACAAATGGCACCCTTCCCTACAATTGTTGTCTCTTATTCAGTTTTGTTATTCTCCAACTCCCATCGCTGATGTCACGACTCGCAGAGAAAATGAATGTGCAAATTAGGAACGCCAGAATCCAAGGCTAAAATGTGCCTTACAGTATACAGTATAGGAAAGAAATTCACTTGCATACAAAAAAATGCCTGAAGTAAGTGTAGTGCCATTTATCATAAGAATAATTTAAAGTTGGACAAAACATTTCTGTCTGAGTTAGTTTTATTTTTTGTGTTTTTGTTTGAAACATTGTTTGTTTCCCCCGAAATTTGCAGACCTACGTACATGTACAGTGTCCATACAACCTTTGTAAACGACCGTGTCCAGGGAGGTATTTAGAGTTACATTCAAAATAGTAGGGAATAAGTTTCCATAAATCGGGGAAATTTTCAAATTTTTATATCAGACAATGTCAGAACATGGAAAGATTGGTTTATTATCAGGGAACGTTCTGCAGAATCAGGGAGAGCTGGCAGCTCAACGTATCCCGTCTAATAGCCAGAGCACGGCACCCTTCAGCAAGCTTTAGTTTCAATATTTTAGCCACGGGAAGGTCAAAGTCAAGAAATTACTAATGAAAGTCACGATTCAAGACAGCACCATATTCATCGCACAACTTTTACGATTCTTAAAGGTCTCATATTTCTCATTAATTGTAGAAAAGAAGGCAATCTTCATGAGTCTTTCATCGTCTCTGACTCATCTCAAACCAATAAGCATAAAGGGCCCAGCAGGCCTCGAGTTTAAGCTCTTTTGTAAAGTAGCCCACCAAGCTAGTAAATTGTGCATTTTACTTGCCCCAGGAAAAAAACAAAAGCCCAGGTTTCAAACATGTACATAATGTCATAAATGTATCTTTCCGATGTATTAATTTTAGCGTCCCACATCCAGTTTAATGGTCATATGAAGTTACAATCACACACTCACAAAAATAAATTTAAACATTCTTAAAAATCATTCTCCGCAACTGGCAAGGAATAAACATGATTATCAAACAAGTAGGTTGCTCAGCTTTCAGAGGCCCACAGGGCAAGTTGAGAAGTGGTTTTTACTAGCCCACAGCTGATAGATAACTAGGCAATGTACGGGCTAGTGTCAAGAGCGAGCTCTGCCCAATGCCGAATTCTTTGCAAAATTGGGACCAGGGGCCAATTTCATAGCGCTGCTTAACAGCAAGCAAATTTTCAGGCTAATATGTATAGCAGAATAATTTGCTTAAGCGTAAGCATATTTGCATTGTTACGCCACTCATTTTCATACAGTAAGCACCAGAAGGTTAGTATTCCTTTTGGTGTGCTTAAAGTTAGCAGCGGAAAAGAAAATTCGTGCGGTATTAAGCACAAAATCGGCCGTTAAGCAGCTCTATAAAAATTGGGCCCAGTACATAGAAAGTGTGGATCTGTATTCCTCAAGGTGCAACAGCTTAATACAGCTGAACTGTTGTCCCTCTGCTGCGCTGAACTTGCGACGACTCGCTACATTGCAGATGTCAATAATTTTCAAGCATTAATTCAATTGAGCAGGTCGCAGCAGTTTATACTCGGTTTCACTTACTGCTCCTGTGCAGAAAATCAACCACAACGGTGCAGGAAAAACATTTTGTTTGCGGTGAACTTGGAAGAACAGAATACTACCTAGACTTTAATATTTCAGTCCTCGATGAACAGTCAAAGGAACCAAACATCAAATCCTTCAAATAGTATTCAACATTGCTAATTACTGATTAAGATTGGAAGGATTACTGACTATTAATCACAAGCAATTTGGTCTAGTGGTCCACGAAATGTGACATTAATAAAGTAAAATGAAACAAAATGAAAGAAAATAAAAAATACTTCCTTTTGAGTCAATGTAGAAAAGATGCATAATATGTTCATTTCACTGTACATATGAATAATCTGCACCGTAAATTAGGGTGGAAATAATGTGTACTACATAATGTACATGGGCAATGCTTGAAGATGTCTTAATGCATGAACTTGTGTTTAATCACAGCCAAAATTTATGGCCCTGTTTATTGCAGAATTCTACACTAATGGGCCAAGGGCAGGGGCATGGTGCAATAGAGCCCAGATTGGCAAAGCCCGTCCGGTACGAGAAATAAATGGTATGAGAGGGTTGCAATTTAACCAAAGATATGAGCACCGAAACAATCTGGCACAACAAACATAGATTCTATGTTCCGTACATGTACAGTATACACACAGAATTCTACGGTAAGCAGTGACTGAATGGTACAATGCACACGCACACGCACGAAAACACGCAGCTCTGCGTTACATTCACTCTGTGCCAGACATTCATAGTTGGTCTGCGCACTTGAGAAAAAACAATATTCCTCAACACTGTAAAAGAAAAACACTGTGTGGACATGTGTAAGTCCACACAGTGTTTCAAGTCCCTACATTATGCGGACCTCTTTTATTCTCAGGTGCACACTTCCTGTGTAGCGCTTAAACAAACCTTCAACAATGAATCAATCATTATCAAAGAAAGCGTACAGTTGCAATAACACTTTTCTTTATTCACCTTGCCAAGCGAGGTCTAAATTTAGCCGCAGTTGTCCATTTGGTATTTACACATTAGCTGTGGACACTTCACCACTAACTAGAGCCCATTACCAACAGTTATTTGTCACCATCTGAGGCTAATGTCACACATCGTTATTGCACGAAACCCGAACTACACACAAAACTTTGTATTGACTAAAGCATAACTGTAATGCATGTAAACTAATACCTACATGTACAGTAGTACACAGTCAGTAATTAACTCTCACAGATCAATCAAAATCCAACAGCAAAAGGGCAGCTTCATTTGAATCCATGCTCTGATTGGAATTGAAGTAAACAGTCTACAATTACAAAGGCAAATCTAGGTGCCAGGCCAGGACTCAAAATACCCACTGCAGCATTTCGCTCTGAAAGAGTATCGAATACAATGATATTTTATACCATTTTAAAGTGAGGTAGCTTTTGTAACTTTTGCCCCACTTTCACGAGGTCTCTATTGGAAAATGAATGCGTCACACTACTCAATTTGACCTTGGAATCACTCTTTCAATAATGAATTGGTCACCACCCATTGACACCATCATCTGTGTACCTAAGAATTGGATCATAATTCAAGGCTGTAGATAATTAGTAAATGATTTACAACAAACTGAACAATTTCCTGGCAGTTATGCTCACCACTTCTAGGAATAATTTAGAGTACACAGTAGCAAAGGGCAAATCATAAACCACTCGACCAATTACAGATCAGTACAAAGTAGCCTACATAAATTTTGATGGCTCTGTATTCAAAACAAAGAACCATCGTTCACTTTTAAAGACAGAGTCCTGGGCTGGTAATTGTCCAAGATCAGCATCCACACTTTGTGTGACCCAACATATAGGCCCCTTCATGAAACAACATGCCTGTGATACTTAATTAAGTACATTGTACACTTAACGTGTCAACTGAGTGACAAGAAAGTTATTACACAATGTACATGTAGTGGAAAATGCCATTATATGTTTTCACCATTTTCAAACATCGAGTTTTGGACTTTGGCAATATCAAAAACAAATTGTTTTACTTGTTTCTCAAAAATTAAAGCATTTCAAGCCAAAAATACTTCAAGTGAAGTTTTCTATTTTTTGATACACCAGTACATAACAATACATGTACTTGTTTTTGTGTGTTGTGTTGTCGTTTAGCCCTTTCAAAAAGACTGTGCTAGGACCATTAATTTATTTATTTATTTATTTTACTTCTTTTTTTTTTTCAGTTTTATTTTCCATCTTACATAATTATGTACATAACAGTTGGCACACATCCTTTAAGGACAAAGTGCAGGGTTGGTATTTACAACAACAACAAAATGATTAATTTCAATCTGAAAGCTCACTGATTATAAAGTGTATACTTGTACATGTACTTGTACCAATCCTCCAGAGCAATACTTCCATCTGAAATACTGTCAAAGTCAATAAAATATCATTTGAAGACCCAAACAATCATCATTGTTTATTTCAATTTCCCAAATCAAACTAACCAACGAGCACAACATCCCTCAGAAAACAATTACAGTGTACCATTGTTTATTGTTTTCACAAAAAAACCTGACCACCTAATTTGAAGGGTTTTTTCACAGGTTGGTTGGTTGATGTGTTTGGTGAAAACCAGAGGATTGGAATAATTTGTACTCTACCAAAAGCTACCTAAACTTTGCCTTTAAGTGGTTTGTATGCACAGCTATACATGTATGTCATTACAGGGTGAAGACATGGTGTCTAGTGAACTGCCATTAAAATGCCATTGAGGCTGTACACATCACAAACTGCACTCTTTTGGACTACGAAGGGGATTTCCCTATAAAAGGATTTTTCTAAACTGTAGAAGTTAATAACATTCTGGATCCAACTTTTTTGAAGTTTGGCCTGAGCACGCTGAATTGATACCAGGTCTTCTGAATGTTTTTAATTGGTGTTTGTCATTTGTTTCAAAAGCCCTACCATGCAATCTGAGGCATTCTAAACAGTTTCACTTTTTTTTTTTGAGAATTTGACCTAAAGTCCCCGCCTCCCTGTTAAAAATACATGTATAAAAGAAAATTTAAATAAAAAAATATTATTATTACTTATTGTTTTGTTGGTTTTTTTTTAGTAGAATCAGTTGCAATTTGCACAATACACATGTATCATCTCGCAATTTGCACGTATCTGCCTGATACCATAACTTGTGCAAGGCCAAGACATGACCCACGGCGAGTCTGAAAACAGATTTAAAATAGATTATCGATTTGAATTATAAATGTTCATTTTCATTTTAGTGTCTGTAACTTAAGACCTAGGCTCAGTTTACAGATGAAACATAACACATGGCAATCTGTTGCATGTGTACAATGAAAAAAAGGGGGGGGTGAACGTAATTTGCCAAGTTTTAAAGTGGCTACGTGACAACTGCAGATCTGCCTCAAATAGCTCTCAGGCCTAGCTCTCAGGCCCTCCATCTTGCAGCTTGTGCAAGCAAATCGTACATCATGAGTTTCTCCTTCTTATCATAAGAGGGTGGAGGTGTGATGGAACATTCCGATCCAATTAACCAAGTGGTGAGTTGTATTGAGGAGGATCACAGCAAACCAGGCTAGACTAGCCACCAGGCTCACACTAACAAGGCTAAACAAACCCGGCTAGACTAGCCGCCAGGCTCCTGAAGGCTGTTTTTGTTTGGAGATGGAAATAAAATAAGCAAAACCTGGTTTATTTTCTCAGGTTGGTTAACTCTCAGGTTTTCTGTTAGTGTTAGGGTACTCCGTCCTGGACATCCCCTTGTGACGATTGTGTGGACTTTTTCCCCTGCATCATCCCGTCTCATTCTTAATATTTTATCAAAACATTCTGTGTCGCCCAAAAAATGTAAAACTTTCATGTCATTTGGGCAAAATTGGGCTAACTGAAATTAAGGAAAAACATAAATCACACTGGCATTTTTATCATGAATCATAGAGGAAACCTCCCCCCCCAAAAAAAAATTAATAATAATAATAATAAAAATCTCCAAATGCAAGCTTTTGTATGGCTAGTAAGCCTTCATTAATTATTTGTAAACAAAACATGATTTGTGAAAATCAGCATATTTTGATTATCTTCAATCAAGGAGCTCCCTAATTATAAAGTCCAGGCCAGTGCCAACCCTCCGGAGAAACAGTTCCATCTGAAATACAGACTCCAAGTCAAGCAAACAGCAATCAAGAACCCCTCCTTCCCAAATCCATGTTGTTTTTTTACGATTGCAGGATTTGCAGTAATCAAATTAAGCACTGTAGCTGTATGGACTTGCACAGAATCCCTCACAAAACATAAAACATGATTTTCGTTCAAACTAAAAACATGACCACCTACATGTACTACTATGTGTAGTTGGACGCGTGTTCCTTGAAAATTCCAGAATGGAAATTGATTTACTCTTCCCAAAAATTTGACAGTGTATTATAAGTCCCTTTAACTATACATGAATTCACAGTGGTACTGAAACCTAAGACAGACTCACACTGCAACCAGCCATTGTGCACACGGCCCAGATTTTCACGAGTGGTCTACTTCATACAAACCCAAATTCAAAATCTTCAAGACACAACCACCTTGGGCCGGCAGCGGAATTGCTTAATTCAAGACTCCCAGACTATGAGGAGAATGCAGACGAGAAATCTTAATATTTCTGCCTCGCTTGCCCGCAGACTAACACAGAACATGTCAGGGAGAGGGAGAGAGAGAGAGGGGGGGGGGGGGGGAGAGATGGGGCCATGATTACAAATGGAAATTCAGCCTCCAAGCTGTAATCCAATAGAACCATGGGTGTGTGTACAATCTGTGAGGGGTCCATGGTACAATAGATGTTTAATTTCCAATATAAATAGTTCCTTATTGAGTATTGGCAATGCATCCTTGGGTGGGAAAGGCAGGGGGCCCTTGTGTGGTTTTCAACCCACGTGGCATAGTAGCCCAGTAATATTCTATCTTACACAACAGCCTGCCCAGTGATAACAGATTCCCTGATGGGAAGAGTCTGGTTGTTAATTTGATAGTGGTGAAAGTGATTGTTTAATCAAAGCATGGATAAGTTACATGTGTGTCAGCTTGACGTCATTCTAAAATACATGTAATAATTCAGGCTTTATGCTCTCAGTGCAAGCGGGTGCAGTGTTTATTACATTGTGAGGATTGAATTTGAAGGTGAATCCTCATTGCTTTTTGAAAGAGTCTGATCCTCTATTTTGCAATAAACGCAGCACAATACCAACCTATGGGAATAGGGGTCCATTCAGAATAGTCAGTCTTTTTTTTTTAAATTACTTTTTATCAAAATTGTAGGTGGGTGGGTCAACAGAAATAACTGAAAATCTAAATTCAGTTTTCAGTTACCAGAAAAACAGCTTTACATTCAGCAATGGAGAAAAAAAATTAAAATCCTCCATTAAAAAACTCTGCCCAATTATGAAACCGATTTTAAAGGCAGGGTGTACTTTTATTAAGTTCTCCACAAGTTAATGACCATAAAAACTTACTTAGATAAGAGTGCTAGAGAGCTGTTGATAATATAAAACATGGTTAGAAACGGCCTCCTTTGAAGTAATGTAGCTTAAGACAAAGATGTAAATTTTCACCCCAAAATTTGAATCTGAGAACGGCTTTAGGCATGAAGCCTTTCTCAGGAATCTGAACGCACACAATTCTAATGCAACCAGGGCGTTTTTTCTTTCATTATTTTCTTGTAACTTTGATGACCAGTTGAGCCCAAATTTTCACAGGTTTTGTTATTTTATGCATGTTGGGATACACCAAGTGAGGATACTGGTCTTTGACAATTAACAAAAGTAAACACTGCTTTGTACAGACATTATTTAGTTCTTCAATGTTAGGATATTATATAGAACAGTCAGAGCAGCATTTAAAAATTGAAATCCGGGGTGGGTGGGTGGGTGGGTGGATGAAAACAATTTCGAAAAAAGATTGAAATTTGTTATAGCTGACTATTCTGAATGGCCAGTTTTACTGACACTCTTACATGTTCTGTATGCAAATTGATCACACAATTTTCTATCTTTATAGTGAATTTCCAAAACAATCATCATTTAAAAACACAAACACAGATAAATAGAAAGTACACTTGATTAGAACATGTTGACCCCACACTGCATAATTGGTTCAGATATAAACTGTAGATTTTCAAAGTATTTATTTTGTTGGCATCCAAAGGTTATAAAAACCATTGTTATGTCATGACTCAATGCCCATGAATGATTATTGTTCTCCATCAGAGAGAGAGAGAGGTAGAGAGAGAGAGAGAGAGAGAAAAGGTCTCCATTTACAAGGTGACTCAATCGTGACCACAACAAAAATACCAAAGGGTCTCTCTACTACATGTTTGCTTCCAGAGGGCACGTGTTCAAAGGGTTTAATTACATTGGGACTGGATTCAATGTAACGACTTCCTGCATGCCAATTCATCTGTAACCATTTTTGCCTTTTTCTCTAATCACATGTGTATTGCTTTAGATGTATAGCTGTATAACAAGCACTGTAGTGACCCAATTCACCTGCCGTTCATCCCATGTGATCAATTTTAGTTGCGCTATTTTGGGAGCCAGAGTCCCAGTGTTGCTCTGCAGTGCGCAAGGTAGGTGACGCACTTAGGGTTAGGCGCACACCATATCTTTACATGCAGTTTGACTCCCAGACTGGCAGAGACCATGGGCAGACAGTGGGTCCGCGTGTAATGTCAGTGACTGCAGTGACTAGTATTAGTAAGCGAGACCAGAGCTCGATTTCACAAAGAGTTAAGATTGTTCTGAACTGCGAATCACTGTAAGCAAAGTGTGATGTCACAAAAGAAATCACTCTGGGAGTACTGGTAACTCATCTTAAGACGAATCTTGATGCGTCAGGCCTGGAATTTCATCTTTGAGAGGGCAAGGCCATTTTCATTTTGCAAAGGGCACTTCCATTGTAAAATCTGAAAGTCTATGGGAAACTTTTGAAGGAGCACGGAGGCCAAGACCAGGGGCAACGGAGGCCATGACCTCCGTGGCCTCTGTGTAATTCCAGGCCTGTCAGCTTTATGAAAGCGCCCCCTTGGGCCTTTTCCTAACCTCAGCTTAGGCTCTGTCTCCAAGCTTCATTTGATGTTGGAACACATACATGTACAAAATGTACACTGCTCCAAAATTGATGACAGAGCCCAAGCCGGAGCCAGAACCCAAGCCGAGGTTTTGGAAAAGGCCCTGTTTTAAACTTTCACTAGTCTGCCAGCTATTTCACTAGACAGTGTTTCATACATTGTGTACATCACAGGATTCTTTTCAACTCTGAATTAACCTGCTGAAAAACTTGAAGGGAATTTTGCCTGTTCCTCATCAGCATTTGGTAAATGGACCTTTGTTAAGGGAGAGCACTGTATTGAACCCATGCACAATGCGGAACAGACCTCCGCACAATGCGTATCTATCACACTACTAGTACTTACATGACTTAGGACAGAGCTCTAATGCATACAGCCCCAATAAAGCAAAGAATACTGTAGGTCATAAATGCAGAATTCCCTGGTAAGCACTGCCATAAAAATTGGGCCTTAATCAAAGCATGCTAGTCTTAAGACGTTTGCAACAACACCACTGCTGGAAACCAGCACAAAAAAAATGTTCTCTTGAACAGACACTTCACTTTTAACTCAAATCCTAAAAATGTTCCATCTAACCTGGTTAACACACAAAATTTAATGAATTCTGTACTGCACAGCAAAACCATCCCAAGCCTTGAATTACACTGAGGCCATGGCCTCTGTTGCCCTGGTCTTGGCCTTGGTGCCCCTTCTAAAGTTTCCCGTAGACTTTAAGATTTTCCAAAGAGAGTGGCCTTCGCAAAGATGAAATCCCAGGCCTGCGTCCCTGATGACTTGTTGATGCATAGTTTCATTTCAAAAAAAGGTTTGAGAACAAACACATGTCCAGAATACAAAAATGGACGGAGTCCTTAAAAAGCCAATGCCAATTCCTTCTTACTGTTTACTAAGCACTTCACAACTCCTCGCTGTGTTTCGTGAATGAACTGACTTCCTTATTGTACCTTATCAGAATACCGGTGAATCTTCTTCTTATTAACCCTAAACACCCACCACCAGGGCCCAATTTCAAAAATTTGCTAAGCACAGAAAAATCTTGCTTAGCAGAAACAGGTTACCAGCCAACATTCTATCAAGTTTACAGTGTTGCCGCTGGTACCCCGTTCATTTCTTGCTAAAGTAAAGAAATTTGGTAAGCAGAATTTTCTGCTTAGCAGCTTTATGAAATTGGGCCCAGGTGTTTTCTATATGTAAATGCATCAGAGTGAAAACCATTCTAAAGTGCAGCAAAATGGGATTCTGTTGCATTGTGAAATGAGGCTGGGTGACACCAGCCTTGGGTGACACCAGCCTTGGGTGACACCAGCCTTGGGTGACACCAGCCTTGGCACTGGGTACTGCAATCACCAGTAGTCACCCTGCTAAATGCACCAATGAGTTCAAGTTTGATGGGGAAGTTACATACATGTGGTAGTTGAACATGTCAAGGCCATGCACTACATGTAGTTCACCCTGTGCTACAATACAAATCCAGCACAGTTGCAACAGAGTTTGGGATTTGAGTTGACTGCTGAATGAAACATAAAAATAACAACTTTGACTGTTTGGCGCAATTTTCTTATTGCAAATCCTTTAATAAATTGACCTTCGATTTGCTTGAGTTTGTGCTTGGTCATTCCCAAAATATTGTTTCATGGATTTTGTTAAAGAAATATTTAGCAAACCAACTATCTTGAAATTAAAAACATCAATCTATTCTTAAATGCTAAAAGTGAAACAGAAAGTGTTTAAAATTAACATGGTGAAACTGTTTCGTAGTCTTTTCTTCAACTTTCTGGGTTAATTCTGATCTAGTTTAATGACACAAGAAATAACCATTTGAATGGCATGGGGTCCTGATCTTGACAGGTTCAAGCCAGGGGGGTCTCATTCTCCGAAGACAATCACCATGGCGATAGCCACTAGTCAGTAAAACAACCCAAATAGTATCACAGGTCACTGATCTCAGATCATGTTTGTATAAAACAAAAACAATAAAACAAACCTAGTGTGTATAAGTTTGTGTTCACTTCATGTATATGCATGTATAACGTACACGTATGTAAGGACATACGTGTACGTTATACATTATATACACATAGTTTGACTGTTATCTGTATTCAGACCTAAATGAATCATGTTCTTTGATGTGCTGAGGATACTGTTCTCAGAATCTCCTAACAACTTAAGTTTTTCATCTCCAGTAGAACAGGTGGGAATACCAGCAGGAGAGAAAATGTGGGTCCTAGTTTCTGAACTTGTTGTCATCAGTGACTCTCAGTCTCACCATTCATGCCACCATCTTGGTTATGTTCCTTGTATCCAATAGCATTAATCAATGTCAATTTTCATTGAACAAAAAAAGGAACCACACTATTTTTCCTTGCTTCCAGCCTCAGTTTGGTAGCATTGTTTTGAATGGGAGAAAAATAAGACGGCTGCACCATGACATAGTGTTTATAGTGTAATACATACACTGCAAACCTCACACAAATGTCCAGTGGGTTAATCTTTATTATGTAATAATTAATGCCCACCCCCCCCCCCGAAAAAATTGTGAGAAAGAATAAAATTGATTATTAAACAAACTTCACAATGTATGCCAACTTTCTATTTCAATCAGGGATGGGAATTTTTTTTATACTTACATTGTATGAAGAAACTGACGTGAAGGAGAGAACTTAAAGAAAAGTTACCTTTGTGTATTTTAAACCTACAACATTCTCAACATTTTAAGGCTTTATTTAGTGTGCGGTGCCGGCCGTGCATTTTATGTTCAAACATATTCAGTATTCGCTACATGTGTATGTGTACATTATACAAGTCCTGTTCACCAGTTCAGACCTAAGCATTACAATACACCTAAAGTACAATACACTGACACGTGTATATTACAATGAATACACAGTACATGTACAAATCAGCATGTACATGTACAATACGTGTACTTTTTGTTCCAGTCATTACCATAAATCACAATGATACATATGGCCCATGGGTCAATATCAACTGTGTACTTTTAAAACATTTACTATCAAAACATCAACATCAATAATAGGGACATTAGCGTGCTAAGTACTTACCCCACAAGGCAAAACCCATACATCATTCATGTCATTCGATACTCATGTACTGTTTAATATGTTGTACATGTACCTCAAAAAACCATTTCTTGCCGGCCGGTTCTACTACTTGTGTAACAGCAACTTCAAGCTTTCGTGGCAGACAAATGAATCAGTCTGAATATTTCATTCCTCTATTCTTATCTGTAGACAGTGCACAGCCGAAGAAATAATCCTCTAGAGAACGCTTGCATACACATACACCCACCAGTAGAAGATAACAGTGTGGCATGAATGAATAACTGTGAAGTACAGAGAAACCCCGCGGTGAGTTCCCCTACTACACACACAGCCATGTGGTCGAACTGAATGAATGTGTGTATGATCCCAGGATGAGTAACAATGGTTTCCCACACATTGGTCCCATCACTCCCCATTGTTATCGATACACTCATCCCAACCTAAACAACTTCCATCAGGAACAAAAGGGCATGTATTGATGGGCTATCCCTGGCTACAGCATGTACAGAGTCCTTTGGCAAACACTGGTGTGACATCTCTCACTCCAAATAAAACACACAGCACCAGATCGGAGGGGGATTTCTCAAATGTTTGGAAAAGACAAGAGGCGCAAACACATTGTGCAAAGGGTGATTGGTGCAGTGCCATCGCAGAGCAGGGCTCACCCTTTAACACTAGCCTGGCGTACACTGTCAAACAAAAACGGCCTACTAAACACCCCTTCTCAATGTGCAATTTGGGCTACAAAAATCTGTGCAACCTACTTGTTTATTATGCTCATATATTCTTTTCAGATGTGCACAATCAACTCTAAAAAATATGCTTTAAACGAGTTTGAGTGTGTGAATGTAACTTTGTTATTGACCATTAAACTGGTTGTGATCACTACCATTAATACATCAGAAATATACACTATGACAATAACTTTTTTGATATCTGGGCTACTGAAACTTCCTGGGGGCAAGTCTAACGTACGGTTTACTAGCCCGGTGGGCTACTTTACAAAAAGTTTAGGTGAGCCATGGGATAATCACTAATGTGGGCTACATTGTAGTACACACAATTCTTTGTTGATTTATTTCCCCAGTGCGTGAACCTGTACCACTGAAATTACTGCTCTATGATATGCCTGAATATTTTGTAATAATAACTTTTAACGTGCCAGCCTGAGCAATGGCCGACATGATACAATTCACTGGAGAAGAAAAGAATTCCTCGTGAACGTATAATTGTAACAATCTTATGCATACAATGCAGAGTATCATGGTACACATGAACAGCAGACTTTAACAAACTGTTCCGTATAAAGTTCTACAAAGCTTTAATATGGCAAAATGGTCCGACCCCATTTGGATTTTATAAGAATCATTTATCATTATAACCGATTCACACAAGGAGCAAGACAAAATGGTACTGTAACAATTTCATGGCTCTGCTTACCGCAGAAGTCAGCACTTACTGTACGACACCCTGTAAGTGTAAAGCACATACATGTAATTCTATGGGCAGTAAGCGGAAAATTCTGCGGTAAGCAGGGCCATTTTTTGACCCAGGTGTGATAAGTGCAATATCAAAGGGGCACAACAATTTTATGTACAAGAAACATTTACAAACATGTTTATTTTACACTGTTAACTAACATGTTAATTCAGTGCCAACAAATAGTTCATACTGTCAGTGGTCCTCCAACCATTGTACATGTACGACCCAGGATTGACAGTTTGTGCACTGTATTGTATGTAGATACCTGACCTCAAATCTGTTATTCAAAAGAAAAACATGGCAACAATAGCAACTCAAAACGTGTCGTTTATGGACTCAGATCTGGGCGTGCTATCCAGGGCACCACGGAGTCCAGTGTTTACCCTGGTAAGAGGTCTGCTGGCACCAAGGTTTAACTAGGCTCTCAGACTCGAGGTCCCCGCTTTTACACCAAAATGACTTAAACATAGATTCACTGATGGTACAGTCATCTTGGGGGGGGGGGTTTCTCTCCAATTCTGTTTAGAATTCTGTTTTCAATTTAACCAAGACCTCACAGAGGCCGTGGCGGCCATGGCCTCTGTTGCCCTAGTCTTGGTGCCCTTTCAAAGGTTTCCAGTTAGTGCCCATAATGAAAATGGCCTTGCCCCCTCAAAGATGAAATTCCAATCCTGTCATCAGGCTCCTTGTAAGAATAAACATTTATGATTGTAAGGAACACCACTGGAACTGCTCAACTTGTAAACAACTTTAAGCATTGTCAAGATCTGGATGGACCATACAAAGCACAGATCAATGTCTTCATATGTGTAACTGCCAAGATAAAAAAGGAATTTGTTTTCCCAGACAGTCGATCCTCGCCACTGTAGACGACGAGATGTACAAAGAAAAGTTTGTGATCCCTTTACAACATTAAGCCCACCTGCAGTTACATAAATGCAAAGACTGACTGACTGAAACACACCCACCTGAAGGACTTGAATAGACGCAGCATCCCCACATACAGCCAAGCAACCTCCTTCACCTCCACGACCAAAGACAACCTAAGACTGAAATCTTAGGTCCTATCCTAACCCTCCGGTGCTACCATTCAATGTGCAAAGTACAGCATTTCATAATGAGACAGAGAGGGTGCCCGGCCGGCCCCGCCAGACTGAAAGAAAACTTCCAGCAAGCCCACTCAGGATTGTCAACAGAGCTGGGGTCAGGCCAGGCCGAGTCAAGAGTTCAGACTAGAAAAGGTAGTTTAAGAAGACCTCCGAGGGATCAGGAGTTTACGTGGAAATAGTTGGCACAAACTACAGCCGCATCAAACAATAGGAAACACTTGGGGACCTCAAGTGAAAAGGTATGTGCCCCCAGCTAGGTGTCTATCGTCACACTTTATTATGTTTGGTTGAGGGGAAACTGCTAAATCTGATTTGGTGATTGTATTTGAAAGAGGGTCGCCAGACAAGTTCACAAAGTTCAGCTTGAAAAGGCTTGTCAGGACTAGCAGTCGGCGGATCACTCACTGCCATGAACATAAAGATACAATTCAGTTGGCACATTTACGAGCATCTAATACAAAACTAAGAGACCTTTGAATGTGTCTGTTTTCATTAATTAATACAGAAACCTTAATGGCTTGGAAGAAATTTACAGATTTGTTTACCAGTTATTACTTAAGATTTAAATAGTCCTCCATATTTTTCATGTAACAAATAACAGTTTGCGCAATACACAATGCAGCACTTCAAAACTATGCCCATTGTGCGTTCTATTTGCACAAACATCGCAGATAATTTCTGGTGAAAGGAGGTTTGTACCACCAACATTGGCAAACGTTGGCGAATATTGGCGAACGTTGGTGAACAATAGCAACAGACAGCGAACATAGATTCTGTGGTGTTTGCAGGTGCTTTGAAAATGGCTTTACATTTTTAAGATGACAGACAGGTAAGTAGACGGTATCGCTTTGTGTGATGAAAATAATTAGATTGGTTTTGGTTTTTTGTCAGAGGTGTGTATTCAGCAGTTGTTGGAGTGAAGTTTCTTTTTGGATAAGAATACTCGAAGAAGAACAACATTGAAAGACTAAGATGACTGTGGGCTGCCATATTGACATCGGTTGTGAGTTTTGCGCTTACACAATCTGTTCCACTGATTGTGTGAGTTTTGCACTTACCATGCTTACATAATCTGTTCCACTGAATTTGACTATTGTTTCCACTTAGTGCTTTTGTCGCTGTCTGTACCGGCCCAATGTAGCATAACACCGTGAGTGCTAGCCTGCACGGTATCATCACGTCAACCTCGGAACACAAAAGGTTTTATCAGGCCTCCGCGTGTCCGTGTCATGGTAAAGACTGCGAGTAAGAGTTGTCATCTGACGTTAAGTGTTTGAAGAAAAGATCTGAAGGACCTGAACAGTTACGTGCTTATGTTCCGACTCCCCTATGTTCCGACACCCCTAAATGTTCCTAACCCTAACCCTAATCCTAACCCTCAGCCTAACTCTAGCATTTATAGTTCATGAGGGGTTATCGGAACAGGTGTCGGAACTTATATTAGTCACCCGCTGAACTACTATAAATAAAAAACATTTTCGCACATAATTTTTCAGACTTTCAAGGTTACATGCAGTTGCTCACCGCCATTTATAGTCATGTTTAAAAAGGTTGAAAGCATAAATCAAACATCATTTTTCCGCAGGGCGTGTCTGAGTCCATGTCAGCAAATATGCTACTATTTGATTTGCTATCCTCATCAGTCATTCCACATTCTAATTCCTACCAATAGCTGCCATACATGTTGTACAGAGTACACCATTGTATACACCCATGAGCAAAGCATCAATGGCTTCTAGTCTACAATGAAGCCGATTTATTGCTAAAAGCAATGCCAAAAATGGAGATAGTTTCCCTGGAGTTTGGTGCCCAGAATGTATGATGAATGCTCTACCAGGCTAAAAGTGCACTCGCTAATTGAATACATCCACAGATCAATTCAAAATACCTCCCATTACATTTGCATCATAGGGTTTATCACATTTGCTGTACTGTTGGTGCCTAGTACATGTACACTGAATCTATCTATGTAGATATTTTGCAAGTTCCACATCTGGAATTTCATCTTCGAGAGGGCAAGGCCATTTTCATTTTGCAAAGGGCACTTCCATTAGAAAAGTCTCTGGGACACATTTTAACATGTTAAAGGGGCACCAAGGCCAAGACCAGGGCAATGGAGGCAATGGCCTGCGTGGCCTCCATCAGTTCGTGTGAACATCTCAACCCTTGGGTCTCCTTGAGATTGTTTCCAGTCATCAACAAAAAAGTACAGGCAAATTATTGTTTGAGAATTTACATGAAGGAATATGCAACCCTATGCAGGACTGATAGTTTATGGAGGCAACAGAGGCTATGGCCATTGCCTTATTATTGCCCCTTTTACTATTTTCTGGTCAATATGTTTATTTCAATTATACACAGAAGGCCTTTGTGAATTTACAAAAACAAGCGAAAATAATTAGGTTAACAAGCTTTATACAATGTTATTGTATGAGAAACCTAAACAAAAAACTGACATTATCAGAAATGCTCACTTTCATTTTCATCAATCAAAAATAGGTTCAGCCAATCTATATTGATTACACACATTTCTAAATGTACATAAGATCTCAAATCTCATTACATGTTACAGGAAGAAATCTTCTGAAACCACACTTATTATTGATATGTCATCATCAGTACACTGATACCTGGTACTGAAACCACAAAGTTGTGAAACAATTGCCCAGTTGACACAACATGGTTGAAGACGTTCAAAGTTTCCATCCAACTTGCAAAGTGATTGTTTCCTTCTAACGTTTGCCACAGATGCAGGGGCAGGCCTTAGCACTCCACAGAGCAAAGCTCCTGTTACTCCTTGATACGTCAGACTACAAATTTAAATTGCTTTGTGTGCCCAGAATAAGGACATATTCACTGTAAGTAATGAAAGTTTTATCCAGAGAGAGGGCTAATTGCAATTAATGTGCAAAGTTGTGTTTCAAGAAAACTGAGCGTGAAAGTTTGATCAGTTTCCTTTAATAATAATAATAATAATAATAACTAGAGATAGTGATTGTCAACAATCACAAAGCTGTTCCGGAATGTTTTGTAAATAAAAGTTTTCTATGCTACAATAAAACACACATATTATGACTTTATGACATGTGATTACCTGGTCTTGTATGTGATACTGAATCGAAAAGAACTTTAAAACCAGAAATTAGGTCAACATGGCGTAATGGTCATTATTTTGATTTAATTTAACCCAAGTTCAAAAATCGGTTGTGTAGTTCTTGAGATATGGTCCCACTTCCGGTTGACCCGGAAGTAAAGGTCAATACTGGTCACGGTAACTCAAGTTCAATCTCCTATGCTCAAGAGCATTTTAACTGAAAAAAAAATACAAATCGGGTGTTTAGTTCTTGAGATATGGTCCCACTTCCGGTTGACCCCGAAGTAAAGGTCAACATGGGGTTACGATTTCCCAAGGCAAATCTCCAATGCCAACAGAGTCTATAATTGAAAAAAGTTTAAAATCGGTTGAGTAGTTCTTTAGATAAGGTCCCACTTCCGGTTGACCCTAAAATAAAGGTCAACACGGGGTCACGATTTCCCAAGGCTAATATCCAATGCCAAAAGCATCTAGAACTGAAAAAATTTGAAAATCGGTTGTGTAGTTCTTGAGATATGGTCCCACTTCCGGTTGACCCCTAGTTAAGGTCAACATTGGGTCACGATTTCCAAAAACTAATCTCCAATGCCCAAGGAGTCTATAACTGAAAAAAGTTTGAAAATCGGTTGTGTAGTTCTTTAGATATTGTCCAACTTCCGGTTGACCCCAAAGTAAAGGTCAACACGGGGTCACGATTTCCCAAGGCTAATATCCAATGCCCAAAGAGTCTAGATCTGAAAAAAGTATGAAAATCGGTTGTGTAGTTCTTTAGATATGGTCCCACTTCCGGTTGACCCCGAAGTAAAGGTCAACACGGGGTCACGATTTCCCAAGGTAAATCTCCAATGCCTATGGAATCTATAATTGAAAAAAGTTTGCAATTCGGTTGTGTAGTTTTTTAGATATGGTCCCACTTCCGGTTGACCCCAAAGTAAAGGTCAACACGGGGTCATGATTTCCCAAGGCTAATGTCCAATGCCCAAAGAGTCTAGATCTAAAAAAAGTTTGAAAAACGGTTCTGTAGTTCTTGAGTTATGGTCCCACTTCCGGTTGACCCCGAAGTAAAGGTCAACACGGGGTCACGATTTCCCAAGGTAAATTTCCAATGCCCATGGAGTCTATAACTGAAAAAAATTTGAAAATTGGTTGTGTAGTTCTTTAGATATGGTCCCACTTCCGGTTGACCCCGAAGTAAAGGTCAACATGGGGTCACGGTTACTCAAGGCTAATCTCCAATGCCCAAGGAGTCTATAACTGAAAAAAGTTTGAAAATCGTCAGTGTACTTCTTGAGATATGGTGCTGCAAAGATTAACTAGTTAAATATTCAAATGAGTCAATTAAGAATTTTTATAAACATTTACATTAAATTAGAGTTAAGCTTATGTTCTAAATCGTCGAGCGCCCCGGGCAACAGAATCACGACGTACATGTACACATATCCATGCACAAGCCACCGTTTCAATACGCTATAGATCGATCTTTTTGTATTAAAAGTGTGCAGCGACTGGTACCCAGAAGTCGGCTATTTCGTTACGGCATTTCGCGTGCATTTTTCTCTGTGTCGCAGGGCATCCTGACTACATTTTGATGAACGGAACCTTTAATAATATGGCTAGCCATTGGTGTCCGATTTGTCACTGAATCGTTAATTATCGTGGAAATTTTTCTACTTAGACTAGTTTTAATGACCAGGAACATCTCTTATTAACTTTTCAAAACAGTTTATATAATTTAGGAAACTAATTCGTAATTTTAATTGAAAATATCGTGTTTTTGACTGTCAAAACATTTGCACTTTCAGCGCCATGTGTTTTGTACACAGAACAAAAACGTGCAAAGGTATGACGTCATGATGACGTGACTGAACATTTTAGGCCGGAAACAGCATCTATAACACAAGACAAGTCCATAACCGAAAAGAAAATTGGGATCGGATGTTTAATTCTTGAGATATGATTCGAACAATATTGCCTAATTAAATATTCATACGGCTGTCACGTGAATAATTAATTAAGAATGTTAATCTAAATAAATCTGAAAATTAAGTTAGGCCATAAGCTTTAATATGGTATATGATTTGTCTTTGTCTGATAATTCTAATTTGACATATGACAATTTGAAAAGTCAAGTGTTAAGTCAATACGATTTTGAGGAAAGAAAGAATAATAATAATAATAATAAAAAAAAATAAAAATCTCGACGATTACAATAGCTGTTCCGACTGAAGTTCGGAACAGCTAACTAGTTCTTATACAGCGCATTTCACAATAACGTCTCAATGCGCTTCACATTAGTGCCCTTTTATTCATAAGTCATTAAAAAAGGTTAAATTCTGCATGGGAATGAAAAAAACACGTCTTTGGGGTAATCCTACATGTAGCAATACAAATGTAACAGTAATGCCATATTTGTTTTGCCAGGAGCCAATATATATTACTTACGACCTTCTGTTACTGGGACACAAATTACTTTGAGTGCCCAAAAGAAAGGCATGAGCCTTGTGCCCTTCTTCTGGGCACACAATGATTTCCCTCATTGAAATGCCCTTTACTACAGGAAATCTGCCTTGCCCTGAACAAAGCATTAGGCTTGCAAGCAATGCAGGGTGATTGATGTGTTGATCTAGTTTCCACTCAGCCACAGTAAAAGTTTTCCCCAGTTTTTGTCGCCAGTAGGCCCAGACTTTGTTAAGTGAATTTGTTTCAAGTGCACAAACACAATTAGAAAGATTTGCTAGTTAAAAACCAAAAAGCTTGACATACTTCCACATGCCACACACAGCGCACAAAATACTTTTAAAATGGCTAACAAAAAACATAATGGGGGGGGGGGATCCACAAGGCTGCAGGGCTTGTTGCTTGAAACTTTTACTGGACCAGAAAATTTGTTACACGACCAGAATCAAAATGAGAACAAAACTACCTACACAGTTTAAAATTGGAACTGTGTTTATTTGAGCAAGCACCAAGAGAAGATTTATCTCATTTGTCTTATGGGTAATACTTCAATACTCAACGGAATAGAAAGATTATCAGACTCAAAGTCAACATCTGAACAAAATTGTTTCAATAAAAAATAACAGTGAGGTATGATTTTTACACACACAAGACTTGCGTGGTCATAAGTTTACCAGCCCGATGGTAAAATCACTGGCCTCAGCCCTGTGGTCCACTGTAAGTGCGAGTCCTTGCATTGTTTGTATTGCTGTGCTGAATAATATGAATTTTGTAAAAAGAAAATATTAATCATTTAACATGTTTTTTTGGTTTTTTTACAAGTGTCTCAAGTGAAAGTAAACAATTTCCTGGACAACATACAAATTGTTAATAATATAAAAGATCAAATTTTCACCCTAAATTTGGCCAAAAAAAAAAAAAAAAAAAAAAACAAGAATAGAGTTTTCCAAAACAGTTCTATTCTTGACAGCTCCATACTACCCAAAAACACATGTGACAGCAAGTGTTTAGTACACAAACTTCTCGTTAGCGCTTCACAGACGGCATGAGTACATGACTAATCCCAGGAACGCCGAGACCGTCGGTCCACGGCCGAAACATCATCACGAGAATTATGCTTAAAATGCTCCACAAGGGAGAGACTCTATCTTTAGCTTTCTTGACGTCTACCATCTGCATATGTTGGAACTATAGATGCAGACCATCAAATACATCATCCGTGTTATGTGGCAGTAAATTCATGTTTTCCCTTAGTAATGCTCCGCTGGATTAACAACATTTTGAAACAGCTGCAGAACTCTTTACAACATGGTACAAACAGCAGGCCAAGCAAATGCTACCAGAATTACGGGTGCACGGCACTTTACAACAAAATACCGCTGCCATAAATTACTTGTATCGAGACTCCCTGAAGCAAGGCTTTTAACTTTCAAGTTCAAGAAACCTAAAAAGGTTTGGAATTTACCACAAGTAATAATAATAAGAACAGGGACTGAGAGTCAAAGCTGACGAAAAAGTCTGAAAGTGGGATCCAGATCTTAGTCCTGAGGTATGCTGAAATGATAGCATTTCCTTCTTGGATTCAAAGGAATTTTTGGGAACAGTATCCTCAGTGCAAGAGAAGTAGGTCAGAGGGCCTGATTTTTTTTACTTTGGCGCAGTTTTTTGTTTACCTCGCAAACTTTAAAAACAAAACTTAAATTTTGAATCCCCCCCCCTCAAAAAAAATTGATCAAGGCTCATGCGCAACAGGAAGAAAGAGTTTAGATTGTCTGAGTAAAGCTTGCTTGTACAGGTGAGATTTGATTGTTGTCTTGACTATACAGTGTAGTGATAGATGGGGATGATTTTGATGGTAATGGGGGAATCGGTTCTGCACTGTCACTCTGGCAGTTGCAGCTCAGTGAAGAGATCTGTGGTCCCCCCCCCCCTTCCTATAGAGTAGAGATCCTGGGCTCGATGCATCATGAACCCCTGAGAAATGAAATGATGATAACCTACATGTATGACTGAGGGCCTGGGGCAAACAATGCAAAATGAAACAGTGTACATGTACATGTAGGCCTGGAGTTTCATCTTTGAGAGGGCAAGGCCACTTTCATTTTGCAAAGGGCACTTCTATTGGAAAAAATTAAAGTCTACATGTGTACATGGGAAATCGTTGACATGGCACCAAGGCCAAGACCAGGGCAACAGAGATTGTGGCCTCTGAAGCCTCTGTGTAATTCCAGGCCTGCCGTGCACCCATACATTGTAGGTGTATTGACCCAGTTCACCTGACCTGGCGTCATCATCACAACAATCTTGGTAGTGCCATTTTAAGAGTCAATGTCCCTATGTTTGTTACACAGTGTGATGAGCACGTGGTGAGGCGGCGCAGCGTTTTACACATTCAGGAGTTGACTCCCACATTGGCGAGTGTAGCAGCAGCAGCCACAAGTCACCTTGGTGCAAGGGGTCATCAATGTAAGCACAGCCGTCAATTTCACCAAACTCTTCCTAACTTAGGATTAATCTTAGGACTTAGGACGAGTCCCAGCCTTGCACTGTAACATGTAAACCTTAAGATTAATCCAAAGATAGGACTAGTTACTCGTCCTAACTCGAGATAGGATTAATCCTAGCATTTCGTGAAATCGGCTGCAGGGCACTAAAAGTGCAACAGGCTGATCTCTGAATCAGACCCCTTTCTCTGTGCTCAAACAGAAATTCCTAAACAGAGTGAGAAGGGAGGTCCTTGGGGGAACCTTGGTGGTCTAACCACAAAGAACTTTCTGTCAACACTGTTCTAACAGGGCCATTACATCTCTATACATGTGCAGATCCAACCTTCCTGAATGTATACAAGGCAGTTAAGTTCACCTTGTAATTACTAAGCAGAAAAAATATTGGCATTGGACCAAATTCAATAAAGTTAAAAGTGGGATACATGTAGTGAACATACCTTTCTGAATTGAAGTACAATGTACATGTACATACCGTACAAGAATTTGTACATAAAACAACTGTTCAGATTTCAAACACTTGAACCATAATGTACCATGTACATGCGGGTGTGTTCCAGCCCAGCGGTTGCAACCACAAAAATACAAAATTGAAACAGTTGACTAGTGCAGACAGTGATTGAAAGATGTCCATATGCCCATTTACACAGAGTACTGGTATGTACATGACGTATTGAATGGGTTACGCATAAATTAGTCTCTGCATTAAGCTTGCGCGCCAATATGTATGTTTTAAAACACTTTTTACCATGTATCTAGTACACGTTTAAACCTGGCCACATGATCTCCTCTCAACCAATCAGGATGGATACACTTTCTTTATGAGAATATGTATTTAATATGTGATAATAAGAAAACAAATGAATCCAGGAAAAAGAGTTTACTCATTTTGTTACCGAACTGTCATCAGTCTAAAAACAAAATTTGTTTCCCTGCTATTAACTAAATAACCTACATGTACTGTGTAAACTACAGTAAACAAGGGCAGGGCATACAGCTTGCCCCCCCCCCTCCCCTGACCGTCTTTCATAACAAAATAAAAGTTGAGATAAACTTGTTGAACATCAAACTGCTACTGTTTCAATTAATAGGAGACTTTTGAGCTAAGAGCAGGCGTCCCACACCCCGGTCCTTTTCTATTATTCTCAACGACGAGAACAATTAGAAAAGGAGCAATGTACAGTGATGCTTTCAGCTGTTCACGAACTGTTAAAAAACAATACTTTAAAAAGCGACATGAAAGGTGAAACTGGGGTGAAAGTCAACAAAAGTACCTAGGATTCTGAAAACCAAGTGTTGAATTTGAACCATTTTGTACTACGTCCATGTGATTATATGAACAGTGATGAACAACGGAAAAAAGGACATTCGTGTCATGACACCAGCCCTGACCTTAGAGTGCAGTGTCATCTCTAGTCATACAAGTACCAAGGCCGTTAAAACGTACACATTTTTGTTGCGGGTGGACTTTCCTAGAAAAGTAACCGATTCACCTCAGTCGAAAGTATCAAGAGTAAAACATTAAACTTACATGTACATCATCAAACAAGCATTTGCTGACAGCAAATGAGACGTATGAATCGGTCCTCCCTCACAAAGTGTCGACGGCATACTAATCCAATGCCGTCACAGTCAACTGTCTGTCTCTAGCAATCCAAACGGGACAGGAGACGAAAATCACAAGTCTCCCGACCGAGACCAAACTTTTCTAGTTGAAAGGCAGAAAAGCCGAGCCCGTGGCAACTGTATGCTCGAGCAGAGCCCGACCCACTTTATGAGCGCACTGTGTTCTTGAACGTGATAAATGGCCAGTCTTAGATGTGCACCGGACCGGTTCCATTCAAAGCAATATGAATACTGATGAACCCCAACAGTTATTCCAGACAGCTGACTGACTGAAAAAAAGTATGAAAGACCTAAAGCTACAGTTAATATGTAGCGCAACTCATCCTGTCACGTCTGCAGTTGATGAACTTTATTCGACCTTGCATTACATTTTATTGTGAAATTGTAAAAAGGTAAGGGTTCTCTGCCCGTAATTTCAATTTAAATTCCATTGTTTGGTTTAATCCTCCTCCCCCCCCCCCCCCCAGACAAAGAGAGCTTTAAAAAATGATCTTTTTTTCATCAACCAACAAGTCAAGGCCTGGTGACAACAAGTTTAAAATACCTCCTTAGCCTGGTAATTCGGTTTGGATTGATTGCTTCACCAAGTAATCTGATTACGTAGCCCTTCGGAAGCTACACTGTGTCAATGAGGTTCTCCACCATGTCCACTGCCTGCGCTGCTTGGTCGCAGGAGCAGATCCTAAGATCTGGAATCCCGGGATCTGACAGTACCAGACTTGGTTTTCCATTTCCGAGCAGGGCTAGAAGTGTACTAAAAAAAAAGAAATACTCAAGTTGAATTTTACAGCAACTGGTCTCCAAGTATGGGCGGTATGGTAAAGCAAAGTAATCCCTGTACATGTATGTATCAGGCAGGATATTTGGAGCTTGAAAAAAAGGTAGGAAAATTTGATGGAGTACAATGGTTGGTCTACATGGACACATTGTATGGCTTTTATAGACTTTACAGGCCTTTTAATAACAATTTTGCCGATTTTTCAGAGGGCCTAAAGATAGGAACTCAAACTTTAGGAGGAAGAGTATCATGCCTGGTTATTTATTTATGATACAGAAGTCATCATCTTGAGATCTTAAGAAAACGTAAAGAGAAAGAAGATGTAGGAAGAAATGGAAAACATGAAGTGGAGAAACCCATAACCATCAACCAGGTGTTAATAATACATGAACAAGGAACTAATCCAATTGTACAGCTTCCATTTGAGGTTAGATTTGAACTGGAGTGCAAAGAATTGAAAGGCAAGGAAAAGATGCCACTACACCAAACATGGTCCACTTTCAGGGTCGCTGCTTACCGTGGAATTACATGTATGTGCTTACAGTCCATAGAATTATGCGCTTTACAGGGCAACATAAGCACAGAATTCTGTAGTAAGCAACACCATGAAAATTGGGCCTACAAGAAGTAGATCCAAAGTTAAGGATTCAACATGTTAAAATTCATTTATGATAAAAGTCAAATGTGAAAGTTTCAGCTGCTACTGTACTTGCTGAGAAAACAGCAACAAACTGTAATCAGTAATTTCACAGAACGTTGAATCCGTCCATGTTTAGCCAGGCGACAACGGGTATCAACCGCATCCCTGGCCACACATTCGCAAACGCACACCAACCCTCAGAAATCTGAGAGAGACGATTCACGCATGAATCGCTTCTCAGATTCAAATGTTTTGGGGTGAAACATTTTCCAAACCATATTACCCTAAAGGGAATCCTTCATACTATCAACAGCTGTACAGTGCTTTTCACAGGTAAGTTTTTATGGTCCTTAATTTTTGGAGTATTTACCAATCCATGACCCAACCTTTAAAGCTCAACCATCCAAGTGGCAAGCCAAGTCTGGCTGCCACATTTTGTTCATGTGAAGGCAGACTAATTGTTACTTTGCCAGTCTCCTTCATTTCAAAGAGACCGTTCAACCATGGTTCACAACCTTGTCTCTCAACCCTCGAACTTATAACTTCGCAATATCACAAGTACAGGCTCATTGTCAACACAGGGTGTATGTCAGACATGCTACAAAAAGATGAAAAGAGACCCTGCCGCAAGCCAACCAATACATCAAATGGATAAACCAAGGTGGATTCTGAATTCCCTTGAATGGGATAAATGGATTAGTCCTAATAAGTACAGCACTCACTACAGACAAGGTACATTGTGCATGTAACAAAGTCAGTGGCTTAATAATTACGGCGCAGTGTGTATTTTCATCATGACCATAGTCAGTCACGTCGTCAGTGTCAAAATAGGGAAAAAGAGAGGGAAAAAAAGTACAGGGTCAAACAATCAGCACACAACATTTCCCTTGTCACGTACCTGCATTCACGTACATCATGTAATAAAAATTATACATACATTTTGTTGTCATTTGTCATTTAGATTTTTTACAAATAAATGGGGGTTTATTTTCTTTTTTTGAGGGGGGGGGGTTGGTATTGGAAACTTTATACCCCATACTTGCAGTCCATTTCTGTCATGTCTGTTAGTTTGTTGTAGTATATCAATAAAACCCAAATGAAATAATGATTTTGTATTCCCCAATAGTTTGTTCTAAATTGTGTTTTACCTGATAAAAGCACTGTATACTTAATATGAGGGTGGGATTCTAACCCACTCTTTTGCCATTCCAGAGCAGATGTCTTACCACAAGACCAACGAGCTTGCCTACAGTACTAGTAGCTAGAGGCAGTTTAAATCCTATATTTTAGCAGGGGCTACGGCAACGATTTTAATAGGTGTTAAATAAGATCATTCTTTATCCCCAATGCAAAAGTTTAACATCTATTATAATAAGTGTCCATTGATAATATCAGGCCTGGAGTTACATAGAGGCCACGGAGGCCATGGACGCTGTTGCCCCTGGTCATGGCCTTGGTGCCTTGAAAATTCCCATAGACTTTAACATTTTTAGACGGAAGTGCTCGTCTTAGCAATAATCAAAATGGCCTTGCCCTCTCAAAGATGACATTCCAGGCGTGCATAATAATTATGCTGAGCACATACATACATAACACAAAATGTACAATGTATAACGTGTGTACTATGTACATGTGTACAACATCCCTTGCGCTGGAAAAAGAAAAATTGGATATTAAAAACGTGTCTTGCAAATGCTCATTTTACGTGCAAGCGCAAGCATAAGACTAACAATAAGGACAGACCGCGCCAATCGACAGTCGTTTTCTTAGCATTTGCCCCAAGAAAATAATAACACATGAGTTGAAGACGTTATTGTGTGCATGCAGATGGTGTGACGCAGTACAGCGTATACCCTTTCACCCACAGTATGGTAGAAACACAAAGTGCATTTAAAAATGTTCAACGCTGGAGCAAGTAACAGAAGGCACCTTCACCTGCGTCATTACAGCCGGACACTATTACATCGTCCAAATGCAGGAAACCTGAGACGAAACCATTAACCTACAGTAGTATGTTTTGAGCACAGTATGAGTGCCATTCATGCCTGATTCATCACTGCCCTGTACAGTACAAGTTCATGTACAGAATACGCTAATGCAAGTTAAAGGATGCACGGAACAATTTGTTTGCTCGGTAAATGTGTCTCGGTAAATGTTCAGAATTGGTTTTGGGTCTGAGGTACACTACATTGTACACGTACACCATTTGCAGGTATTATATTTGGCACTTAGGGTCATCACTCTTAAAATTAATGGCAAAAAAAACTAACTTGATTAGAAGTATAGCAACTTTTGGTAGTATACAGTAAAGCATTTTCAGAATCATTTCACTTCGAAGTAATGTGGTTATGGAAAAAGATATCAGTTTTTATCCTCCAAAATTTGAATCTGAGAAACATTACTGTCAGTAACGTTTCTCAAATTGTGTATTCCAATAACAGATTTTTCTCTGGACGTTACCTTTTGAAATGAAATTTTCACACGTGGACTGCTGGTGGTCACAGCAGTGTGAAAACAGAACAGTGTCTCGACAAAAGCGTCCATAGTCAGTGATGGTCGAGGGTGTTATAAGGACAAGTGTATTGTATATCTACATTTATATAGAATTAAAACAATCAAACGGTTCCAAAAACCAAAGGTATAAGTTCCAGGTAGAAACAATTTCATTGTTATTGAGTACATGTAAAACTAAAAGGCTGACCAAATTGACAGTAGCAGTACATGTGGTACATGTAGTAATACTGAAGGCCTTTTTCACTTTTGTATAAATACTACAGTGACGCTCTGGACCGGAGAGTCCGTTCCAAGGCAAACCAATTTCAGAGCTCCATAATTCAAATCTTACCTGTAAGAAGCTACTAATCTCACCGGATTAACACTCCATAGCCACATACATTTTTTTGGCGATGGGTTTTAGACGTCAAATATTCCCTCACTTTTTGAATGCTCAACACAGTGTTTACATATAAGAGACTGGATTTGTACTTAGCTTTTCAATAACGTGTATACCATGTATACACAGATACTTTAAAGGTGTAAGGATCTAGGCAGTTTTTCCCTTAGGAAAAGGCACCTAGCTATCAAGTCCGTGATGGAAATACAATTTGTAATGCAACATTTCAAAGAGCACCAAGGCAATGACTGGGGATGTGGACATTGATGCACATGTAACAGCTTCCGTTGCCTCCGTGAAGTATCAGGCCTGGGTATTGACCCAATTCACCTCACGTCATCGCCCACAACAAATCTTAGATGTAAGATTTCCACCGCAAGTGCCGATGGATGCGCACCATATCTTAAATTTGAATCCCAAAATGTCAGACCATACTAGGCAGACAGTAGCCGGGTGTGATATCCATGCGAGGGGTCTAATGCATCCCGTAATTTAACTCAATGAAAACATTTAAAACACATACATGTACATGTAAACATAATGTGTAAACGTGTCTAGGCAAAAATAAACATGACTTTACAAGCAATATAAGTTATAACCTAAAGTGTCTGTATACGTTTGGTAATCACTCTTAAGATTAATAGCAACAAAAAACTTACTTGGTTAGATGTACATGTAGAAGTACAGCAGCTTTCGGTAGTAAAGCATTTTGAGAATCATTTCACTTCGAAGTAATGTTGTTATGGAAAAAGATATCAGTTTTTATTCTCCAAAATTTGAATCTGACAAACGTTACTGTCAGTCACGTTTCTCAGATTGTGTATTCCAATTAGGGATTTTTCTTCCTGCATGGACATAACTGCTCCAGATTTTCGGCGATATCTCAAAAACGCTACCACCTTTTGAAATGAAATTTTTACAGGATGGTTGTCAGGGCTTGAATTTGGGCTGAAAATCCACAAGACAACAGGGCTTGAGGCCTAAAATGTTGACTGGGATACCACGGCTTTATACATGTCTCATCCGAAGGGCAAAGTTGTTATTATGGTTAAGTGTCTTGCATAAGGACACAAGTGTCAAAACCGAGTCTCGAACCCACACTCTGCTGATCAGAAACAACAGAGCTTGAGTTCCGGTGCTCTTAAACGCATGGCCACAACACGCCATCATTACCAATGTGTTAGCAATTACAAATTTACCATAATAATTTACCGCCCACTGTTTCCATCACCTTGTTCACTTCAAAACAAAACAAAGAATTTAACAAATTTACACATACATTTCAAATGCGCACTTGAAACCCTTAGCCTACCCCTTAAACCATAATGATTAAATATCGTATTTCCATGACCTTAAAGAAAAAGGCTCCACAGTCCTGGAGTGGATACCTGTGCATTCCGTTCATTCCATTCTTAGCAAGGGGGTTGGTTTAGACTGTACAGACTCAAGCAGGGAAATGGTCCTCCTGAGGACACAGTACAAAATTCCATCAGAACTAATGGAGAAGAGTGACAGATACTCCAATGTGAAATACACAGTAGTGACTTCTGAACACTAAACTACCAACCTGAAATATTGGTAGACTACTAAAGCACTCATTTCAATTTTGTTACAACAGTGAAAAGTAAGACAAAATTGCCAAGTACAGTAAGTCAGTGTTTTACATTTGTACTGTACATGCCAGGGTAACCTCAAAGTGCACTTTATCGTGTTTATCATACACATGTAAACTGTGCACAATGGGATTCAGTTTTTACTTCTCTTTATCTTTAAATGATTAAAATAAACTTTCAAATCCTTGAAATTAAGCTTATTAGTCCATTATTAACAACAATCATTAAGCATCGGACACCCTATCTGCATATATTCATCACATGCCCATGTTACCCCACTGGTAAAAAATGGCGCCGCAACCATTCTTAATTTTTCAAACTCGGCCCAATTTTTAAAAGCCAGTATAAAGCTTGAAATTTACTGAGCAGAGTTTCTGCAGAAGGCTCGTTACATGAAAAATCCAATCCTCCCCCGAAAAACTGCAAACACTTTACATTGAGTCGTGGCCAAGTGGTCCAGCACACTGGACTCAAGCTCTGGCGTTTCTGATCAGCAGAGTGTGGGTCTGCGTCCCGGTCTGGACCCTCGTGTCCTTAAGCAAGACCCTTCAACAATATTGCTTCCTTCTTCAGATGAGATATGAAGCCATAAAGGTAGGTCCCGTGTGTTGTGTAATGCACGTAAAAGAACCCAGTTACACTACCAAGAAAAGGGTTATTCCCGGTGTTAATAGCAGTGCCTACTGAATGCGCCGTAGCACCTTGTATAAACCCTAATACAAGGTGCTATATAAAGTGCCCTTATTATTTGAAAAATCAAAAGAATTCAAAAACCAGACTTAAAATGTTGCTGTTTGTTCAAGCGCCTTGAGTACCTAATTGGTAGATTAGTGTGCTATAGGAGACTACACTGTACATGTATATCAAGGACAGGTTATAATGCTTCCACAAGTGTCTTTTCTTTTTACTCACAGTAAGTACTGCAATAAAATTGACAAGTCTCTTGACTGGAAGTCTTTGGTCCAGAAATGTTCCCAAAGATCTCAGCTTCCTTAAACAATGTTAAAATCATTTCCATGATTGATTCGGTATGCGAGTCCCAAACCTTTACTCCAGCCTGACCACCAACATGAAAATGGCAAGGTGACGGAATGACATTGACAGCTTAATAAAGTGTGGGCAGCAAGAGGGTGTCACTTTGAGAAATAATTAATTAGCGTAGGTGTTATCCAGAATGATTTCAAAGTCAGATGTGCACGTAGACCAGGTACAGCCCCCAGGTAAAGACTGCGAATTTTTATTAATAACATTCATTGTGGGATAAGGTACTTATTAGTGTGTTGAGATTATGCATCAATCTGTAATGAATACTGTTGTGTTTGTGCGCTGGCCCGTGTTTACAGTAAGCTTGAGAGGTTTCAGGTATAACCAAGCTTCTTGGGTTAATTTCCTTATTTTGTACTAGGGCAAGTACAGGCGTGCACCTAAAATGTCAATCATCTTAGCATGTTTTTAAGCAGTAGCCCGAAACCAAAAATCCTGTACCTGAAAGCGGTGATGTCCAAATGTGCTGATAATTAAAAAAACCAGTGCATCTATGTACATGTACTTGCAATACTTTTACCAGGTGCTTTTACTATGTTTATGAAAGATTAAAGCACACCGCCAACATTGGTACACTAGTTGTCAAAGACAACTGTACATTGTGTGACCAAACATACATAACAAACATGTGAAAGGTTAAGGCTGAATCTGTCATTGGATTCACTAGAAAATAGTATAAAATACATTGTGTGTGTAATTTATATGAAAATTACATGTTTTCACTGATTTGTTTTACATTTCTCAAAAATTATACATAAGCATTTCAGGCAAATTTATTTCAAGGGAAGTTTTCCACCATGAACCTCGTAACACAAGTTTGTGTAAATTTGTGAGCGGTTAATTGTTATATTTTTTAATCTTACCAATGTTGTACACACCCTTTGATGGTAGTAAGCATTCCGCCGAATTATTCCATCTGAATTGCCCCCGTTGATTAAAAGTCAATAACAACATTTGAATCTGCATGAATTGTTTCTCAGATTTCTAAGAGTTGGTGTCTGTTTGAAATGCTGCGGCCAGAGATGTGGTTGGTACCAGCTGTCACCTCGACAATCGTGGATGGATTTGAAATTCTTGTGAAAACACCGTGACAGTTTTTTGCTGTTCTCTCAGCAAGTAGACACTGTATTCAGCTGAAACTTTCGCATCTGACTTTTGGAGTATAAATCAAAACGAATCTATGATCCTACTTCTATTAGTGGGAGTCCTACTTGAAAACAGTGGGTCCAAAAGACACCCAGACAGACACCCCTTTGGTTGACACAATGACCAAAACAAAAGCACAAATCCTTATTACAAGAATCTGAAGCTGCACTCAACGAGAAAAGCATGTCAAATTTTACAGCGGGTGGAGATGACGTTTCTTTTTTTTTATGCAGGTGCACTTCACTAAAATCTGAACAGTCAATAATTCTGATTGCATAGAACAAACTCAAGTGCACGCACAAGTAGAGTACATTTTTGAATGCAGAATGTAGGGCCCCAATGTTGCCATAGTAACAAAAAAACTTGGAGGGAAGCATGAAGATTTAATGATGGCTGGTCAGAATTGGGGAGGGGAGTTGCAAATCAAACAATTCAGTGATTTTGTTTACATACAGTACTTTGTGGACTTTTGCTCGCACTCTTTACAAACAAGTGTGTACTGGTCATTCATTGCCCACACTATGTGAGGTGTACAATACTTCATTTTGGGGTGAATCAGTAAAATTTATCAACACTTTATTTGCAAATTCATGTTAGTCGTCTTGCAAAAATAAACCCAAAATGCTTAAAAAGTAGACCGAGCTCCGTCAACTTTTAGTATCATTCTGTAATGACTACATTGTACATCATGCACATCAGCATTGTGTACAATTCTGTTGTGTGACTGTGTTATTCCGATATTCCCTCTCCCTTACTCTGGGTGTGGAATTTGAAACGGTGACACAAGGTGAAACAGGAACGAACAGCAACTGAATCTCCGGTTTCCCACAAGCCCAAGTGGCTGGCCACAAGCCCATGTGGTTGCCCACCAAGCCCATGTGGTTGCCCACCAAGCCTAAAAGCCCCTGCTGTTGCCTACAAGCCCATGTGGTTGCCCAAAGTTCCCTATGATGCCCAAAGTTCCCTATGATGCCCACAAGCCAATTTGGTTGCCCACAAGCCAATATGGTTGCCCACACGGCCCTGTGGTTGCATACCAAGCCGCTGGGGTTGTCAACAAGCCCCTGTGTTTGCCCACAGGCGACTTTGGTTTTCCCAAAAGGCTGTGGTTGCCAACACGCCACTTTGGTTTCCAACAAGCCGTAGTTGCCCACAAGTCACTTTGGTTGCTCACAAGACCCTGTGGTTGCCTACTAAAACTTTAGTGGCAGTTATTTACAGATTGAATTGTTCTCGAAAACCATGTGTATGCGCATGCTCAGAACTATGTTAACAATGGAAATTTACCAATACGTATCCCTGCTGCATTTTAAAAGTCTCCGAGGACAAGATTGGCAGGGCTCACCCTTAACAATAGACCAGCATACAGTGTCTAGAAAAATACTATGGTCTAGTAAACACCACTTCTCAACTTGCCCCGTGGGCCACTAAAAACTGTCTAACCTGCTTGTTTAAAACCCTCATATTTCTTCCTTTTTCAGAATAAATGTTTAACAAGTGTTAATTTATACTTGAGCGTGTAAATGTAAAGTCTACATTTGATCATTGCACTGGCTGTGATCACTACCATTAATATATTAATCAGAAAAGACATTTATGAAAATACGTTCTTAAAATCTGGGCTACTAAAACTTCCTGTGGGCAAATAGAACACACACATTTTACTAGCCCGCCCGTTCAACGGCTAAGTACAAAAAGCAGGCAAGGTATGATTGGGATGTGAACATGTGCACATGTGCCATCCCATGTACTGATGCCAGTCCTCCTCCTAATAACAACCTGCGTCATAAATTCAGTGATTATGACATCACTGGTTTGTGACAACGATATGGTGCGTCTCTTTTGCACATATGTACGCACATTATGTAAATGACTGGCCCCTGTGCTTCAGACATGAAACAGCAGACCTTCACATGTAAATTGACATTGCAAAATCTACACCTCTATGGAATCTGTCAACACATTTAACTTGTCTCAACTCACAGCAATGAATCTGAGTTGATTAAATGTCTTTAAAAGATGTACTAATGTTTTTGCATCAGGGATGGTTTAGTGCTTTCCCGTGTCATTCGGAAACGAAACTCAAGGGCATACTACTCGGGTAGGGTTTGAACCCACGACCCCTAGAACAGATAGATGTCTTGACAGTAGACTACTCTGTGTGCCCAGTGATGAGAGGCAAGTTTGAATCGTGTAATTAGCAGCGGTTACAGCACACGATTTCAAGAGGGGCTCCAAAGTCAAATTCAGTTTTGTGACGCACTCATTTTCCATTAGATAGAGTCCTTATGAAAGTGGAAAAATAGTTTACAGGTGTCTAACCTCGTGCGTTAAAATGGTGTAAACCAAAATGTTATTTGATTCTCTGTCATTCAGAGCGAAATCTGAAACATTACTTCATTGGATATCGACAACAAATGGTCTGCTTATTCCGTAAGTCAAAAGATCAAATTCAATGCCTTTATGATTGAACATCGTCAAAAATCTGCAATGACCTAAAAACATTCCTATATAAAAATGTACAGACCCATATTAGAAATGTGACGTCGTTGGATGTTTTTGAATCAGCACCCCTCCCCTACCCCTATACCTCCCCCGTTCTGTCCTGCCCTTACTCAATCCAACCCCAAATTTTGTGCAAACTTCCTTCAGTAATTCACTTAAAGCAAGGTGTAAATTCATCAACTCCGCTGACGTATGTACAGTCGTACACAAAACAGACAATTTGTACAGTCCTCTTGGACAATACAGGATAATGTACAATTGCTCATATTACTGCCCAAGAACATTCCTGTTAACTGCTGATGGATTTCACAGCCCACTAGTCCACTATGAATACAAGAGTCTGTCCTAACTGTAGCTGCTGCTAGCTAGCTACATGTAGATATTCCAACCACTGACTCACCGCTCCAAAAGTGGAAGGGAATGCGCCTGCTGATGATAATGATGATGGTGATGACAACTGAAGCAGCAGCCAGGTAAAATCTGCGCTGTACCGGGCAAGGACGAAACATGCGGCATGTTGCACTCCCCACACACAACAAAACTAGTCATAAATGGGATATAACGTCCCCCCCCTCTTTCTCCCGAAAGCCGGCTACGGGAATGCTCTGTGCACTGGCTTTACTGGACGAGCCTGCCTAATACTAATAATAATTCCCGTTATTAAAACGTGCATGGGTGACTTCTTCTTGAAACATCTCACATGACTGTACATTGTACGTCTCGGTCCATTAAGAGGCATCGCACGAGGCCAGACAGGGTAATAATACATGTGCTCCACGTCTGTGGGTCTCATATGCAAGTAAATGTCTTTCACACACACACACAGGCCGCATTGCTAATATACAAATGGTGCCCGAGTACGGTGCTGCAATAATGTACATGTACTACCTGTACGGTGCAATGTGGGCTTCATGATCAAAGGTTCTAGCCGACAGTTTGTCTAATTACGGTTTAACCACAGATCCAGGCATCTCAGGTGGCCGAGGGGGGTTTCATATGCGTGTACAATGTTTCACATTCAGTTTTATTATAGCGTTGGAAAGCCAAGCGCACATATCAATCAAGCTTAGGCACTGATTTGGCAATGGTGCATTAACACTACAGTTTCATTCGGTGACAGCCACTGGCATGAAGGACCAAGACTGTAATGAAGCCACGAAAAGGCCCATCTTAAAGGTAGCTTGAATTCAAACACACTATAAACTAAACACTGTACCAGACTTGATACTTTGTTCTTGACAGGGCAAGGCAGTTTTTCCTCAGTGAGGGGCACCTCTATGAGAGAAACTTCAATTTGTTCTGGACCATTCCAAAGGGCATCAAGGCAATGAGCAAGGGGGCATGGAGGCAATTGCCTCCATTGCCTCCATGAAGTAGCAGGCCTGCTGTAACAGTACATATGTGTAGGCCTACAATATGAATATGTAATGAGCTGTATGGTTTACCTGTATTAATCAATATCTCAGTATAGTGTAGATTGCTGAGATCATGGAGCAGTGATCTGCAGTATGTCTGGCAACTCAAGAATGAAATGTTTGCCTCAGCATCCCAAGCCCCCCCCCCCTTTTTAAACAGTATGAATCATATTTAAATTTAAGCAGGCCTGAGACTTCATGGGGGCAATGCATTGCCTTGGTGCACTTGAAAATGTTTCGGTACAATACAGAGATGCCCTTTACAAAGCAAAAACTGCCTTGCCCCTTACAATTACAAGAACGAACTATCAATCATGCCTGTACAAGGCACATAAGACAACACATTTCTATACTCTGGAGACTGGCTTCCTTGCTGTTTCCAGACCTCTCCACTGCCTCTCCTTGTCTGAATGCAGAGAAGAAATATTACGCATAATCAATGCAGACAGAGAAACCTAAAACACTGTGTAATCTCACTGTGATGCACTGAGGTACAACTACAAATTGTGAGCTACGCATAAAACGTACTTGTCACAAACCAATGTCATGATGTACATTGTAAATGTATTGAGCCATGGTGAACCAATTTGCATGTAAATTCCTCATGTGAATTGGTTTTCTCAAGAATCCATTTATGGATGTCACTTAAATGTACATTGGATCTTCTTTATATGGTGTGTTTATTCACTGAACAAGTATGCAGAGCTGCCAACATTTGCATCTTGCAATCAGGGAGATTTTGAAACACAATCAGGGTGATATTTTGAAAGTACTTTCAACATAATAAAGAGAGAGTTTCCATAATCAGGACGACTTTTAAATTTGTTCATCAGAACATGGAAAGATTGTTTATTTTCAGGGAATGCTCTGCAGAATCAGTGCTAGCCACAGTGTTAGCCAGAGGGGTGTCTGGGTGTCTTGTGGACACCGTCTTAACTTTGGACACCCTGTTTGTTATATTTGTCATTTACATATAAATGGTATTGTAAGTGAACAATTTGGACACCCAGGGGTGGATTTCACAAAGAGTTAAGACTAGTAGTCTTATCTCGAGTTAGGACGAGTTACTCGTCCTAACTTAGGACTAGACACCCTTTTACCAAATTCTGGCTAAAACCTTGATAAGTAAAGCTGTAGCCTACATTGTACCAACCAATAAAGGCCTGGAATTACATGGAGGGCACGTAGGCCATGACCCCTGTTGCTCTGGTCTTTGCCTTGGTGCCCTTTCAAAAGTTTCCCACAGACTCTAAGATTTTCCATTGGAAGTGCTCAAAAATAAAATTCCAATCCTGAAATACTGTGTTTTTAAAATGAAAATATAAAGACTAGAGTTCCAAATTACCCTCAGGTGAAAAGAAAATGAGAAATGTACATTTTGAGAACAGTCATTTTCTAGAGATGCCCAAATTTCATGAATTGTTTCTGTTTACCGACCCGTTTACGGAAATTGTTACGGCCGGTGAATTTTACGTCAGGAAGCTGTTTCTGGTCAGGGCCACCAAAACACGCCCCAGTACGATTGACAGAAAATAACACTTCCTTGCTGGTATTTACAGTTTGTCATGAAGACAATCAGACCATACAGACTCAAAACATCATGTTTCCACACTGCCGGTTCTTTTCAGAACTACTACATTTCATTGGACATGTTAGAGAGGTTAAATGATGTAAACCGCAAACCTGAGCTTCTGGATTTATTTTCCCACCATGCAAAGATTCAAATCCTACATGTACTTAACTGGTTCTTGCTGTATTTTTATTTTATTTTTTTTTTTAATGCAAGTTTGCCCCAAACAAGGCTCAAGCCACCCTTGGTAATGGCTACGAGAAGAAAGTATTTAAAAGCTGGAAATAACTCAGGGGGGGGGGGGGGACGACTGAATGTAGGAATTTATATTCCTCTTAAAACAGTCTAGATTGTAGAACAGAGGGAAACATGCACTACGCAAGGAGTTCAAAAGAGATGCAGTATGTGGGTTAAAAGCTGTGGGATGAGCATTTGGGTGAGAAGAAGCAGAAACTGAGAGCCTGGTTTCACGTTCAAACATCCTGATAGGAGGACCCAGGCTGGACATGAAGGTGGCACATTTACAATTAAAATATCTGTAGGAAAGACTCTTGCAGATCTTATATTCAATAATAATGATGTCCTCTATATAGCGCCGGTATCCACGAAAGTGCTCATGACAAAAATAATGTACATTGTATGACAGCATTTTATTCCTTATTATTTTGATGGCTACAACTATCCTTACACCGATGTGTGATCTGTAAGTAAATTGTTTACTTGGTGCTTTCCTGTCCAGGATTCAAACTGGCCTCTAGTCTCTGGGCACACTTGGTGGACTAGCAGTTAAGAGTCACTGCCTGTAAGAATGTACCAAATTAGGGGGGGGTGTGATTCATGGGTTCTCAGATCTTCTTCTAAAAAATCAGAGTGATACACCTTCATACCAAACTAATATATCCAAAATTTTAGCTTACAGACTCTTTCGGTTTTGGAGTAATAAATTTTAAAAGTTTCAGCCAAAAAACCCTCGTGAAACGACAAGTACATTCCTAGAAAACGCAAAAATGTGCGCCAAGCTTGTCCCAAAAAAATTTAAACATTTTTTTAAACCTCCAGTTGGGTGTAAAACACAAGTAAAAAAAAAAATTTGGGATCTCGTTGGCGCGTCATGTTATGCGGACCTGAACCTTTGACGAACAGCGCCCTCGTGCTATTTTCAAGGCCTCATAACTCGATGCGCCTTTAAGATCCCAGGAAATAAACAAGTTTACATGAAAGAACTTGCAGCCCTAAAACAAATTTAAGCACAAAGTGGATGGGATCTCGTTGGCGCAGAGAGATAATAGAGGTCAAAGGTCAAATTTTACCAATTTCTTGCGTTTCCGCACCTCCGTAACCTTGCGCGCCAACATCAAAAAACTTTTAAAATGACAACCAGGTGTAGAAACAGTTTTCCTCTATGAACAAATAAAACAAGAATCTTGGGATCTCTACAATTTTCATGTTAAAATATTTTTTGAAACTTCAACGAGATCCCATCCACTTTGTGCTTAAATTTGTTTTAGGGCTGCAAGTTCTTTCATGTAAACTTGTTTATTTCCTGGGATCTTAAAGGCGCATCGAGTTATGAGGCCTTGAAAACAGTACGAGGGCGCTGTTCGTCAAAGGTTCAGGTCCGCATAACATGACGCGCCAACGAGATCCCAAATTTTTTTTTTTACTTGTGTTATGCGCCCAACTGGAGGTTTAAAAAAATGTTAAAATTTTTTTGGGACAAGCTTGGCGCACATTTTTGCGTTTTCCGGGAATGTGCTTGTCGTTTCACAAGGTTTTTTTCGCTAAAACTTTGATAATTTATTACGCCCAAACCGAAAGAGTCAGCGAGCTAAAATTTTGGATATATTAGTTTGGTATGAAGGTGCATCACTCTGATTTTTTAGAAGAAGATCTGAGAACCCATGAATCACCACTTGGTACATTCTTACAGGCAGTGGCTCTTAAGAAATCTACTCTAGAATGTAGATGGTTGTGGGTTTGAATCCCACCTAAGTAGTCTGTGGATTTTTCTCCACCCAGAAAGCACAGAGTATTCAGTGCTTATCACACTAAGCCAAAATAACGTTCTTCATCCCCGATGCAATTATTAATATCAATTAAATCTTGTTCATTGTTGAGAAAGAGATGGGCAATTGATTTTAGAAACTGCATATAATATGTGCAACAGTTTAATATCAATTGGCTAACTACCACTAATTAATATTTGAACCATGCATGCAAATGTGCATGCACACAAGTGCATTGTGCTATAAAAAATAAATGACATGGGGTAATAACTCCTTGCGCTGACGTCAAACCCCGGCTACTGTGCGGCTAATATGTCTGCCCATGGTCTGCTATTTTGGGAGTCAAATTGCATGTTAAGTGCACATCTAACCACGTGTATGTTTGCCTACTGTACAATGTTCCCTGCACAGTTATACACACAAAGGGAAACTGATTCAAACAAATGTAATGATGCGTCAGGTGAATAAACCATTAGCGAGTTAGATTAGAATAATGTCTGGTTACACTGTACAATGACTTGCTAAGTCACAAATTCCTGCTCGAATTTGAATTTATCAGACTATATCAATAGTATATGAACATGTATGTCACATAATTCGGGGCAAGCTTTTGCGCAGAACCATACAAGACAATAGACATCTAAGGGCCTACACATGTACATGTTAGAGAGGGTGGACACCCATACACTGAATGAATGTGTAATGGCACATGGTAACCAGGGGTTGCTCATCTGGAGGTTGCTGTACAAAAGCTTGCCCCAAACCATGACATACAACGTAGCAACACTTTAGTCTGAGGAATTAAAATCTAACCTGTAGGTGTAACTTATGCCTTTGAAGCAAGTCATTGTACCAGACTTGTATTCAAATCTAACTAGCAAATGTCTCATTGGGTCAATACATTCCTTCCAACCTCATTTTCGAGAAATCATGTTCAATGGGGAAGACCAACGAGACGGCTTCAACCTGATGCAGTTCTATTGGAGATTCATAGCTGCATCTTCGTAAAACATTCACCATCACAAGTGGCTTAAATGCATCCATCTCGCGCGTTATAAAACCATTATAAACATTCATGACAGCGACTGGATTCCCAGAGCGCAGCAATTAATTCTAAGCAGAGTAAACAGCCCAGACTGTTTGGAATAATGAACACACTGGAGGGGGGAGCGGGCCCCGATGCGCCATCTTGAAAACTGACTGCAGGGTAATGGTTTTACAACTGTAGATGAAAACGATTGAATACAATTTCAGGAATGAACTGACACTGATTGTGTGAATAATGCATACAGCGTTAACTCCCTTAACAGTGGTCCGCTGGCAAAAGGACAGTTGAAACACCTGGGGACCAGTCAGAATTCACCCCAAGTCGTCCAGCTGAATAGTTCGGTGTTGAAAAGTATTCCCATTTCATTTGAAATGTGGATTAGTGAAAAAGCTGCGGACTTGTGAAATGACAAGCTACAATGTAACTGGTCCTGCTGGACAGTCACTGAAATGTTGAATCTAGACCATTTCATTCCACACGGGTCATCTTTGACAGTTACGAAGGCAATTTCCATTTTGCAAAGGGCACCTTCCATTATAAAATCTTAAAGTCTACGGGAAACTTTTTTCAGGGGCACCAAGGCCAAGACCAGGGCAACAGAGGCCATGGGCTCTGTGGCTACAGTATAATTCCAGGCCCACAAATGATGCGCCAACAGGGCTTGAACTTTTTGGGGAAATCCAAAAGACCACAGGGCTTGTACATGTAGCCCATACCTGATGTAGCCCAATTCTTTCACTGGACCAGACAATATTTTACAACATAAGAAGAAAACAAAAACATTCTACAGTTTAACGAGTAAACTGTTTTTATATTTATGAACAAGCACTACCATGACTAATAAAAGATTTATCGTATGACTAAAGTCTCTGATGCATTCAACAGCAGAATTTAAAGGAACTCATCAGAATCAAAGTCAACATTTTAATTTCATTTCTTTTTCACTAAAGATTTTTACACACAAGTTATTATTCAACTGAAAACAATGAAGACGCTGAAGTTATTATTCAACTGAAAACAATCCCCTACAAAATTGTAAAACATTATTTTCAATCCTCAGCAATTTGTTACACATTTTCCTTTGTAGCAACCACACTGGCTTGGGATTTGTGGCTTGTGACTGTCAAGACTGAATATAGTGTTCTATTTTAATCCTGATCGATCCTGGAAAAGTGTGTTGTCATAATGGCATCTGCTCCTTAATGTTACACAGGTCTGCTTAGATTAAAATCGGTAGAGGCAGTTAAATGGTTAAAACGGAAGTCACATGTTCCTTTTAACCATTGAGGAAAATAAATGTAGTGTGCATAACCATACTCAAAATAAATTAAAAAATTTAAAACCGCCTAATGTACATGTATGTACCCATGTTGTACTGAGCCCTCACAGTCATGATTTACATGTTGAAAAGTGCAGTAAAAGCCTAACACGTGAGTGTGACGTTCACAGCTGGAACAGCCATTGCTACATGTACGATAAAGTGGCCTAAAATAGTGGGTTTTTTTTATAGAGGTTGATTACAAACATGTAATTTCATAACTTACCCCATAACCATGAACATTTGTTGTAAAGCCAGCAAAAATCCCCTCTAAAAGTGCACGCTAAAACTTTCTAAACCCTACACAATGTAACAAGAATGTTACTTCTGCAACTTGGGTTCGTGCGACTAAATAACTTCACACAACAAATCATACCGCAGACTTGATTGTTATGACATAGGATTGCACTGTGTGACCCCTTTTTACACTTATGACATGTATGAGAATGAAAGTGCAAATCAAACCCCCCATACAACATCCAAATCCCCCCCCCCCTCCTACCACCATGACAGACCTTTATGACACACACAGCATGAAGTTGTTCATTGCAACATACTCTAGTCATAAAAAAAACATGATTGCGATAAAAACAATGTGGAAGCACTGCTGTATTGCTCATTGTGAATTTGATGATGTACCGGCACAGATGGATATACAAACCTGGTATGACAGTATGACTGTGAGATCACACACAGGGTTTCATACATTGTACATTTGTACACTGTCATATGAAATAGGTCATTAAATGCATTACGTAGCAACTGTACAGTACGTAAACTCACTGCAATTGCTCAGAGGTAAAACCAGTGGGTTAATGCACTTTTATGAATATTTATAGAGGTTTACAGAATCTACATCATTTCAAATAGAAATCTGAAGGGTTCCAGTCAAAACAAGGGCCTAGTCTTGATTCCGTGTGAATGTAACTTTCTTCATGTTCTTTAAAGAAAATCTGAACTCAAGGCATGGGTAGATCTTAACAAACAAAAACTGAAAACAGGATCAATTCTAAAACAGGCTTGGTTATCAGTTGAGAAGCCAAAGGATTTTCTGGGTTTGCTTGAACTGTGTGCAAAGCCCATGAGGAGAACAATAGGAAAATGTTTTTTCAATCTTTGTTTTCATCAGGAAGGCTACATATATGTACAATCAATTAATGATTTTCCTTGTATAGCACAGAAAAATGCTACACAAAATGCATCAGTTACTTCTAAAAAAAAACTTCATTGGCTAACTCAAAAATCATCATACATGTAAGTTGCTACTCGATATCAGTCTATGTGCAATAAACATGCTCAGTCTAAATGTTTTAAATTAATTGTGGTCTATTACTTTATATTTTAATCAAAAAGTTGCATTCTCTAAAGGTGATCCCTCTCCTGCCGCTTCCCAAGTTACAGTTTGAATGGCTTCTGACTGGCACTTGCCCCCCCCCCCCCTCCGAACAAAGACATCGACGAAACATTACAAAGATAGCCAACATTACGGCTACACGGCTCAGTTGGTCTAGAGCGCGGCACATCAATCCGGAGGCTGTAGGTTTAAATCCCCCTCTACATGTAATCAATCGTTTCTTTGTCCAACCCCAAATTAAATAACTTGCTATGCAAAATTGCTTGACGAAAACTTTCTCTGACAATTTACAATTGAAAGTGTTTGAAAGAATAGCCTCCAAAATTGACTTCAACAGAAACTAATTCTTGAACTGAAACTACATTACACACGGATACATGATAATGGTCATATCTAAACAGAAACTATTCCCTGCAAAATGAACATAAATGTATGATGCTACCTGACAGTTTACAATATGAATGACCTTGCTCATACATTACTGTACATTGTACATGAACCACAAGCCAATGTCAAACAGCTTTAAATCTTAAAACCAATGACATGCCACTACACATTGGTTGGTTTGTACACTAGGCGCTACACACAGACAGACGTGCTCTGTTCAGTTTCCACGAAGAGCCTAACGATCTTGTTCTAAAGACAATTAACTTACTAGGTACTCATTAATGAAATGGTGCTGTGATTAATAGCAGAATTTCTATTTCATATTGCCAGTAGTATGTATAATGTACTTGTGCAAACATGGTACAAGGCAAGCTTTAAAATTAATTACCCAATCGTACATATGTAGTTACAATGTATTTGAACATATTGCAGGGGATGTTTAAATGCTTGTTGTAGAGCATTTCCTTCTAAGGTATCCGCTTTCCAAGAAAGAACTGTGTACATGGGACAGGCCGACGCCTGGATAAAAGAATTTGGAATTGGATAGAATTGGAATTCTAGACTACGCTTTGTGCCTGGCCTCGAGTGAAAACATGTGTTGACAAAGTGACACAATCTACATGTATACCGACAAAATACAGTTATATTGTAAAAAGCTGTATGTACATGTGAGACAAGACCCCCTGCACTTACATGTACTACTTCTGCTACTCATAGTACACAAAGAATGCCAAATAACATTCAGGTACAGCATTGAACTGTGTTTATGTTAGGGCAATTTATTGTGAAGCTCAAGATTTACATTTTACATCAAGTCGGTAAATATCATGATTACAATGAAGACTTCTACTAATCCGAAGTTTTTTTCATTGACAAAACGGACGACCTCTATTTTCAGCAACTTGGCAGTCAGAAACGTTTTCTGGTTGAATCACTTCACAAACAAATCAAAACACCAATGCGAAATGTACACAGAAAGGATTCTCCATTAAATTAAAAACAATCTAGACGACTCGGAGCATCAATGAGTGAACACTTTCTTCCAACCTGTCCAAGAACACAAGGCAAAAGTACCGTATCTGTCCAGATGGTGATGGTGCAACTTGTGAGCCTGAACTTGGCCTGTCCATGCCTGAGGTCACAAGATTTACTGGGGAGGTCCAACCGTGGCTGTTGGACCATCGGACAGGAGGGTTATATTCATTGCAACTAAAATTACATTTAACTCATTTTCTGATTTAGCTGTGATAATCGTAGCTCTTGAGAGTCTTGGACATGTCCCTATAGTAAGAGCTACGACAGACCATGCGTTAAAATTGTGTGAAGTTTTTGACTTTTTGACTTTGTTCCCAACATTTTATGTGTACCCAATAAGGTCTAAAACACTTTGCCAAATTGCCAATAATAACCTTTCTATACTATAGTTCATCCAAACTAAATGACCCTCGTGAGGATTGAGGGTACGATTTATACCACAACCATGGCAGTACCCCCATGACTGGTGTTGTAACAAACATTTGTAAAAAATAAAATGTCTGGTTTGGGATAGTGCACCTTTTTTTGTAATACTATTTATTTGTAATACTATTTATTATTTGACTAGACTTGTTTTTAATCTGTTAACATTTTATAACACAGCGTACAAGTGTAGACTTACGTAAAGACATGACAGAGACGAGGTATTTTGTTTTTCTATTCTTTTTGACTACGTACAGTCATGACGGTGCAAATAAAGACCGAAGCTCACTCAAAAACATAGCTTCATCATACAAAAAGTTTAAAATGCTGTTTCAAACTGCCGCTTTTTCACTCATGATCAAATATAATAAATAATGACTGTGAATAATGATCTGTCCAGCATTTTCAGTGTCTGTGACTGTGTGGCAATCGGGTACTCCTAGAACTATTCGGTTCGTTCCGCTATCGTCTCCCCAGACGATAGCGGACAGGCGGAACGAACCGAATAGTTCTAGGAGTAGCAATCGGGTGGCAAAGGTGGCAACGGGTTTGTCATTGTATGATTGTACACATTTTTGTAAAGCAAGTTAGAACTGAAAATCACTCTGTTTAAGCATGGTGTAAGACTCGACAAAGAAAAAAACATACATTCTCACAAATAATACATGAGTATGACAAGATAGCACGACAAAACACATGTGTACGTACTTTGACAGGGATGGCGGGCCGTTCTTTTTGCCGTCATTCTTGTGACGATTCTTTGCAGGTTTACGCTTCTTCCTCGCTTGTATTGCCATCACTGGAAAACACCAAAGAAAAAGGGCAAAAAATTACACCGTGATTCAAGTCTAAAACACAGCTAACTATTTCTACAGAAATATTTTTTAAAATTTGTGTACCTTTGCGTGAGCTCATGATGAAGAAAACCGGTGAAAGTTCTTGACACCTCGTTGGATTTAGATGACCTCAACAGAGATTTTATGCATGCGCTGCATGCAGCAATCCGTTAGATTTAGAAAAGTCTCTGTGTGCGTCATACTTATAGGACGCCCTCACTTGGCAAATATTGTCAAGCATTCCATCGGGGTGTGTAGAGTTGTTCACGCGAATGGTTATAAAATGGCGCTTTTAATGTTTTGTCCATGTTTAATTTCTGAGCTAAAATTTCTGAGGTTCTGTTGTCATATATTTATATCATAGAGAAAGTTTCTCTATGCTTATATGCACCATGCTGCTGAGACTATAACAATTTGGCAATTATTGAAAAATCAACTAAAACTTCACTGGTTCTTTTCACAACCACAACTCTGAAAGTTTTATGTACAAAAGGGTGTCTCCGCGAACCTTACAAGATTGTGTTCCCATGCAAAGGTTCAAATTTGGAATTTAGTTTACATTAAAACTGTTGGCACCACATTATGTCTTGTCTCGCAACCAATAAAGATGCCGCATGGCAGCATGTCAATATAATAATTTCCTGCCCAGACGGTAAATTTCAAATATCAAAACATGCATCTCTTCAAAATACTTAACTCTCAAGACAGAAACCAAAGCAACAAGTCACTTTTCACCCAATAGTCTTTTATTTATTAAACAAGAATACATACTTTACACCAATACTTTTTTAAAAGGGTTGCTCCACATAATTCAAAGAAATTGATACAAGCTTGAAAAAGTTAGCCCAATACTACCTGTCTTGTAGCCTCCCCGGCCATCAAGGCCGACTACCTCTCACTATTGATAGTTTCCCCCCATTACCATTGATTTTAATCAGGCATGATATTTGGGCCCATGGAAAAATAGTAATATTTTATTGAGTAGGCCTACAAGGGCTGACCTACATGTACACATGGTGTAGCAGGCCTCGAAATAACCCAGGGCACCCACAGCAATTGCCGTGGTGCCAATGTGCTTCTGCTGAGGTGCCCTTTGCAAAGTTCCAATACAAATTTACCTTTTCCTCATAGAGTGCCCCTTACCAGAGGAAAATTGAGCTGTCAGGATATTATGTGAAGAAGACCCAATTTCATAGAGCTGCAAAAATAATGCTTAACAATTTCCTGCTCAACAAAAAATTAACAGTCAGAGATGTGGTTTTTATGCGACGTAGTATATTGGCTGGTACCCTTATTCTGGTTAGCATAATTTTGTTTTGCTTATCTACTATTTGTGCTTCAGCTGCAGCAGCTCTATGAAATTGGGCACTTCTCCCACAAAATGAGCATAAATTTGCCAATTTTTAATATCGAGACTTTTTTATTTCTGAACCCTATACGAAAAGACGTACAAGAGCTCTACCAACTGAGCTATCTAGCCCTAACGTTGGTGGTCTACCTATTAGTAGGGTGTATTAGAAACTGTGCTGACAGCCACTCGGTAAGCAGACAGGCTTTTATTCAATTGGTCCCCGGTGTAATAAATTCTGCCACTTTGCGGTAATTCTGTAGGCCTTTAACATGGTTTGGCTGTCCGGTTCCCTGTGTTCCCAATGACAAAGGCAGTTCTAATCCTCATTTATCGGTACCAGATTATTTGTCCTTCCAACCACTGTCTGTGGGTGCTGCAGCACCCCCAACTATTTGGATAGGGGTGCTGGAGTATACCACGCCACACCCTACTTTTCCTACATGCACATTCATTGGAATAATTCTCACATAATCAAAAGATAGTCCTGAAAATAATTATAACTCATTCATACAAATTTCAAAATCTATATTGAATTCCCACTATTTCGGCACCACGTACTTCAGTGTCCAAGTTTCACGACATTAAGAGAAGCTGGCGCGCATGCAACTAACATATGTTTATGTACTGTTGTAAACATTATACAGTCAACCCTCGTTATAAAGAGCACTGTTATAAAGGGTGCTGCTTATAAAGAGTACATTCTGAAGTCCTGAATCTCATTTCTGCTTTGCGTTTCTTTGTTTACCTGTCCTCTTACAACAACGTTCCTGCTATAAAGAGATAATTTGGCCAGCCCCAGTGATCTTGTTATAACGAGAGTCGACTGTAAATGGTGTTTATGTTGCCGTCACTGAAAGTCTTTGAAGGAACCCAGCACCCCCTGGCAAAGATGTGTTTTCCCAGGTCTGCGAGTGTTAACCGACACTTCCGGTCCCGTAGCCGACCCTAAAACGGGAGACTATCAACAACGGAAATCTAGGTAGTAAACGATTTAAAGATTTAGTTCCCACATTCCTAGGGAGCATTCAGTTACAGAGATCATAGAATTAACCCTTCCCATGTTAATTACATTAACGCATGTATACAGACACTATTGGTTGGCAAATGTCAAAGAGTTGTGCACTAGGCAAACACACACACACACACACACACAGCTCTGTGTTGCAGTCACTGTGTGGACATTCCTTTGTTCTATCCACTTAAAGAAAATGCTATTCCTCAACACTGTGTGGGCGTGTGTAAGTCCACATAGTGTTTCAAGTCCCTACATTATGTGGACCTCTTTTGTTCTCAGGTCCACACTTTGTATGTAGCCCCATACAAAAAAGGCGCGATGTTCCTTCCTTTTGCCAACCAGTAGTGTTAGTGTGCACGCACAATGTGCAATTTACACATTTCATGTGAAGGGTCTATTCACAGTTAGGCAAGACTATAAACCAATACATACCTCAGTCATTTCTGGTCCGACATTGTTTTATTATTAGCTACATTCATACTTTTCCTGCCATGATACATTAATTTACGTTGTTGAAAGACTTGAAAGGCCTAAAATTTCATTCATTTATAAGCAAAACAAACCCTGATTGGACTTCCCTCTTCTCTACATTGGGTCAGCAGTAGTGCAATAAAGACTGATGTCCAACCTAGGCTAGTAGCAAGACCACTATCCCAAAGAAGATGGCAAATCCTCCGGGAAAATCTGACAATAGATAGAAAAGGACATTCCCAAGGGCATTCCTAAGTGTTGTCTTAACTTGGTTAAGTCACGGTTTCATTGTGACACTGATATTCTCAAGAACAAAAATATTCCAGAAATTCCTAAATTAAACAGACGGCTGAGCACAGACAAATTTTCAGAATTCCCGGCAGTCTTCATTTAAGGCAAAGACCAGGGGCATGGAGGTAATATTTCTGCACAGGTAATGGGAAAATCACTGGTAATCCCGAAGCGAACTGGTTTAGTTGACAGTAATATATGTATGTGTGCCCCGTCTTTCCAAAGCAAACTTTTAATCCCAGTACACAATCTGTTTCCTCGCTCCTTTTCACGATTTAAGGCATTAATGAAACCCCGATCCATCAAGGCTCGTTTCGTTTCTCTTTCTGAAAAATGAATCCAAGGAATCCTTAAGAGTGCCTGAAGAAACCTGCGGAGATATGGGAAAGAGGTTGCAAAAATGGGGGAAACCAGAGTTTGGGAACCCTGTCAGCATTATGTCAGACTAGCTTTGGGGGAGCATTGTCACGGTCGTAACCGAAACTGTTTCAGTTGATTTTAGGGTTGGGACGTTTAACAGGTTAACCGTTTAAACATAAAACAATGTTGAAATATGCTTCAAAATTGCATTAACGGTTAAACGAAAGCCGACAATAAAAACAAAAATTAAATAAACAATTGGGACATTCCTCTTCTTGAAAATGTTAGCCCCATATGCTGTCCAGAGAGACTGATTGTCCCCCTTTTTGTTGGTGGAACTGTCTCATCTTAATCCCCTACAAAATACAAACACGTTATTTTCAATCCCCTGCAGTTTGTTAAATACATTTTGCTTTGTAAGCCGTCACACCTGTGGCTTGTGGTTTTGTGACTGTAAAGACTGGCTATAGCGGTTTTTTTAATCCTGGTCGGTCCTAGAAAGTGTGTTGACATTTGCTTCTCTTACAGATCGGCTCATAGTTCAAATTGAAATCCGTAGAAACGGTTAAACGGTATGTTTAACCGGTTAAACGGTTCTGTTTAACCATTTAGGAAAATAAACACTAGTTGAGTTAATCACTGGCCAATACCTAAAACAGTCATTGGTAATACAGCCGCGAAAAAATGGCCCTGGTGCAAGGTGGGATTTGAACGAGAGTCCCCAGAGGGCAGAGGTGACAAGGAAGAGAAAGTACCACTCGCCCAACCAGAGTGGTCCTCCAAGATGTATATGGTATAATGACTAATGTCCCAGAATGACATCCCTGCCTCCATCATCCACAAGATTGTATTCTCTTCCTGTCATAGCTTCACCGGCTTCACTTCATAGGAGGTCATCTTTACAAATTTGGCGCAAGTCAAGTTCTCGTCCTCTCTTTCTGAAAGGCGTCTTTACAAGGATTTGTCCAAAGGAAAATTATTGCACTTCATTTCTTGTTGCTGGTATCTTTCTTCTCCCTTCGCTTCATGGCTACGGTGCACTGCGGACAGAACCATTTACCTTTAGGGGGGTTCGTGATGCCCACACAGCCATAGTGGAACCATTCAATCGGGCACTGTGTAAAGAATGCAGAGAAAAAGACTTAATTAACCTGTAGGCTTTTACTTGTTAGCTGTCGTCAGTGAGGATTATTACACATAGTGTGGAGCTTCTTTTTTTTGTAAATCCCGCGATGCGACGTTTACACGCTTGACATAATTGTGTACAAGCAACTAGACTCCAAAAATGGGGAGCGTGGCAGACTGTAGCCTGGGCCCAATTTCATAGAGCTGCTTAAGCAGAAAATAATGCTGAACAATTTCCTGCTAAGCAGAAACGAGCAGGATACCAGTCACAAATTGTACACGGGACATGGTAGTTTGGCTGGTAACCTTATTTTGGTAAGCAAAATTTTATTGTGCTTAGCAAATTTTTGTGCTTAAGCAGCTCTATGAAATTGGGCCCAGGTGTGACGTTGGTGCACGGAGTCAATAGATTAAAAAAGTCAGCCCAAAAACTTTCCAAAAATGAACACTTTGGCATGTACTATAACACAAACGAGTACACTTTATTACAGTACTCCAAAACTAACAGCTTAAAGGTATTACAAGGATTGGTAGCACTGACAAAATACTCGCAGACAGTGTTTTGTGTGATCAACCATATACATGAAACAACGAGCCTGCTTAATTTGTTGTATGAGTCGGGAGAAAATAGTGAAAAAACATGCACAATGTTCAGCTTGTGAACACATTTTTATTAATTTGGGTTGTAACAACCGAAGTTAACTGATTAAATTGTTTTTTCCCAGATTTTCAGTTACAGTTTTCTCGAATATAACTTTATTTCAGAGGGATATATTTCACTGAAAAAATGGGTTCTAGTATGTACTTCATAATCAGCAAGCTTTCAGACTCAAATTAAACAACGATGTTTTTTATCCTGACCAGTTCTGTATAATACCTGTATAATAAAAACACAGTACTCACATTTGTATTGTCGCACCCAACCATTTCACCGTAGGACACCTGGTTGCACAGGCAGTACCGCGGCTCATTTGGATCGTAGGACCAATCAGGGGCAGGTGGGTTGGTGTCCTCAAGGATACTATCAGTCAGGAGGTCTGCTAGAGGCTGTAACGACACTGCCGACTGGGGCTGCAGTTGGGCACTGGTCACGCTGGGGGTTGACGCTCGCGAATTGTTCCTGCTGTAACCAATGTCATAGGTTACAATTAATGGCATGGATCAAAATAAAATACAATCAAGAAACTAGATTCGTAAAAAATATCCACTCATAGCTGTTAGTGCTACCTTTTCTAACTCTGTGAACCAATATCTAGTTTCAACCACTAGAATAGACGACATTGAGGCACCACAGTTACAACTGGATGGATCAAAATAACAGCGATCAAGTAACTGCGATTCGTCACAAAATATCCGCTTATATCTGTTGGTGTTACTATGTCTAATTCTCTGAACCAGTATCCAGTTTTAACCACAAGGGTAGGGGCCATTTGGGGCACCACAGCCAACTTCACAAACAGGGTTAAAGGTTACTCACCTTCGACCCCTATGCCTACTGCTCTCTGTTGTTGTCGGTGTGGAGGATGTCGTGGCTGCAGTACTTGATGACGACTGACTGAGATCTCGTCCGACTGCACCCAATCCGCTGAACCCTCCAGACTTCAGTGCCTCGTAACTTGCTTTCAGGCTGGCTGTACGCCTTCCCTGTTGCATCTATCAGAAAATAACACAAACTGTTGACCACTTTCCGTCTGTAAAGGACTCTAGAAAACAGTTTTACACACCACAAACACAGATCCCTGTCATTCGATTAGTGGAACACGCGTCACGTGTCATCCATTATTTTGCCATGTACTCCTAACGCGACTCTTCACAATTTAATATTGGGAGTCCAATATGGATAATTATTGGCCGCTTCACAGCGTCGTTCCAAAATTAATCATTCCCTGTGCATTTGTCCAAACAAGGTTGTGTCACAGTCGTGTCACAGCGGACAAGGTTGGTGTCTACATGAAGTCGCTCACATTATTTAGCAGTTTAAAAAAAAAGAAATTTTCAGAGTGTGAGGTGGACAGGTTTCCATGTGTAGTTTGTGTTTAATGTGATAACATTTGAAATGATAAGTGTCTATGCATAAATTTAAAGCAAATGTTCCATTTCACTTGGCTTTGCCTCATGATTTCACCTCAGGATTATATTCTGTAACAATGCACTCATACACATCCAATATTTGTGCAATAATCAATTCCTAAATACCGCTTTATCTACGGGTGTCTCAAAGCACTCCATATGTTTCAAACAGGTATGCTAAATTCTTGAATTATGAGACCCATTATATAGCAACATATAAAGATTTATGTGGTGCACCTGCTGAAAATATGCCACAAACACTGGGGCAAACCCCTTCTCTTAGCAAATGCTAGTTTGTTTACTTGCATTTCACAAGGAGAAGATAACAAGGAAGTGGTTAGTCTGAGATGTATTACCCCCAAAAGAAATCCCCATGAGATCTGTTCCGAATTTAGATTTGAACTTGGGGTTAATTAAATGGAAGGGAATAAACATATTACTGTATCAACTTGCAACCATGACTCTAATATTGCATACACCCTCCCCCCACCCAACTTCAAACACATTCAACACAACATTACAATACCACATTTCAAAACAAAGCCTGTGTCCCCCAAAACAGCTGGGTGGAGTCAACTAATTTCAAACCTAAAAAATAAGTGGGATTTGAATCTTTGTTTCCCGAGAAAAGACTCGAAGAACTTAAATTTTGTCGGATGAACCGTGCCATGTGATAATTCTGAAAAGTAACCTCTTGGGTAATAATTTTTAGGAGTATGTTTTAAAGCTGTTAACTTAAGCCACACCAGCTCTGTAAAAATCTATTTTTCATAAGTGCCAACATTGAAATTGTCTGAAATGGGAATACCTTGATTCGATGGGCAAGTCACACTGACAGACCTTGCAAAAAGCAATGTTATCACCCTTTCTTGGTCTTGTTAGACATAAGAATTGTGGCATGTATTCCCCACAAAATGTTCTGTTGGGGGGGGGTGTTTTTATCAATCTTGCTTAAACAAATTGCGTTACACTTGCATCTCGGAAGAAGAGAATGGCAATGCGACCTCAAGTAAATAGTGACCATTTTGTTTAGTTTCTCCACCTGTCGGTAAAAATGGCACCTCTTTTTTTCCCTTATTTTTATCCCCGTTTTCAGAAATCTGACTGATTTTTAAGGATTTTAGAACCTAAAATTCGGGATAATTCTAAATAAATCGAAACGGTTGATGGGAATACATTTTGCCTCACCTGTAATGTGTTAGACACAGCTTGAGCAGCAGCTAGTGCAATGGCATTGCTCCCTGCACCAACATGGCCAAGACTGTAGGACAGGGCTGGTTGGGTCGTCCCAGAGTCTCTCCCATCCAGTAACGAGGAACCTCCCTTCGGTGTCAGGCTGGATGAACGGAAGCTGAGCATGTCCTGGTTCATCTCGGCGTTGAGGTTGGACAGTAGTTTCTTTTCCGACAGAGACTTCTTATCAACGTGATTGTCAAAGTGGTTTTTCCTTTCTGCGTATCACAAGAGAGAAAAATACTTTTCTCTGGTGACATTTACTACTATCTTGATGGAAGGGTTCAAGAATGGCTCTTTTGCTCGTGAACAAAATGCCAGGAAATTCGCACGTAAAAATTGTAAAATGGCCTTAAGAAAGTTAGTTCAAGTATACAAGAGAAAATCTTCATGCTATTTACAAACATTCCATACATGAATGTCGAGTAGCGTTGGAATGCTCTTCTCTTACCATCTCAAGAAATAATAACACTGGGTTCTTATGCAGGGCACATTTCCTAGTAGCTACACCAAGGCGCTTTCCAACATTATCTTTGTTCATCAGGCATACTTTAATAACGAATACATAACATTTCTCAACTCTCTGGGGAGCATACAAGTTGTGTGATACAACCTCAAGCTTCTTATTAGCGCTACGGGGTTAATACTGTCTCAGCCCTCGCAAGCTCCCATTTATACACCTGGGTTAAGAGAAGCCATTTATGGTTAAGTGTCTTACTCATCGAGGACACAAGTGTCATGACCAGGATTGGAATCCACATTCTGGTTTACAAGACTGCTCGGCCACAACACGCCATTTTCTTAAGATAGAAAACTAATTACTTTGTGGGAGCAGGTCAAATATACTGTTAAAACGTTTTAAAATTAAACAATAAACTTACTCTCTCCTCTTGTTGGTGCTTGCATCTGTTTTTGTGGGATGTCCAGCTCTAGGGACCCTGCAAAAAAAGTACGTACTATTAAGATTGTCTGTATCTAGTTTAAACAAACTTTCAGTTTTTAAAAGAGAGAATCAGAAACCTTCAGAAAGTTATTTATCAGAAGAACTTTTTATTCATGTTCTTCTTTTAAATAACACCAATTGATACGTACGTCTTTCAAGAACCTCTGTGATACCAGCATTGTCTGCTTCCAATTCCATTTTGAATTTGTTCAACTCCTGGTCCAGCTTACGAAGATAGCGGTCAACCTAAACATAGATATTGAGGGATCATATTCAAGATAGATCAGAAGATGGTCCATAAAGGAGGATATCTTCAAAGTTTAAATGTAGTGTAAGACAGGACTTCCACTGGACCTGAGTCAGGTAGGGTGGGGGGAGGGGGGGATTTAAAGATGTTTATCTTTGAAAATGTTGACAGGGTCTTCAAAAAAAAGACTCGTCACAGCATTGTCGAACTTCAATGAAACATCATGACTAGGTGCATTGAACATTGTGGACTTTATGCATTGACGTAATCATGCCACCATCTTAGAGCTAAAATGATGAAACAAAGGAAACGCACATCTACATGTATGTAGGCGTGGCACCCAGGATGAGCCAATGATGAGCAACATTCTTTTGACTACTAGCCGAGAACAGCTAGATAGCTCAGAGTTCTGGCTAGATAGCTCAGAGTTCTAGCTAAATAGCACAGTTAGGAGAGGGCCAGCACATTCATCCGCAGGTCGCAGGTTCAAGTCCTGCTCTAGTCAATTTTTCTTTGTCCAAAATAATAAATTTAGGTCTATTAAGGTTTAAATTTAGAAATTTAGAGTTATAATAGGCCTACACACTACACAGTGCACCCTGGTAAGTCAGAGAATTCGAAAAGGGCACACTCACTAACAACAACACAAAGGCTTTGAGACTGAAAACCTTCCCACATCAGATGGAAAACCAACAACGAAACTTGTGAATGCTGATGACATTGTGTCTGGGTCCATACAAAGCATTGTATCAGACTATATCAATAAAACTCTGGTACAAAAAACGAGGTAAGAAGTTTAGATGATTTAGGGTAATATTTTCAAGAGGGGCTCCAAGGTCAAATTCAGTTTTGTGATCCACTCATTTTCCAATAGATACAGCCCTCGTGAAAATGGGAAACATTTTACAAGTCTCTTACCTCTTGTTAAAATGGTGTAAATTGCCACTGTGTTTGATACCCTTGAAGTGCAATTTTTGTCAAAATCCAAAAACGTTCAATGTCACATTTCAAGTATGGACTGTACATTTTGGCACAGAGAATTTTCAGTTCACTCCTGAATTCTGATCATTTTAAATCAAAATGGCATTAAATTTGAGCTTATTGCAGGTGCAGAAATTTCTCTTAAGAACGTACAGACTCATTTGTTTTTGCTGTCAGATGACGTCATGTCCCCACTTTCATGAGACTCTATCAATTGGAAACTGAGTGCATCACAAAACACAATTTGACCTTGAAGCTCCTCTTTATGTAAGTTTTTTTTAAACAGACAATCTTTAAATGGGGTTTAATAGGCTATAATACAAGGTCAGTGTCTCTGAGAGTTTCAGTTGACATTTTTTTTCTTATGGCAGATACATGTACATGTAGAAGTGCAATTATAACTTCACAGTACAGTTCCTGGAACTATGTGATATCAATGAATGACACACTTCAGAGACAATGAGAGTTTTACATTTTAACTTTTGGGCAACAAAACCAGTGAGTTTAAATGTTGTCATACCAGATCATATACTTGGTTGGCGAGTTGAACTTTTTCATCGCAGTCCTCTAGTACTTTGTAATAATCCTGCAAATTCACAAGAATTAAGAAAAACAAAATTGATCATCTTGGTATTGTGTTTTTCTTAACATTAATAAAGCTTGAGAAGGTTGTTAAATGTTCATTAAATAAACTTCCAAAGTAAAAGTTTTCATAAAGAGACTTGAGCCAAAGTTAGATCCAAGCAGTCTGTCTCAAGACTTATGTTGTTTCTGGTGAAATCTCGAGCCCTTAATTACATGTAGGTGTTGCAGTCAAAAGCTGTCCATTCATAATCTGTCAAAATACCCAACACCCAAATGTTTGATATGACTGCCCAAATGCTTTTAAGAGTAGATGAATCTTGGGATTAGTAGTAGTACCAAGTCCATTAAATTCAAGAAAACCATGGAAAAGATCTTAAGGATTTGGGCTGCTTCCATTATTTTTGAGGCAAAGTTTCAATCAGGTCTCAAGATGAACACCTTGCTCTGTTGCAATCTTGTACATTTTTACCTGACATTTTAAAACTAAGTTATCATGCCAGTATTTTCCTCAGAATTTGTGAAATTGATTACCAGCTTTTAAAAAGCTATTTAAATTATAAATCATCTCTCTTTTTATTTTAAGAGGAGCAAGTCTCAATTCAATCTGAAAAAGTCCAAGTGAAATCCAAAATTATGAAAATATGAAAGTTGCAATTCAATATTTATTTGGGGACCAATACTGGGGACCAGAGTTCAAAAGAATGTAAAATTATTGGAGAGAGAATGTACACTTGTGGTCATTAACAGTTTTATGTTCAACCAATAGTGGTAAATACTAATACACTATTTTGTTTATGATATAAAAAATTTAATCAATCATTCTAAATCTAATGAAAAATACATATTTTTTATAAAATTATGGTTTTGATATTTTTTCTTATCAGTTGTTTTTTTAAAACATGGACTAGATGTTTGTGTTGTTCACATGAATTTAGCCCATTACATTAATACAGTTGTTTTCAAAGTTGTTTACTTTTTACAAACTCCAGCAAGTGCAGAACATAACAACTCTTGTAACTGTAAGTAAATAAACAGAAAAACAGCCCACTGCATGAGGTACAGTGCGCCCTCAATCGTTACCTTTCGAATAGCTTCATAGATTTTTGACTCCGGTTTGGCCTTTTTTGCAGCTTCAAAAAATTTCTTTACCCGATCATCAAGATTATCCATAGCATCTAACACAAACATGAAAGAACAATCAATCGATTTATGGTGGTTGCAAAACTCTTACTTGTAATTTTGATATGAAAAACTACATATTAACTTAACATACTTTGCACTTGCAGATCCATTTCACGCATTTCTGTGAACCTTTCCCGCAAGTCCATCGGCAGCTGCTCGATCACTGTCGAAAATAACCAAAAACAATCATTTTGAAAATCCTGTTATAAAACTTGTTTCCGTATATTTGTACGTGACCATAACTGAAAGCTATTGAAATAAACAATTGCATACTTACTCTCCAAATAATCCTCTAAATACAACATTTTCCTTGGTGGATTTTTGTACAAATTTAGCAGAAAAAATATAAGGCGTAAAATTGATCAATGAATCGAGCCATCTGATTGGTTGAGAGATCAAGCCGTAATATTACATTTTCTTAATACTCCTTATTACGTAAAGTAAAATCAAATATAAAGGTAAGATTTAGTCATAGGTATTTATTCAAAAATAAATTTGATTTACATCTTTAAATAATATTCTCTTGCAATACAAAATAGGTTTAATAGTGTTAAGTTTAAAAACCTATTACAGTGCGGCTTTGAAAGCAACCGTGTCCACCATGTTGGACGGGTCTTTCTTTCAATACATTGACTGGTACCCGCTATACAAGCGATTGAGTGGCGCGCGGTTACGCGCGGAGACCACTGGCTGTGGTGGTGGACCGGACTGAAGCTAGCCGCATATTCGTCCAGATTTCGCATCTGCGTGTTCAAAGGCCGGCCAGCCGCGTAATCGGGAAAATTAGAATCCATACAGTAAAAGGTGGTGAATTTCCGTCTCCCTTCCTTTATACTTTGAACGAATTTTTTAATAATCTTGCTTTATCAGTATTATTTGTTCATTATTTTTCACTAACATATCAATGACAAGACTCGTAGACCAAATCATCTTATTTGGCTGCGAAATTAGTGAGTAATTAGGCGCCACAATTAAGACCTCATCATCAAGACCATAATACGCAACTGCTAAAAAACTTGCACTCAACCAAAAGTAATGTACCCTTCATGTTACAAAAAATATAGAATTTTATTCCATAATCCCATAGACCATACCACTGGGCACATGTAATTTTGGAGGGGGCTAATTCGGATCACTAATTAATACTTAATTAGCCGCTACAATACACGCCATTTTGACCATACGTTAATGTATGGCACATCTACACTAACTTACTATTTTGACTGCACTCGCCGTAAAGTAACTGTACCTTTCATGTTGTGTAAAAGATGGAATTTTATTCCATAATCTTAAAGACATACCACTGGGCACACTTATTTTGGAGGTGGCTAATTCGGATCACTAATTAATACCTAATTAGCCGCTACAATACACGCCATTTTCGACCATACGTTAATGTATGGCAATTGTCACAAAAACTTACTGTTTTGACTGCACTCGCCTTAAAGTAAATGTACCCTTCATATTGCATAAAAGATGGAAAATTATTCCAGAATCCAATAGACCATACCATAGCACTGGGCACACAGAATTTTGGAGGTGGCTAACTCGGCTCACATATTAATACCTAATTAGCCGCTACAATACACGCTATTTTCGAGAATACGTAAACGTATGGCACTTGTCACAAATACTTACTATTTTGACTACACTCGCCGTAAAGTAAATGTACCCATCATGTTGCAAAAAGGTTGCAATTTTGTTCCAAAATCCGATAGACGATACACTGTGCACATTTAAAAGTGAAGGTGGCTAATTCGGATCATCATTAATGAAAACCCAATACATTTGTACATATACACAAACAAATATGCGGTAGCTTTAGCCTAAGTATTGAATATGAATGAACGCAATCGTCATTTTCAGTTTTTCAATTCAATTCACATTAGTTCTAATCCCTACACAAATTAAACAAAGACTGCTATGAAACAGTTATAACAGGCAAACAAGCAGCGATATGCTTTGGTGCAGAAATGCCATGGTGCAGCAATGCCAGCAATGCCGGTGCAGGCAAGGCCCTGCCTGCAGCAAGGCAAGGCCCTGCCTGCAGCAAGGCAAGGCCCTGCCTGCAGCAAGGCAAGGCCCTGCCTGCAGCAAGGCAAGGCAATGCCTGCAGCAAGGCAAGGCCCTGCCTGCAGCAAGGCAAGGCCCTGCCTGCAGCAAGGCAAGGCCCTGCCTGCAGCAAGGCAAGGCCCTGCCTGCAGCAAGGCAAGGCCCTGCCTGCAGCAAGGCAAGGCCCTGCCTGCAGCAAGGCAAGGCCCTGCCTGCAGCAAGGCAAGGCCCTGCCTGCAGCAAGGCAAGGCCCTGCCTGCAGCAAGGCAAGGCCCTGCCTGCAGCAAGGCAAGGCCCTGCCTGCAGCAAGGCAAGGCCCTGCCTGCAGCAAGGCAAGGCCCTGCCTGCAGCAAGGCAAGGCCCTGCCTGCAGCAAGGCAAGGCCCTGCCTGCAGCAAGGCAAGGCCCTGCCTGCAGCAAGGCAAGGCCCTGCCTGCAGCAAGGCAAGGCCCTGCCTGCAGCAAGGCAAGGCCCTGCCTGCAGCAAGGCAAGGCCCTGCCTGCAGCAAGGCAAGGCCCTGCCTGCAGCAAGGCAAGGCCCTGCCTGCAGCAAGGCAAGGCCCTGCCTGCAGCAAGGCAAGGCCCTGCCTGCAGCAAGGCAAGGCCCTGCCTGCAGCAAGGCAAGGCCCTGCCTGCAGCAAGGCAAGGCCCTGCCTGCAGCAAGGCAAGGCCCTGCCTGCAGCAAGGCAAGGCCCTGCCTGCAGCAAGGCAAGGCCCTGCCTGCAGCAAGGCAAGGCCCTGCCTGCAGCAAGGCAAGGCCCTGCCTGCAGCAAGGCAAGGCCCTGCCTGCAGCAAGGCAAGGCCCTGCCTGCAGCAAGGCAAGGCCCTGCCTGCAGCAAGGCAAGGCCCTGCCTGCAGCAAGGCAAGGCCCTGCCTGCAGCAAGGCAAGGCCCTGCCTGCAGCAAGGCAAGGCCCTGCCTGCAGCAAGGCAAGGCCCTGCCTGCAGCAAGGCAAGGCCCTGCCTGCAGCAAGGCAAGGCCCTGCCTGCAGCAAGGCAAGGCCCTGCCTGCAGCAAGGCAAGGCCCTGCCTGCAGCAAGGCAAGGCCCTGCCTGCAGCAAGGCAAGGCCCTGCCTGCAGCAAGGCAAGGCCCTGCCTGCAGCAAGGCAAGGCCCTGCCTGCAGCAAGGCAAGGCCCTGCCTGCAGCAGGCAAGGCCCTGCCTGCAGCAGGCAAGGCCCTGCCTGCAGCAAGGCAAGGCCCTGCCTGCAGCAAGGCAAGGCCCTGCCTGCAGCAAGGCAAGGCCCTGCCTGCAGCAGGCAAGGCCCTGCCAGCAGCACCCTGCCAGCAACGCCGTGCACGCCTTACAGCTTATCAGCTTATCAGCTTATCAGCTTATCAGCTTATCAGCTCAATATATATTGCCAACTTAATTTCTTTTGAAGGTAAAAGGAAATCTAATACTTGGTCCGAGCCAAACTGGACTCGAACCCGACTCTTGTGATATGCAAGACCATGGTTTATCCAGTTTTGCTAACTGGCTGATCTACAGGAAGTTTTCTTTTTTGAGATATAAACATTTCTTTACCTTTCATAGTATGTAAAAAAAACACGCCAGGGTTCGAACGGGTCTTTTGATTTGCACACCTTAAACTATCTTATTGTGCTAACTGTCCAGCTCGTTAAGGGTGCTGTATATTTACAATATTACTAATATGTTACATTAATTAACAAAAGAATAAATAAATAAAACAATAAAAAAAACATGCTGAGCTTCGAACCGGGGTTTTGCACTTTGCACTACCACGACCTACGTACTCAGTTGTGTTTACTATCCTCCTTGTAAATAATTTTTTGTTTGTTTATTGGAGAACGTTACTTTTTATACACTTAAGATAAATTGCCATACCAGTACACCAGGATTTTTAGCCCGGTCCTGTGTTTTCGGAGTACGTCAGCTATCACATTGCGCTTACGACCATACTCGGATTCTAACCATCTCCGTCACACAAGTTACACAAGCTACATCAAATTTTAGGTACGTGATGCCTGATGTAGAATGAGTTCATTTCTAACAAGCTATATCTATAAATTTTAACAATGGCGGACATCAAACGTGTAATAGCTTTTACGTTAATGGTGTTTTTTTTTAAGATGGGTTCTTTTATAAGAGTAGCCTATGGCCTATACGCATAATTGGTTCTTGTGTGCAGTTTTTGGCGAGCTGCTTTAGCAGAACGTGAACCTATGTATTTTATAGGGTGATGTCTTGGAAGGTTCAGTTTATGATAATGTGGGTTCTAATTGTGTTTAAATATCAGTTAATATATATAGTGGTTACATTATGTGTTTGAAAATTACCTGAAATTTGGGTAGTATCGATATGGCGACAAGGAATGCTTTTGGATTAACACTTTGGGGGAAAATAGAACTAGCTTTTGCAAAATAGCTGCCGATTAACAACCCTGCAAAACATGTTTTTAGTGGTGTCGCACTTGAGACGCTCTAGCATATGGTCTCATGAAAACTGTAACAGTTGGTTGGTGTTCCCTGATACATCATTCCCCCTCCCATTGCTCTCATATACTTTAACACACTATTTTCTCTTGTAAACTTAAGATTAACGTAAAACTAATTTGAGTTGATTATTTAGCTGATTATTTATGTGAATGCTCCTGATCAGATCTGTTAATTAATGTCTTGTAAATATTATGATAAGTCTTGTAAACAAATGTTATTATCCTTCATTTAAGAAATGGTCGAAGTGTTTTGATTCTAATGTTTCTCAGTGTGTGTGTAAAGAAAAACTACAGAAGATTATGGCCAGTTTTTGATAACTCAAATTCCTGGATGTGACATCGTTGTTATGGACAGTTTGGCCGCCATGGCCGACCAGCCCATTGCAAGGTATCGTCAAACTCAACAAAATAAGACAAATCGACCACTGGTTTCCTTTTACTCCTGCAGCTTAGTTTTATTTTTATTTTTATTCAAACACGGAATTCTTATTTACAGAAGGAACATAATTTTACTAAACAGTAAATTGTATGCTGAACGAGTCAGTTGCACACCCAAAGAACACAGACCACGAGTCAACTGGCGCACATACATTTTATACTGGGTATTAATAATAGTGTTACATAATTACGATGGAAATATTTCAACCTCCATACAAGGTGTTACAAATACCAGTTATGATCAAGTTCGGGTGTTAACCTTTAGTGAGTTTGCCGTTTAATTCATGTACGCGTGGTCTGTGTTTCACTCGAACGAGTCAGGCGATGTATTAGTCAAGTATGGCAACCATGGTGACTAAGTATCGAAGAAGAAAACATGTATTGGCCATAAAAAAACAATTGCCTAATGTAGTGCAGTCAAAATAGTAAGTTTTTGTGACAAGTGCCATACACTAACGTATGGTCGAAAATGGCGTGTATTGTAGCGGCTAATTAGGTATTAATTAGTGATCCGAATTAGCCACCTCCAAAATTAAGTGTGCCCAGTGGTATGGTCTTTAAGATTATGGAATAAAATTCCATCTTTTACGCAACATGAAGGGTACATTTAGTTTGGGGTGAGTGCAAGTTTTTTAGCAGTTGGATATTATGGTCTTGATGATGAGGTCTTAATTGTGGCGGCTAATTTCTCACTAATTATGCAGCCAAGTGAGCTAATTCGGTCTACAAGTCTTGTCATCGATTAGTGAAAAATAATGACAAAATAATACTGATAAAGCAAGATTGTTAAAAAATTCGTTAAAAGTATAAAGGAAGGGAGACGGAAATTCACCGCCTTTTACTGTATGGATTCTAATTTTCCTGAATACGCGGCTGGCCGGCCCTTGATTACGCGGATGGGAAATCGGCCCAATACGCGGCTAGCTTCGTCACAGCCCAAGTTTTTGCCAACCCAGGTTGGACAACTATGGAAAGCCATCAAATGCAAAACAAAAACAGATAGCTACAGTTTGTAACAACGTTACACAAATATTCAAAAATAGTGTTGAATTTATTGGAAACAAAGCAACCGATCATGGGAGGTATTTTATTTAATTAGAAGCTTGCCGAAAATGTTGAATTTGGTTAAAACATCTGTTAACACGATGGAATGTTTTACTATTATTCGGCGGTCCATGCCAACCGGCGCTGTTTGTTTATCAACAATGGAATAGCTGCTGCTGCCCGGCCGCGAATATTTTTTACCACACGCTAATTATGGGGCCACAGTAAAGCGTTTTGACTGGTCAGTTGCTAATGCATTAGTAGTTTATAGCTATAGTTTAGTTTATAGTTTAGTTAATTGTTTTTGCACTCGTGGCCAATGGCCAAATTACAGTAAAAATTACAATTTATACAAAATCAGTTTACATAAAAAAAAAAAAGCAAATCGCCGTTGAAAGCTACATTAAAAGAATCAAAATGCATTATGCATGTAGGTCACTGTAGGTCACTGTAGTTCACACTAGTAATGTTTTAACTATTTCGCGCGAGAAGTACATGTATGTGTGTGTGGATCGATGGCAGAGTGTATAACCATGTACAACTTACAACTCACTCGGGCTAATGGGTACGAGCGAAATGTTACGTCCCCCCCCCCCCCCGCTCTCTACTCTTGACGCTTTCTATTATACATGGTAGTTGTTTCTCTCTGCTTTCCTTACCTTAACGTTTGTTCGGTAGGCCTATTTTTTCAAGGTGAATTTATTTGTTCTTGTATATTTTCTTTATATCATTCTTCTATATATAGGCCCTAAATGTTCCCATGTTTAGGTTGAGATTTGCAAACTTTTGAGTCACAGTGTTCTATGCGTACACTTTTAAATTAATTCTGGTCAACTTGAAATGGGCAGTTTGTTTTTTCTTATGTAAATTCCCATGTTGTTGTTTTGTTGCTGCCGTTTTTTCTTCTCGATTTCTTTGTTCTGAGACTATATGAATGTTTAGAAATTAATGGCCGAATAAACAAAAATTATAATAGAAGTGGTAGGGCATAATGAGTGCTAAACCCAGTTCGTAGGTGTGTGACTGTGAGAGAATCAGAGTGAAAGATGACATAATTTTCCTGGAGCAAGATATAGTGGTCAAGGGGCTGGTCAGTACTGGGGGATATGAAGAATGCTTGGTGTGTTTATGTTTAGTAACCTTCAAATGACAGAGTATGGGGCATTGACACATAGGCGTATATAATTATTGGGGAAGACTATGACTTGTGATTCGTAAAATTGTCCTCGGCTTACGACAGTTTTTTTGCATTAAATTTTGTTCGGTTTTTTTTACACGACTCAAAAACAACAATGACATGGGACCACATTTCTCATATCTCATCAGGAATTACGAAATACAAGAATAACGCAACAAATATTTGGTTCATTGTGATGAACCCAGTCCAACAAAAAATAATTATTTTCAAACTACATGTAGGCTCATCAAGCTGCGTCTGTTTGTACTGCATTATACTTTCATCACAAACATTTAGGACCATTTCTAATTTCATTTAATGGGTTTCTTCTTTCATTATGACCGTCGGTCTATTTTCTTACTGGCCCTCCCTCCCCTTCCCAACCCTATCCCAAAATATTTTATCACAATCAAGACTCGGCAATTATCCGCGACGCATTTTTGTACACAATGTGCAGTACATGTACATGTATGTACATGTACATGTACTTTCACATAGCACATAATAATACACGTGATTGTATTTCAACCCGCAACTATTACGTCCAAGTACGCATGTGCAAAGGGAAATGACCGGATTACCGTATGAAAGGGTCATGGAGTGCATGCATCATTAATTTTTATCACTTTGACCTACCTTTAAAAAAAACTAGTTAAAAGTGGTGGTTACGAGAAAAAAACAATTATGATAAAAGTATTTTGTTTTAATAGTATAATTGGCATTGTGTACAACAATCTGGTTGGGGTCATTTTCAGGGAAGTTCTTAAAACCGTCGTCGAAAGTACCGTATGTGTGCTCCTGCACTTGAGGTGTCCTCCTCGAGCCTCCTGTCTATCGGGTTGGGTCGAAGTGTTTTTAAAGCTTAACATTGAATACCTTAAAGTGTTGTTGATAAAGTAATTTTTGAATGGTGACGCACTTTAATATGTGCCGATATATAGAGCACATAATGCCCGACCGTTCGCAGCGAAACTATGGACCAAGGCTTTTCTTTTTTAAAGTTTTAGTAGGAACGGACGCACTACGGCCCCCGCAATGCGTCGTTCCATTCCACCCATCGTCACCCCCGTAGTCATTATTATGTCAGACATTACAGTGAAATGTTGTTAAATATGCTACATAGGCTAGGTCTCTCTCTCTCTCTCTTTTTTTTTGGGGGGGGGCTGTTTTGACCCGAATTTCAGGGTTATTTTTATGGATTCGACAAACTGTAGGCCTAAAAAAAATATAAATAATCTTTTAAAAACATTTATCGTCCAATGATGAAATAATTCAATTGTCAAGAGATCCCAACAACGGACGGGCAATGCACAAGCGTTTCTGTAGATTTTGAAACAGCATCATCTGTCAAAACTGTCAGCAGAGAAACAAAACGTTACAAAAACGAGTGTTCTCTCGAAACTCATTTTCGGTTTTCCTTGCTGGGGTTGCATCAGGCGTTGCGCACGATTAACTCACGTGAGTATCTTAGCCCTGGCGGCCTTTCACTATTATACTTCTGTGTACAGCACAGCGGAAGAGAGGGCTGCATAATATGCATATATATAAAGAAGTCTCTGTGTAATACAGACGTTGGGAAAATTGAAAAAACATCTGATACAAAAACGCCTAATCTTTAATTTCATTTGTAGCAGTGATTATAATCACTGGATTGTTGACGGCTGGATGCGTACACGTTTCTGAGACAAGTCTGTTATTATTTGCAGACGGGCGGGGGGGGGGGGGGGCATTGGTCGGTGCACGGCCCAGAGTCCAATTTCAGCTGAATTGCGGGCTCGAAAACACAGCGGATCAATAACTCACGAGAACAGAAGTTAAACGAAAGAGATACTGAACCAACACTTTGTTTTAAGATGTTTTACTGAAAGTAATTTTGGGTAAAACAATATAATTGTGTAACAATTTGATTTAGAAAAGTAACCCCAGTGTCGTACAACCAATACTATAGTGGCCATCGGGGTTGGGTGGGGGGGGGGGGGTTTACCCCACAGAACCTTGCTTCCCAAGCCCCCGCCCTAATCGAAGAAATATAAAATGTGAATATCGATTTGTGTGCTGTATAATAATTCAAATCAGTCTGTGAACTTTGAAATCCAATCATGGGAAACGCATGCGCGATCGACGTTGAATTTCTCTGCTCAATGATCTTTAAATGAACCGGTTACCCAGCATCAGGTCCCGTGGTTCATTATGGTTTGGTTGGCCTACTATGAGCTGTAATTAATTATGAACTTGTGTAAAGCCCCCAAAATAACGTATTTATATGCATATAATTTTGTTTAAATATACAGCCCTGTAATTGTATTATATTCATTTGTTTACCCCGCGTCTCCCCCTCCTCCCGATGGAAATGTTAAGTTACGCCACTGACCACGCGGCCCCTTCACTTTTCCTTGCTCCATGAACCATCTAGGTAACTAGCCCGAACTCTACCAGTAAAGTTCCATGCACAATGAATAGCGCAAGCGCACGATGCCGCATGCACAAAAGAGGAGATGACAGGGACATTTCCATTGCTATGACATCGATCGATTATCGATTTGCCATGATTTCACTGGTACAATAAACCACGGTGTATGGCAATGCCGTGCATTACCAACTGGAATGTGTGCGTGTAGGCAGGGTACCACTTATCAGTCAGCAGGCCATCGAGTACAAGATGGCTGCTGCCAGTAATGCGCCGTCTGGGCCCGGGCCATCTAGCGTGCAAGGCATGCCAGGCCAGGGGCGCGGACCTAACAATGGCGCAGACTGGCGAAAAAACATCGCCTGCAGGTAAGCTATCACAGTCTGTTTGAAAAATGTGACATGTTTTGTGTTTTGGGGGTTGTTTCTTAGCGAAGTCTTGGGCCGATCGCCGGCCGGTATGGCAAGTCAGATACGTGTACGTGTCCATGTGCATATTAACCGTGGGCATGTGTGTAGTGTATGGTTGGTTGTCTATTGCATAGTCTGGAGGGCGAGTACACCGCATGACTGAGTTCCACGCATTGCCAACGGCATTGGAGTGTGCCCTGCCGCACTACATACCGGTATTCATTCGCAGTGAAGTCATCCCCTATCATGTGATATGAACGATGTCTGACAATTTTTTTCTTGACACCTTTCTTGAATGAGTTCTCCAAGAAAATATAATATATATTGACATATAAATGATACTGTACATCTGTAACTACAAATTATGGTTATTTTGTTAATAAGATTTACAATTACAACACAGCAGGTTTTATTAAATTTTATTTCCACTGTCACTAACGTGACATACACTGGCACTACTCGGTGGCATGGCACTGCCCAGGCCATCTGCTCTAGACCAATATGGATTTACCATTTACATTGTCTTGGGTCATGCTTGGTAGATACATGTTTGCATAATGTAACCATTTCCTCATTAGTCTAGCCATGGAGGTAGAACTTAAATGGTCGAGCCGAGTGTAACTTGTAAGATTAAATCACTAAAAACTGGCATGTGAATGGTGGTTGTTAAATTAAATAAAACATTTTATTTTACTTTTTAGGGGAAATATTGTGTTATTTTTTTAATAGAAAGATTTCCCTTCTGTTTTCTCTTTAGAGATGACTTTGCTAAAAACGTGTAATCTTAGAAGGTATAATTCAAGTCACGGGGGAGGGAGGGGAACAGTTTTTTTTTAATCTTCAAAATTTCATGCAAAGTTTTCATTATGTAAAAAAAATAAGACTAAGTTAGTCTGAGACCCTCTGACTTCTGAGTCTTCAGGGAAACTCTCAAGTCAAACCTGAAACCTCAATCAAACTGGGCAAATGGCAAGTCCAAGAATTTGTGCAGTTGCACATGGGTCATTCACTTCACTTCAGTCAGAAAATTGAACCATCTACATGTATAAAGCAGTTATGATGATACTAGTGAACAGTTTCCCTTGAATACATGGCAAAATGGTGCACAAAGTTTACAAAGCTACCAATTGGTACTAAAAAAAAACACCAGTTGCAACTCAATATTAGCATTTAGTCTGCCGAAAATTTGTCAGCCTGAAATAATTTGCCATGCAAAGTGGATGAAATCAGCTCCACTAGCTCCTCTAAAACTGTGGGGCATTCTGGACCCCAATTTTTTTTCATGTTTGGCCGAAGCACGCTGAAGTGAAACAACGTTACGCCTTCAGAATGTTTTCTACTTGGTGTTTATCTTGGTTTTAAAAGCCCTACTGTGCAATCTGGAGCATTTTTTTATGGTTTTCTCTTGTTTTGGGGTGTTTTTTTTTATAGATATGACAAAATAAAAGTAATAATAATTTTTTGTTTGCGTATCGGCACGCAATTCACACGTAATGGCCCACTACGCCAGCTTGTGCATGGGGAGAACCCTGACGTCCACAATGACATCTAATCTGTCAACATAGACTCATTCCTCAGCTAGGCTTAATCTTACATGCCCACAAATCTTTGTGATAAAAACACATGTTTCAAGCCTAACCACCCTGACCTACAAAAATCCAACTGCATGTTTTGGTTTGATTTTGTTGAACTGCGGACTGCACTTGTAAATCAATTATTCTTTACATGGGAGTGGGTACACAAACAGTCATCATAGAGTCCAACAGTTCGGATGTTGAGTTACCAAATGGTGTTGGCTTTTGTTGGGGTGCAGAAGGATTCCAGTAAATCTATCCAAGAATTGGGGTTAAGCCGATACATTTTAGTGTAGGAAATTTATTTACCCACGCATAGTGTTGTTGAATTGGGGTTAAGCCAATACATTTTAGTGTAGGAAATTTATTTACCCACGTATAGTGTTGTTGGAAAGTTAGACATAGGATGTGGGCGTGTCAGCCAATTTTATGGATCATTGCTCAGTGATACTTTCAATCGGCCAAAATCCTTTCCCGTTTCAGGCAAATTTCAACTGTGAAATGACACGCCTTGTTTTTGGTCATCACTAAATCTGCTTAAAATGGTTTGTTAAATATAAATCAGATTGTCAGACATGTTGTTTCTCAGGATTTTTTCTCAACCTCCTTAAGTCTTCAAATTTTCTTGAAATATAGAAAGTAGTCCCCAATCAGAGAAAGAAATAGTCCACATTGTGTCCAAACCTGTAGTTTTGTTTTTCTGGTGACTCACAGAGTCTGTACCTCCTAAATTGTGAGCATCTGGATCAAGGTTTTAGCCAGGATTTGGTAAAAGGGTGTCCAGATTTGCTGAAAATTTAAAAACTACTGGTCCAAATTATTCACTTACAATACATTCACATGTAAATGACAAATAAAACAGGGTGTCCAAATTGAAAATGAGGTGTCTAAAAGACACCCAGACACCCCTCTGGCTAACACTATGATCTGATTGTTCTGATTCTAGAATAAAGGGGAACCCAGGCCCACAAGCCATGTTCAGGAATGTTTTTATTTTATTTTGCAAATCTCATCCACTGAATTACATTATTGAAAGTAAGCTCGCGTATTGGCAAAAAAAAAAAGCCAGAATGCAGGCCGAGAAACAAACTAGTTTCAGATTGCAGTAATACATTTATAATAGAAAAAGTTTATTTTTTAAGTAAAGACCAGTTGACAGAAATTATACACAGTACTTAAAAACACCATCTTGAAAAAATTGTATGATATTCTTCCTATTTTAATCTTAATTTCAATTTTTTGGCCCTCAGAAAAATCAGAATTTTTTTTATTAAATATTCTGAAAAGTCTACAAAGGCCCAAACATGTATCATGTAGGTAAGCCTTTGTACTAAAAAAAATTGAACTTCTTTTTCCAAATCCAAGGTCAAAATTTCATGCCTGAAAAAATTTCTTAATAGTGTGAATTAGTTCACCCCTAAGCCATTGGGATTTACAGGCACATGTAGATATGAAAAGTGTGCCCTTCAGGTAGAAAAACTATCCTTTCTTTAAAAAAAAACTGCTATAGTTACTTCACTTTAGGCTTGAACATGCAAGTGGAAGTCTGATTCCCCATATTAATGTTGTTTAGGCCTAACACAAAAAAGAAGAAGTGAATTTTAGTGTTTTTCATTAAAGAACACCAGGCTGGATACGTTTGACACTAACCCCACCACTTTCTCCTTTGTGCAAATGATGACAAGTTTTTCCGCTGAATAAGCCATGTGGCTTCTTAAGTAAACGTTCTGATGCACAATTTAACTTTAGACAAGTAAACAAAAACAAAAAAGGGAGGAAGAAACTACAAGGGGAAACTGACTGGGTAAATTTTAATTAATTTTGGGTAGAACAAAGGATGTGAATCTGTGACCTCTGGATTAACATGCCGGCGCTCTACCAACTGAGCTACATGTATGTAGTTCTAATGTTGGCGGTCTCCCTATTTTGTCAGTATCTTTGTAGGGAGTGCCAAAATGCCTGAAATAAAAAGTTGCATGCCCCTTGTTGGGATCTCTCTGCTGCCACTTCCCAGGTTGTCATGGTTGTGTTATAACTTTGGATGTGATCCCTGGCTAATACAGCAGTTCTGACTGGCACCCCTGAACAAAGATATTGACAAAATAGGGAGACCGTAGGCTAGATAGCTCAGTTGGTACGAGTGCCGGCACATTAATCCGGAGGTCGCAGGTTCAAATCCCACTCAAGTCATTTTTTTGTTGTCAATCTATAGGCTAACCTAACTGTGTCCTAGCGACAAAATATTTGTGTTTCCTATATATAACCTGACCAAATGTAAAGCAATGTGTCATCAATTTGATAAGTTTCCTGCAAAGGCTTTCTCTACGGCATGTATACCACTAGAATTAAGACTGAACTTAAATATTTTATCAAAGTCTCATTTTGTAGGGGATTAAGAAAAGTCGGTTTGTCCACCAACAAAAGAGATGTTGATCATTCTTCATGGATAGCATCTGGGGATTACATTTTAAAGAAATGGAAGGTCTCATTTTTTAATTTGTTTTAATTTTTTTTTTTTTTTTTTCTGTCGGCTCCATTTAGCCATTAAGGAAATTAGGAAACAGATTTCAGTGTGTTTGTTTTATAGTTAAACGTTTAACTGGTTAAGTGTCTCAACCCTACTTTAGAACTTCCTCTGCATTTATCGAAACCCTAACCATGACACCCAACTCGCCAAAATCCAACTGCTTGTTTTGTTTGGCTCTGTTGGACCAGAGGACTGCACTTGTAATTAGGCGTAGTACCATAATTAGATTACAACAGTTTGTTTGTTGAGTAACCATTTGGTGTTGGAGTGAGGAAAGATCCCAATAAATAAATCCAAAGAGTTGGTGTTTTATTAATAGAGGAGAAGAGCTGCTCCCTTGTTAGCATAGACTTGTGGACACTCAAGTCAATGTTTGTCCAAGTGATAGCGCTTATGAGGCAGCTGGTTCATTGCCTGGAGGTAGTCTGGGGAGCACAAGTCTCGGGGGGGGGGGGGGGGCGTGGAGAGCAGCAGTTTCAGGGCTGGAAGCTGGGGGGAAATCCACAGGACTTGTGACTCAAACCTTTTACTGGAACATAATTTCTTTTACAAGACCTGAATATCAATGAGGAAAAAAACCTTCCTGACACAGTTGAACATGCATTTAACTGTTATTTTTCTCATTTTGTCATTTTGTATTAATTGGTAAGAAGTAGATATATGTGATTCATTGCTCAACATAATTGAAAGGTATTTATCAGACTCAAAGCCAACATTGAGTTTGTTACTGTTCAAGGTATCACACAGTGGGTTGGTATTATTCAATTGAGAAAGACAAGATCGCTGGATTTGTTGGGTTTTGAGTTTGCTTGCCTGATGTTAACACCACTGGCCTAGGGCCTGCGGTCCAGTGTAAAATATGAGCCCCTGAGTATAGACTGTGCAAGTCTCGCACTTATCGGAACAAGAGAACTCGCCAAACGAAGAACTTTGTTTTTCCTGAAATCAAATCTTTCTTTTAAATTATATCTCATGACAAAATCTAGTAAAAAAAAAAAAAACTCATTACAATTTAAATAAAGTTAGTTTAGCTTTTATTACGAATACACAAATAGTTAATGTGTTAATTATTATTGAAATAAAATTAAAACTCTGGGACAAGGATGCTTATTTGATCTTAACTTTTTTAGAAACCCATTACGCAGATTCGCAATGGTCAAACGGGCATAAAATTGACGCGTGACGCAGTTTATAGAGGACGCTGATGCATCAACAACAATGAAAAGGCTTCGCACTGCAATTACAGCGTCTAGCAATTATCATCACACATCCAAAAGGGTTTACATTTATAAGTTTTGTGATCGGAGGTGAGGTCAAGTTCAATTCTCAGGTTTTCTTCGTTTTGTTGTTGAACTTATTTTACTCTAATATTTTTTATCACTAAGTATTACATTCCCAACAACATAAATAATTTTCAAGGTAAAATAATTGACAAAACAAAATCTCGCCCACATAAAACTCCATAGGGTTGGGACCACAATGGTCCCGGAAGTTCAAATGCGCGCAAGACTTGCACAGTCTATTGTGGGAACAGAAGCAGCATCATAAAGGCAGCAGTCTCGTGGGAGTATAGACGCGTGAGAGACGTTACGCTATCATCGCTACTATTAATCATTCTGACTTGTCCACAAGTCTGTTACAAGCATGGATTGGACTCCTTTGACACACAGACAACATTTTTTTGTGTACCTTTTAGATACTTCATACATGGACTCTGCAGAGCAGGGGATAATTGCAGATACGCCCATGACAGGGCAGGGAAGCCCTCTACGCGCTGCAAGTTCTTCTTGCTGGGGACCTGTCGTTATGGCAACCAGTGCAAGTAAGTATCAATTTCAACTTATCAAGTGGTGTTTTTTTTTTCTGTAAAAGGTGGTTCAAATTTCTCTACATTTGGATTGACCTGAGGATTCTATTTTCATCATTTTCATCAAATTACAAGTCCTGTGCTTATGAAAACATTGAAAGGAAACCTTAAAATATGGACTAGTGAAATCTGGTGGACTAGTTAAGTTTCATGCTAGCATAAAAACTTACTTGGTGAGAAGCACTGCAACTGTTGATAGTATAAACTATTTTAAGAAAGTATTCCCTTTGATGAAGTGATATGGTTTAGATCATATTTTGCCCCAAAACATTTGAGTCTAAGAAATGATTCATGCATGAATCGTTTATCAGATTTCTGAGGGTTGGTGTTCGTTTGTGAATGCTGCGGCGAGAGATTGGCACCCGCTGTCACTTTGCTAAAAGGGTTGGATTCAACGTTTGATACCGCAACAGTTTTCTGCTGTTTTCTCAACAAGTAGATACTGTATTCAGCTGAAACTTTCACATGTGACTTTTATTGTATCTTTTTTTTTTATACTTTTGCCTATAAATCAGCATCATGTTGGTAAAAAACAATTTATGACCCTACTGTTAAACACAAAAATACAAGCATTGGGAAAACCTCTGTACTGCTACATGTAGTTCATCATACAAGATTTTGTGTGTTTATACAAATTTGTTAGCAAGTATGTTGACTGGGCACCAATCCCAGTGTGTAATATCTCTTTGGAGACATCGTTCTTGAATCTGTGGAATGCAAATTTTTTTAGACAAGTGACCCTGAACAATGGTTTATAAAAACAAAGTATAGAAGACAGGGTTGTTACTCAACTGGCACTAGAGTAGAAGTTACTCACCCATTATAGACCATGCTTTTGTGCACAATCATCGCCATACATCCAGAAATGGATGCGCTGCTGGGGTATGCTCCCTCTTTCTCTGTTCCCCCGCATCAACTCTGTTTGTCCCACATTAACAAACTGCACATGTTTTGAGAGCCCTTGGAGAGGGTTATTCGGCAGTGTGAATATTATCGAGGTCCGCCAAATTTTTAGTGAGTTACATTATGGATGTTCCTAAATTGTCTTTTTACTCTTTTATTGGGAAAATTACCTCCAAAACCTAAGAAAACAAAGTTTTATAATAAAAAAAAGGTTAGTCTTTAGCCAGAATTTGAAAACAGTGTTTTAACTTCATGTGAATCAAGGGGAAAATGGGGCTTTTGTAATGCCCAATTCTCATACTTTTACATGGTTTTAAGATATAGGCCTACATGTGTGTGCAGTACAATGGAGTGTGCCCAAATTCAAAATGGGGTGTCCAAAAAGACCCAAGAACTTTTTCTGGGTAACATCATGCCTTGGGTGACATGTAGAAATAAACCATTTTCGATTTGAATAGTGTCTAGATTTGAATTTAGTCTGGTACATGTACATTGGCTCGCTTAGTCACAAGTGACCCCTTAAATTTGAATTCCTCAGCCTACAGACAGTTGCTGTGTCACATGGTTCGGGGCAAACTTTTGCGTAGTTGCATAAGAGACTGCATACACCCATCCCATACGAAAGTCTGAATGAATGTGTATGGCACAATGGTTCTAGGTTTTGCCCAGCTGGAGGTTGCTATACAAGCTTGCCCCAAGCCATGATGTAGCTTCGCTCGTCCCCAGCGCCTTGCCTTAAAACCAAAGGCGCTGGGATGGGCAAACGTATCAAGCACGCTCATTGGTTAATGCTCAGTCCCATCATGCATCACACCCACACTGCAAGCACTGCACGCATGACGTACTTCCTGAACAAGAATCTGTGCAAGCTGATTAGCCCATCCCAGCGGTCCTGGATAGGCCGCTGGGGCCGAGCGAATGATGTAGCCACACTGTCTTTAATCTGGGGAATCCAATTTGACTGTTCACTTCTGACCAATCACGTCACTGAATCAGACACTAAATAAACTCTTAACTCGCAAGTGGCTTATTAAAGGGGCTATGTCATCATGATAAAAGCAGGCCTGTGGCTGTACATGGAATTATGAACTCTCACCCAGTTACTGCACGCACGCGCCCTCCATAGACAAGACACGGAGGGAGGGCGCGCATGTGCAGTAACTGGGTGAGGGATCATAATTCCACGTACAGGCATAGCCCTGCTTTGATCACAACGACACAGCCCCTTTAAAATCCTGTGAGGCACTAACGCTTTTCAATTATACACAAATGTATGTGTGTGGCCTCACACATAATATAATCCCCATATCTGATATACCAAGAGCAGAGCAAACCAAAGGGTAAACCTACGTGATTTATGGTCTCACTATGCACATCAACAAAGTCACAATCTCCATGCATGTGGTAATAGCACGTACATGTAGCAAACCTTCCCAGGTGAAATAAAGAGTGTACACATTTCCAGTCTTAGTCCAAACCTAAATCAACCTTGGCAATGGAGGCCTGTCTAACTGGAGGTGACATGGGACCATGTGGAAGGTAACAAAACCTTGAATTGGCATTTTTTGTGGAAGGTTTATCCATCGAAAATGCCTGGAAACATGTCATATCACATGTGACTGCTCTATGTTTCGACACCCCTATGTGCTAATAACCCCTTGTTATCTGTTAGGGTTGGGTTGGGGTTAGGATTAGGATTAGGAAAATACATTAGGGGTTTCGGAACATAAGGGTGTTGGAACATAGGAGTGTCGGAACATTGGGGTGTCGGTTGTTGGAACTTAGGGATGTCAGCACATAAGGGTGTCTGAACAATGAATTAGTTTTTATTTTGTTTTTAAATTGTTTTGTATATTTCTTCTTCAGGTTTGACCATGATGTTCCGGGTGCATCTGTCCAGCCCATGAGTATTGCTCCTCCCCCCATGATCCCCATGGCCCAGAACATCACCTGGGGCCAGGCGCCCATGCACCCGATGTACCCCCAGGTCATGACCTCCCCGTACTACGCCCAGCCACACATGATGCAGATCGCGCAGAGGTCAGATATGACCATGATGCCTGATGGGTCACAGGTCACTGAGGAGAGGAGAGGTTACTGACCCGGCCCTCTAGGGGAGGGATGTAGGAATTGTTTCTTGCAACAGGTGACTGTCTTTTAGGAGAATTTGGGAGGGGGGTATTTTTCTTCCCCTGCACCTGCCCTTTATGAAAAAAGGGGAGTGGCCAAGTCAAACTCCCCCTTACAAGTCCCCTTAACCTGATTTGTCCAAGAGCTACTGACATTTTGATTTTATCCAATAGAGGTCATTTGTCAGATGTATTTGCTATGGTCTCTTCAGCGGCAAAACTAGGGTAAAGTTTTAGGGGGTACAAGGGGGTTCACTGTTTTATTTCTAGAGGGGTGGGGCACTTCTTGCCAATAAAAACTGTAGGTTATATTTGCATTTTTCTTAAGCATCTTTTCAGCGCTTTCTTTATTTTTATGTCATTGACTGTTTTTTTATAAGATAACCTGACGTGGAGGTAAAAACAAATACATTTGTCTGCAGGTAAATAGAAAAATAGTATTGTAAACATTGAAATAACTGCATAAAAGCTGTGTGAAATGTACAGATGCATTCATTGTTGACATCCAATGAAGTCATGTTTCAAATTTCGCTCTGAAAGAGTATGAAATAAAATGACATGTCACACCATTTTAACGTAAGGTTAGAGACCTGTAAAATTTCCCCACTTTCATAAGGAATCTATTACAAAATGAGTGGGTCACAAAGGTGAATCTGACCATGGAGCCCTTCTTCAAATTACTTTAAAAAAAAAATTTACCTTTCAGGTTTTTTGTGTTTTCCTTGCAGATTGTTTGATGCACACCCATGTACCATAGAGCAGGACTGAAGGTGCCCATGTCTACAAACGCTGGGAGTCTATCCTTTAATTGTCAACCCCCCCTACACTTGTGTTAGCTGGTCATTCTCTCGTTAGACTAATGATTACAAATGGACTCCTGTCTCCTTTTTATATCTGTGTGGATCCACGTACCGTGTCATATTAACTATTCTAGATTTTAGACGGCGACCCTTTTTCAATAATTTTTATACTCGGCGGCGGTGTCAGAGACTGCTATGAAACATGAAATCATATAAAAGTCGACTGAGCTATTTTTGCAAAGTTTAAACAAATACTTTGTTATTTTATCCCTTGAATGTTATATCAGCTTAGGCAATTTTATTTATTTATTTTTTTTGGTCAAATATATGAAGGAGTAACACCAAACCTTGATATTCATGTTTCGTGGGAGTTCCTGATTCTGTTTTCTGTCCTGTTCTTGATACATACATGAAATCGCGCGCACTTCAGTACGAGGGATGTCTGAAAGGACGCTGGCGACGCGCCGATTCCGTGATCAGCAAAGAAAGGCCTCCTCAATCGCGGAGAGCTGTAAGGCGTCTGTCACAAAATCTGAGGGTTTAATTCACAGGCCAGCCCTCCATGTGTCATGTGATTGACAATAATGGTCTTCTGTTGTCATAGTAACTTGTACTGCTTTTGTTTTTAAAAAATGATGTAACCATCTTAATAGTGCAAAACAACTGATGGTTGTATTGGAGGAGATTTTTAAGGTGTATTTTTTCCCGAGGAGTTTTTCGTGGCTCATGGGATATCGTGTCATGAATGTGTTTTGCGTTAAAATACCAAACTTTCTTGTGTGGAGTTATATTTTAAACAAATAAAGGGGCAGTGATAACGATGTGTTTTTATGTTTTTGTAATGTGTACTTTGAAAGCTCAAGTTCGATCTGTCTGCACTCATCTTTTTATCTGATCAGATAGATGCATCTTTACAAAAGACGATCAAACTTGAGAGAAAAAAAGATAGTTTTTTTTTTTTTTCGGAGCAGAGGGACACACACAAATCTACAATTCCCTTATGGAGCAACTTAAAAAGTTGGCTTTAGAAGATAAGGGGATCTACTCTTCCTTGCCTTAAACTATTTATAAACATGTACCTGTGATGTTTTTGGATGCAACGTGGCTAGATTAGGCTGTTCATATTCCAAATTAGGAGGGGGGAAGGGTGCGGGAAGAGGTATCGACTCTCAACATTTTGTCCTCTTCTTTACAGAATGGTTATTTGTCTCTCTTTATTCTTCCGAGTGCTTTGTAAATATCCACTCCACATGCATCCTGTTAAAGGAATTCTACTTCACAAGTAGCAGTGGGGAAACTAATAAGCTTGGTTTGTGGGTCCTAAAAGATTAATGCTCACTGGAAGCTTATGGTCTGATTTTCATGCACATTTTTTGAGGGGGGGAGAAGGGATGCCAATGTGTAAGCAAGATTGAACACACTTTTTACGTTCTTGACATAGTTCACCTTAAAAACTAAATATAACACCTCTGGGGAAATTCCTCAGAATATGTGGCTCAATTGGTCTTTATCTCCAAGTGCTTTGAAGCTTCTAGATTTCACAACAACGTAAATCAATCTCTTGTACACGGCTTTTGTTAGGAATCCCTATGTAGGGTCGTGTCTGTGACGATCTTTTACAAGCGCCAAACTTGACCTCTTTTTTTTTTAAAGAAATAGAATGGATTGAATAATTTTTTGAAATTAAATCGGGAAACTCGGGCACACGTTATTTTGCCAGTCATCAGCAAATATTGTTATTGGAAGGAGAAGTTTAAGCTGAGTTTACTCTCAAATACTGATACTGTTGTTGGTTTGATCCAAAGAAAGTTTTATTTTATTTGTAATAATTTATTGTCGTTTGTCGTGTTGTTTTCTTTTTTTCGGTTGTTGAGGATATGGTGTATTCAAGATTGCGGTAATCCAGAAGAAAAATTATCTACCTTTTTAATCATTAACATTTCTTAAGTCTTACTTGTTGTCTACGTGGAAATTTACTAACTTTTGAGTGCTTCATGCTTACAGTTGTTTTAAAGTTTATTAAGAAAAGAAAGAAGAGAATTATTTTATTTTTTCCTACTGATGTCTTTGCGTTATTGATTTCCCAAAAGGTGGTGTCATGGTTCAGTGTCAAAGGTCAAAGGTTAATACTGTCTTTAATGACCAATGGGGAAACATCTGTGGTTATTCCTAGTGGTAGCTCTCCATCGAGGGGTGAAAATGAGGTCGGAGAGTTTTATTTTTTTCCTAGGGGCGAAGTAAATTGCAGTGTACAATGTTTAGTCTAACCAAGTATTTTGTACCTATGTGTGTAGATGGTGACTTGTAGTGACAGTAGAGTAGAGATCTTTAGTGTTGTTTTTATCCACAGCCAGGTTCTTCCGACTGTCAAGATGATATGTGTATGTAACAATTTAGAGATTCCATGAAATGCTTGTCTTGTATGGGAAGATTTTTATCAAAAGTGTTTCCTACGGAGGTCGGATGTGGGGCCGGCAAAGGAGTTCAGTTTTAAGAGAGAGAACCTTCACACCTGTTTGTGTTTAACGATATGGTTTGAGTTTTCATCGGTCAGATTTTAACTAGTTGAGGATTATTGAACTATTATATGCACATTAGTTTAATTAGATTTATGAATATATACATATCAATTAGCAGCTTTCTCTCATGAATATGCATCAAGAATGTTATTAATTTATATTTTGTGAGTTTATGTGAACGAGTGATTATGTTTCCTTTCCTGTGACTTGAGTAAGTGACCTGAATGTATTATTATGTAAAGTTTGAAACACAAATTGTACCTTATTTTGTTAGATCACCCGTATTGTGCACATCCCTTAGAGGGTGTTGTTTTTCTTCAATAGTTAAATTATGACGAGGCATTATGCATTAGTGTCTGGTAACCACAGATTAACTAACCAAGATCATTGTGAAGTGAATTTGGGTGGACCCCTTAATGAGAAAGAAAAAAGTGAGTTAATGATTCTCATGGTAGGGTTCAAAGGTCAAACATGCTGTTTCAGAAGGTGTACACATTTGCTTAAAATGTGTGTAAAATCTGGGCCCAATTTCATGGACCTGCTCCACCAGAAAATATTGCTTAACAACTTCCTGCTTAATAAAAATGAGCTGGCTACCAGTCACAGATGGTACATGCAACTTGTTGTTTTGGCTGGTAGCCTAATTCTGATAGTGGTGTGGTAGACATAATCATTGTTTTGCTGTGCTACTTTTTGTGCTTAAGCAGCTCTATGAAGTTTGGGCCATTTCTTCATCAGAATCAAGAGCTATGTTTGAAAAAAAATAATAATAAGCTGGAAATTTCTCTCTTTTAGAAAACACCAACATGTACACTGTAATACATTTCTCACTGTATGCAGTTGATGTTTCCTTTGAAACAATGTCAGAATAATATGTTACTGTCATTGATGCAATTCGGGCACAGTTCTGGTTGGCCATTTGGTCAGTGCATACTCACCCTTGGCTTCACAGATCCATTGACTTGGAGGCCAAGTAGAGCAACTAATCATTTTGTAAAAATAACCTGCAGAATTTGGAATCGAGCACTGGCGATCAGCAGCAAAATTTATGATTATGCGCTTACAGCATCCATACCATCAGGACTCGCACAATAATTAGGGAGCGTCGCAAAAGTCGGGCACGCTCAAGGCGCAAAAGTACTTTCCTGTGGACATATGCCAGTGATCCATGGGATCGGCAAAACATTTGGCTGGATCGTTTCACCGTGCCGGAGTGCAGGAGCAATGCTACACGAGTGAGTACGAGCACTAGTATGGTTCCAATGGAACATTCCGACATTACAACGGAACAGTCCATAAGCACACGCTGGAATACTCATCCGATCTAATTAGAAAGTTCCTAGCGTCGCAACATTTGACACGCTCCCTTAATGCGGACAACCTGTCCAACGGTGCCTTTGTGCTTTGCTGTTGTAGCAACATTATGGGTGTTTGTTCACAGAAGATAAATACATGTTGTAGATTTAACTTAGCGATCTTTTAGTTTGTATACTTATATGCAGATGATTGTTGTTTCACGTAAATGAGCACTTGATGGATGTATATAGTTCTTTATAAAAAAAAAATGAGGATCTATATGACTTGTTATTTTCTCTCTATCTCTCTCTTTTCTCACTGATAGTTTAAAAAGAGGATTTTTTTTGTCTTAAATGGTAAGAAAGATTGATGGACTGAACCTGTATCCAGAGTAATTAATTGCAAAACTTAAAAGTATGGAGTATTTACATTAAGTTTGTTGAAGTGCTTTATCACTGATGTAACAATATGTATGCTCGGCGCATCCAAGTCAAGCAAGAGAATAATGCAAAAGGGGACGGGTAGATTTCAAACCAACTGAGCTTGGTGTTTGTTTTCCCCCGTCCTCTTGTTAAGGGGTGTTTCTAGGGTTGTCTGGACCCACAATGAGGACATAACAAAATTCTGCATGAAAAATTCATTGAAAAGTGTACTTGGTAAAATAAAATGCTGACTTTGAAGTGTTAGTTATGAACCTGTGATTGTGGACATGTTTCGCAGTCCCCTGATCATGCCTTGTCTTCAGGTTTTCTCCCGAAAGAATGTTTTCAAAGCAAATTAAGGCTTTTAAGTTTCCATTGTAATTTAATGATGAGATAAATGTTTGAGATACTTTGTTGAGACAATGATTGAGAAAGTTGTTTGTTTTGGGCTGATTTTATTATGGCTGTAATCAGGTAATGATGTTTTCGTCAAGAAATTCTGCAAATTCTGCATAAACAACTGTTTATCTTTTGTTGTACTTTTTATTGTTGTATTGATTCCTTCTTATATTCCTTCTTTTAAATTGGATGAGATGTCGACTTTCTGATTATCGTTTATCCAATCACGTCGCCATTAAATTACGTCATTGTAAAATGTGATCTTTTTACTAGTTCTGTGGCAGTATGATTTGTGCAGTCACCATCTCACTTGTGCTTTGTCATTCAATCCTACTAACCAGCTAGGGATGTATTTCAAAATGGCTGCATTGACTAGTAACCGACATTCATAATGAATTATGCATTGTGTGAATAAATTTCCTTTGATCATTAATACATCATTTAATGACCCATTTCAAAAAGCGCACACACTTTACACGCACATCACTTGTGCACTGTTTCGGGAGTCAAAATGTACACAATGGAATTAACTTCTAAAACAGCGGAAATGGTAGACATGCATCGTGTGGAGGTGCGTACCACCGCGTCGTGTAGTAGGTCAATAGAAAAGAAAGTCCTATGTTATATACTTGAGCAACTTATCATTGTTGTTATTACAGTGTAAGTAGCACTCCGCATGAATAACATCACTTTTGCTCACAACACCTGCATGTCAGACAAACATTCAACCACTAGCTCTCGGACAATCACCGCATCGGCGCGCCAGACTGCAGTAGTACAGTCAGAACCGAGCAAGTAAACATGAAGCTTGGACTTGTACGCGCGTGTACGTTAATTAATTTTGACACACGTCTGAGATCAGGGTACTGAGCTTGTAGTTTTAGCATTAGTGCGAAGTGCTATTAAGTGGCATTTACTTTTTGAAGTTGTATTTCATCATCGATCAATTTACAACATTTCAAATTTGTTTAATGATTCGTATGAAAGTGATAAGCTGTATTCTTGCAAGTATGTTTTCTAAGTATGTCCTCACATGATGCTCAGTGGTTCAGGTTTTATATGGACAGGAACCAAAACATATTTTGAAAAAATTGCTTAGATACGGGAAAATTTGCATTTGTTTTCTCACCGCTCTTTCTTGCTATCAACACTTTTCATGAAGGAGTTATCTTGGCGTTTTCTTTAGTTCATCTGAACATAGCAAGGTCAGACAGAAAATAGACTGGCCCTTCTAGTGAATGAATTAAGAATCAATGCTGTAAATGTCCGGCATTGTCAATTGGGATTATTCTGCTCTGTGATTGATAGCAATACAGTGAAGGCAAACATTAGAACTTGTTTTTCTCTGTTAGTTTGATTTGAGTGGTCAGTGGACTGTGAATGGCTTCTCCATAATACAACCAAAGAGCAAGAGAAAACATTGTGTCCTTCTTGGCCTTGTTCCATGACTTGCATGTCCACAAATCATTGGAGTAAATAATCATTCAAAAGGCACCAGTTTGTCTTTGGTGTGGTTTTTTCAGTTTTCGAAACCACAACCTTTTGCAGTGTCCAAATTGGCGGCTACAGCTATGGCTACGGCTAGATTTTTGCATTATCATAGCGTGCTTTGGCCGAGAGGGTCTAGTGCACCGAATTCAAGTTGTGGTGGCTGAGTCATGACAATGTGGGTTCGAATCTCGCACCCAGCACTTGTTCTTGAGTATGACACTTAACTATAATTGCTACTTGGCATTTATGTCCTATAGTTATGGACTGTGCCGAGTAACGAAGGTAAAGTAGAAGTAGAAACACCCTTAGCAACAGTCGTAGCTGCAGCTGCCAATTTGGATACGGTTTGGCTTGTTCTTTGTCTTGGGCACTGTCTGCCTGTTTGAAGCCCTGTAATGAGTGCATACATTTTGCTAAATAACTGAAGGATAAAAAAAACCGCAAAGCCCAAGCCAAGGTTTCAAAAAGGGGCTGTTTCTTTTGACTCGTTGGTTACAAATGGAAAAGCATTTTCTTGGAAATGCTTAAAGTTTGGTTCATATGACTGGTTTTCAACCAATGGAATTCCACACTCTTTTATGAGAATGTTAATCTTGTATGATTTCATTGTGTGTTTTGGGTAATCGTATGTTTCTGTTGTTATTATTTGTTTGTGTATGTGGGGTGTTGATGTGTTTGTTTTATTGTTTGTATAGTTTGGTTTTAAAGCTTGAGTTTGGCGTTTTGGTTTTGTTTTTATTGTTTGGGTTTTTTTGCCTGTTGTCACATTTGTTAATTTGTTGTGTTGATGGATCTTCAGTTTGCTTGAAAAATCCATTTGATCGTGGATCAGTGAATTAGAAATAACAAAGTTTTGTTTGTCATTTGCAGGGATCAATGCAATGTTTTTAAACCTCTGAACAGAGACAATATGAAAATGTGTATTTGTTTGGAATTGCCGTATGTCCATCTGCCCTCAAGGAATTCTCTGTAAATAGTTGTGATTTTTAAGAATAATTTTCCTGATTTGATTTGATGTGATTTAGTTTGGTTGTGCTGTCTATGTGCTGTGTGTCTCTTATTTTTTATTTTTGTCACTTTCGTTGACTGCAAAATAAGGAAGTACGTGACTTACCTTTTGTGTTTGTTGCTAAACACTCCATATATATTGATTATTCAAATGGGTCAATAATATTAAAACGTTCTGTAATAATTTGGACATTTAAGAAAATCTGAACCGGTTTCATGAGCAGAGGTAATGTTAGATTTGAGCCGGCTTACTAAAAAAAAATTCAGTTGCTACTTCTTGTTCACAAACAAACCATTGTTAGCCATGTAGTGTCCAAATTCATTTAGCCATTGTTTAAGTAACACATGGACTGTGATTATTAGTTATGATATCATTATCAGGAGAAATCTCCTCTGAAACTGCCTGTTGTTTCTTTAAAACAAAATATCTATAAATTCCTCCTTTATGATGTCTTCTTCTTCTTTCCCTTCAAAAAGTAGTATCTACTCATTGATTGTTTTCACCCCCTACAAAAACATTCATTGTACCAGTGTAATAGTTGCCATGGTGTTTTGGAACGAGTAAAAGGAAATGCATATTGTTGTGTCCATCTACTCTGACATCTTGTGTGAATGGCTTCATTTTTATTAAGTTGTGTCTGTCACCTTTCAGTGGTTATCCATGGGTTATTCTTTGAGGGCGTGGCCCTTAGAGGCGGTAGACTTGTAATGGACATTTTCCCAGTCTGCACAAGGTTCACATCTCCATGTATTTGTCGGGGTTTGGGTGGATTTGTTCCCTCTTGTTTTCTTGATTTTTCCTCTCCAACACATTTCCCTATTGCCTCACTATTAATAAAATTTGCTTTTACATTTATATAAATATCAGACTTTTCCAAAGTCCTCTGTTTAATACAACTTTTTGCATAAATGAAAACACAAGGGCCTGAACAACTCGTCCACTATACCCGCCGTTGTGTGCTATTGTTTTTGATATTTTGCAACCCCCCCCCCTTTTTCTCAAAAGATTATGAGCTGATATTTCTATTAACCATCTTTTGGTGAATTGTTTGAGAAGTCCAGTTTACAATTTCATCATCGTGCTGAGGAGCGTCTCAATTTTGTTTTAAAGTAAGGTCAAGGTCAAAACAAAACAAAAGTGTTTTCCAGGCGTTTTTGCACAAGGAGGAAATACATAACCAGTTTTTAAAATAAATTTTTAAAAGGCGGGAATATATAACGTACGTAACCACCCTTATAGTTCGTCTCAGCGTAATAATACTAAACGTGAGAAAGTCACAATGTCCGTAAAAAGGCTCGTGATGGGCGGTGCACACTTTTTTCATCGACGGGGAGTTCGCGCTCGCGAGTCTCCCATCAAAGTGTGCCACACCCACACCACCTTATCTGTCTCCACTGATTACCACCAGAGGTAGGCGAGGCCCATAGAAGTTGGATTGAGCTATGTTGTTTTCTTTGATGATTTGTGTTAAGCCCGCAGACGAAGTTTAACCTTTTACTGAGCGGAAGGGTCAACTGATGCCATGGTAGGGGGGGGGGGGCCTATAATCACCAATTACGTCATTTCTCAAAAGTGTAATGACTGGGAGGTGTCAAATTCTTTGATATCATAGAATGGACCATTCCACATATCTAAGGTGCTGGTATTTTTAAAAGGATTGTTTTCAAACAAATATATCGGATGGCGATGTAGTACACGGGCATGCCCTCAAGAACTTACGAGATAATTAGAGAAATATCTCGATTACTGGGTAGCCTAGCTAAAGGACTCAAATAATCATAGACATTAAGCTGGGCATGTTAAATAAGTCACTTAGTTGTAAAACACTTTGGGAAATGCACAGAAAATATTTTTAGTATACCTTAGATTGTGTGGTATGCTCAAATGGCCCTTTCAAAGATTCGCGCATGATTAATTTGGCTCTTAACGCATTTTGAGGGATTTATATAACATAACTTGACCTGGCTTTTTAATACGTTCTTCAAAGACTAAGGTCTAGGCCTACTCAGAATTGAAAGTTCAACATTTCAGTGAAATAGTTAGTGTGTGTTGAAAAAAACACATAGGCCGAGGCCTACGAATGCCTGAGCTTTGGAACCGCGGAATTAGTAGCGATGTGGAGTGGGCGTGAGTGACTCACTGACAACAGAATTCCTATCCTGGGCCCAATTTCGCAAAGCCTCTTAGAACAATAACTTGCTAAACACAGAAAAATCTTGCTAAGCAGAAACAGGTTACCAGCTAACATTCCATCAAAGTTCACATTATTGCCACTAGTACCGCACTCATATTTTTGCTTTGCAGAGCCAAACTTAGGCCAAATAGCCTTTTATAGTGCTAAACAGCTTCAGGCCGGTCGGATAATATTAGCGACATCGGACCTGGGGGGGGGGGGGTGGATAAGACGGAGAGGTGGGGGTCATCATCAGGCTTGATGAGCGAAAATTATTTCTTAAACCACCAGAGGTTCACCTCTCACATGCATAATAATATGCTTCGATAACCATGGATGTAGAAATTCCATGGTATAACCATAAAGGAAGGGCGAGTGATCCCCATGCGTTTGCAGTTTACCGCCCTTTTAATGATGTCGCATAAAACCAGTATGTTAGTTAGGCCTAATAATTATGTTGTTAAATAGTCCGAATGATCAAATGAGTAGCTTAGCAGCATTTTCATGTGCAACACGGGCGTTGCCCTTTTTAAAGGCCAAAGAGGTGACGGTCTCGACTTCACTTTTCCTTGAGCCCGGTGGGCAGTCGGTCTTCAGGTCTTCTGCACATCGCGCGTTGAATGTTATCGTCTGCTACGTTGTTGGGATTTGTTGGTAGATGGCGCGCTTTCATATCCGGTCAATGAAAAGAGATCACTGAGATTAGAGAGCAGACTGCTGAGAGAGTTTAAGATGGCCACCGCTGACTCGCCAGGTCCGAACACCGACTGGCATAAAAACATCACTTGCAGGTTCGTTTCTCTTCCGATTGCAATCTTTTTACCGCTTTTTGATAGAATTACCATTGAACATCCATATAGTGTGTTAAATTGGGCAATGGATTATTGCAAAGTTTGATGCTGGATGACTAAAATTAGAATCAAGTTTAGTTAGTAAGTACAAATTCCCAACCACCACACTGCACTGTTGTTTGTTTGATTACATTGCGGCACACTGCATGCAGTATTGCAGAGAAAATGATATTTTCTACACAGCTTCAATCAAAGCAAAGCAAAGTGTTTATGTACATGTAGTCGTTTTCCTTGTTGCTATTCTGCATGCCTTACTGTAGCGTTGTTCCTTCAACTAACTACGAGAAAAATCAATACCAGTAAGTAGACCACACTTTATTTTTAATTTTAGCACAAGTCTGATCGAAGGCCAAGAAATGCCACACACTTATGACTATGGTGTGAACAACAACAGTACAGCATCATTCATCATTGTTAAAACTTTATTGTCATCAAACTGCATGTAGAGCTAGAGTAGAACTGTGGTGGAACTTAGAACTTAGAAGTCATGTTTTCAATCATAAAGACATTTAAAGTCTGTGCACAACAAACATCCATGAGATTGATTATGAAAAAAAATAAGTATTCACTGATTTACACATAACTTTCATGGTATAACCATAAAGATGGTCATGGATGGTGAAAAAATTTGAGAAATACTAAAAGATGTTTTTCACAAGATTCAGGAAAGTACTAGCTGAGTAGGCTTATAAGTTATATTACAGTCTTAGACACATTGGTGTATAGGTAAAAAGTCATTCATTTGAAGAAAAAAAATCTTGCACTTGAAATACACTCAGTCTCATCTTTAAAAAAAAAGGGGAAAAAAATGCTGGATAGGACTTCTACTTTAAAATAGAATTTGGGGTATGCATCTTTTCCTCAAAAACCATGGTTAGATTTAAAAGCTGCATTTAGCTGAAAGTGCGTGCAAGTCGGACCTTCTCTTTGGGTAGTCTGGTGAGCCGATCAAAAAGCTACGTGCCTCATTGAAGTCATAATTTCATGTGTCAGATATGTAGGCTTCTCAAAACTGTTGCGGTCTAGTCCAATGTGTATGGTTGACTAGCCCTGAGGACTAGTCAAAAGAAAAAGCTAACATAAGGCTTGAAAATCAATAGTAGTTTAGACTTGACTTTGTAAATACAAAAGCTCTTCTGTTGGTGTTAGAAAAAATTGATACACTTCATGTTAATATGTGTACAACTCCTTTAAAAAGATGGTGCACTTTGCCGTTAACAACCTAACCACTACTCATTGCTGAGTAGTCAAGCACACCGGACTCAAGCTCTGGTGTTTCTGATTAGCAGAGTGTGGGTTCGAGTCCTGGTCATAGCACTTGTGTTCTTAAGCAAGACACTTAACCGCTAGTGCTTCGTCTTTCGGATGGGACGTAAAGCTGAAGGTTCCGTGTGTTGTTGTAACGCAGGTAAAAGAACTCGGTTCGCCCCTGTGTTTCTGGCATAGTTAGCTGCATGAACCTCGGTTTATACTTCCTGCGAATGCAATGCGAAGTGAATTTTGGTTAACGCAATGATTGGTATGCGCTGTTTTTCCAATAGGGGCGCAAGATGATTCACTTCGCATGAAGCATTCGTAGGAAATATGAACCAGCCTTTAAGTTTGTGCCACAGCACTTTGTAATTTGGTTTCAAAAGATTACTTGTTTTTTAAATCAAATTTTGTACCATACCTTTTGAAACTGCAATGTGAATGTTGTATCTCAGGTATTTTATCCACGGGGTCTGTCGGGCAGGAGACAACTGCCGATATGCTCACGACCGATCAGGAAAACCGTCCAACATTTGCAAATTTTATCTGGGTGGCAACTGCCGCTTTGGAAACACATGCAGGTACAATATTTAATGTTCCTTAGTGCAATATGGTTATTTTCTTTTTTTAAATATATATTTTTTTTTAATGAAGTGGAAACATTGACGGTCCTGCCTACGAAGGATAGTGGGAGCAGACAGGGGAAATATTTTGGGGATGGCGCCTTTGATGATACTAGCATGGAATTTGGCACACAGTCAAAGTATGTCATGAGAAATATACTTTGCTATTTTTGCCATCACAGACGTAACAAAAATAAATAAAGGTAAAGTAAGCAATTTTTTAAATATCAGAATGTCTGATATTGCTTGTAATACTCCCTTTGTTTCAAAGGACAAATCTGCGATGGCCCTGCTATTTATAACCAAATACCTTTCTCATAACTTACTCTGACTTTGTGCCTTACTTGTATCATCAAAGGCACGATCCAGTCACCTGCCTGCCGTACTATATAGCAAAGCTTCAAGTGCGAATTTGGGCAGAAGTACAGAAGAACCGTTTTGTGTCCTTCTTGTCTAAGAATACGTTTCAATTTTACATATTAATGATGAACATGCACTTGCTTCAGATGAACTTTGACAATCCCCTTTAACAATTCAGGGTAGAATGTCCACAATTACTCTGAAATAAACGACAAAGGGTAAAGGTGTTAAATTTCAGTCTAGAGTAAAGGGCATTTAGGTAACAAAATCCAAATTATTTCTTTGTCTTCACTCGATGCAGATTTGACCACGTGAAGCCAAAGCAAAAGCCATCAACTCAACAACAAAACAAAACCACCCCAAACAAATCAAAAGCTACCCCTTCACTAGAGCCCTTAGACAGTCTCACCAGTAAGATGGTGACCCTGAAGAAAGGAAAGGTCAACGGATTAACCCAGAGGTCGTCAGGGTCGCTAAGTCCACCTGGGAAAGTTCGGATGGAAGATCTCCTTGGAGCAGCGGAATTTGTACCCGGTCAACCATATGTAGGCTCAGGTAGGTGAACGTGTCAGGCCCAATTTCATAAAGCTGTTATGCTGAAGATACTAAGTGGGCACCAGTTGCAACAATGGTAACTTGATGGAATTTTTTGCTGGTAACCTTTTCTGCAGGATTTTTCTGTTATCAAGTTTTTGTGCCAGAGGCTTTATGAAATTGGCTGAGAGTAGTTCCACAATATTGACCACCAATTTAACTCGAGTTTTGTTTTTCAAATAATTTGGTTTTGTGGAAGTCTTTTTGGGTCAGATTGGTTGAGATTTGTTATTCAGGGTTCTCCCCATGCACAAGCTAGCATATCGGGCAAATATGCGCGAGTTGCGTGCTGATACGCGCAAATTTTTGGCTGATATGAAAACAATATGTATACATATATATTTTTTCTCATAAAAATCGAGAGAAAACCATAACGAATGCTCCAGTAGGGCTTTTAAAACCAAGATAACCACCAAGTAGAAAACATTCCGAAGACGTTATTTCAATTTAGCATGCTTCGGCCAAATTTGGGTCCAGAAGGCCCCACAGATTTGAAAAAACCTCTAGGGAAAACCCTGCTATTGTAACAATAGTCTGGTTAGTCTGATTACCTGCAGCATTTCCCTGCAGCATTTCCCTTCAGTTTGCTCATACTCTGTATTCATAATGTTCAGTAATCTTACATTAATGTTAGATGATCCATTCAAGACGTGGTCAATTCCTTGGAAGGTAAAACAAGAAATAAAACATCAATTTCAATCTAAAACCCAGCATGGTACGATGCAAGTACTGGTAGAAATGTTCCTAGAGCAATTTCTGCAGCTGAACTCTGCAGGAGTGGTGTTACGGTCAGAAGCAACACGCACGTTGTGCTTATTTGTTATTTAAACTGACTGATTACATAATATGTCACTGCCTGTAAAACCCTCGTCTTTTGAATAATAAATCTTCTATAACTGTCAATTCAGAACCAGAATTAAGAAGAGCAAAACTTGAATTATTGTAAGCTCTGAGGATCGTGATAGATGGATTGAATGAATGTATTCAGATTCCAAAAACTACTTTTTTTTTGTCGTTCAGCTGTTGGTAAGGTTTAAAAATTCAATAATGTCTTTAAAATTTCATACAAGTGGTAAGTTGTTACGAGTACCAAATTTTTTTTAAATAAGAGATTCTTGGGGAAAAGAAATCCTGGCATGTTTTTCTTGCTAACTCTCCTCCGACAGTTCCGCCGACATACTCAGCCGCGGCCACCTCTGGTCTGGAGCCAACCGATGTAGACGACACCTGCTGCACGCCTTGCCAAGACAGTCCAAACAGTGACGAGTCCGCCACGCCATGCAACGGCGGCTCGAAGGAGCTGCTGTGTCCGTTTGCCTTACAAGGGACATGTCGCTTCGGCGAGAACTGCAAGTACATGCACGGCGATGTGTGTGACATGTGTGGGTCTGCTTGCCTCATCATGGATGATCCTGTACAAAATAAACATCATCGTGAGGTATGTAGGAAGAAACTCATAGAGCCAACAGAGGTAACTACCTCCTAGCCATAGAAAGATCACACTAGGTCCATTAAAACTTCACATCGGTATTCCCCCCAAAAAAATTCCGTGCCCTTTTGGAACTTTTTTGAGCTTCTGGAGTAATCCTTTTCCTTTGAAAATATCAATGCCACAATGAATCCCTGACTTAACCTTGGAAAGACAACAAAGGTTCTCGTAATAAGCACTGGGATTTGTTGTTGTCTTGTGAGAAAATATCAGTAGGCACTCACGGTGAATTGCAGAACCTTGGTCACAAGCCACGGCCAATAATCTGCCATGGTATGCTTGAATCTTGGAACGCTCGGACTTAACCTTCCATTGAGCCGAATACAATGATAAACAATGGTGGCTGCCTGTCCATTCTTGTGTGTCTCATTTGTACAACAAAGGACAAGGATCTGAAATTTGGGATTACACAATAACTCCCGGAAAAAGGGATATTATGAGCATGATTGCCAGGACCTTCTGTCTTTTGAAATGGTTTAAATGAAGTGTAGCACGGTAGGTGCCTGCCTGTGCAGGCAACACAATGACATTTCCAGGTGGATATTCATGTCAACTGTCCAACTGACTGCAAGAAATTGATGGTTCTCCGAAGTTGTTCCAGGTGTTAAAAACCATCGGCCTTAGGCCAGTCTAGACACATCATCGGACATGAAGTGGTTAACACTATCACCATGAAAGCCATAAATGATCGATAATGCCTACCTCGTGAACGTGCAAATTTAAGAAATTGTTTCAAACTTTGAATAAAAATATATGTTAAGTGCAGACCTTCGGCTGCTTATTTTTATATTTTTATCGAATTGTAAATCTTGCGACAATTTTCATTGCTCTGGAATGTCAAAGGTTGTAGGTTCGAGTCCCACCTGAGTAATATGCCTGTGGAATTTTGTTCACAGAATTTGGAAAGTACTGAGTATGCAGTGCTTAACACACATCAGTGTATGGGTAAACACAAGGGTTTAGCCAGGGTTTAGTTAAAGGGTGTCCAAATTTGCTGGAAATTTAAAAACTGGGTGTCTAAATTGTTCACTTACAATACATTTACATGTAAATGGCAGATAAAACAGGGTGTCCAAATTTACAACAGGGAGACACTCTTCTGGCTAACACTATGGTCAAATACCAATAACATTCTTTATCCCTGATGCAAGTTTAACACCGAAGACAATTTCTGTGGCATCAAAAACAGCTTTCCAAGAGAAGGTGGCTAGATCAGGCCTGATAATTCAGGAAGGCAACGGAGGCAATTGCCTTCATGGCCCTGGGGTCGATTTCACAAAGATAGTCCTAACTTAGGACTAGTCCTAGGAGTTATTAAAAACTTAAGGCTAGTCCTAAGTTAGGACGAGTAACTTGTCCTAACTCGAGATAAGACTAGTCTTAACTCTTTGTGAAATCCACCCCTGGTCATTGCCTTGGTGCCCCTTGAATTGTGGCTAGGTCAGACCTGGAGGCAACGGAGGCAATTGCCTTCATGGCCCTGGTCATTGCCTTGTAGCCCCTTGAATTGTGGCCCCTTGAATTGTGGCTAGGTCAGACCTGATACTTCACGGAGGCATCGGAGGCATGCCTTCATGGCCCTGGATATTGCCTTGGTGCCCCTTGAATTGTGGCTAGGTCAGACCTAATACTTCACGGAGGCATCGGAGGCATGCCTTCATGGCCCTGGATATTGCCTTGGTGCCCCTTGAATTGTGGCTAGGTCAGACCTAATACTTCACGGAGGCATCGGAGGCATGCCTTCATGGCCCTGGATATTGCCTTGTAGGCCTGCTACATGTTGGTAGGCTAATGAATTTTGTTTTGTTATGTCTCCTGCTTTAGTTTTGCCTAGCGGAGCACGAGAAGAGCATGAAAGAAGCCTTTGCCTTCCAAAACAGCAAAGAAGTCAAGTGCTGTATATGTTTCGAGCTCATCCTGGAGAAAATGCCGGCCAAGGAGCGAAAGTTCGGCCTCCTCTCCAACTGTAACCATGCATACTGTTTGTCCTGTATACGCAAATGGCGCAGCGCCAAACAGTACGAGAAGAAAGTTGTCAGGTAAGTCACCATAGACTACTTTGCAAATACTCAGGGTGGGGGGTGTTAGCCTTGGAATGAGATGCGTGCTGTGCTGGTCTAGCTAATGACCAAATGTTGTCAATAACTAGACCAGGATGCACCTCATTCAATGACTAACATGAGCGTACCGAGTATTTTCAAAGTCCGTGGGCTGTTGTCATTTTTTGCTAGACCATAAACTTGCTTGTCTGAAAAATCCTGTATGTGCCATTCACAATTCAATATCAACCACTATGATTTGGAATGATAAATAAAATATGCCAGCCTACAGTATGATATAATGTAATGAATGCATCCAAACAGTAAAACATTCTACTCTCCTACTGTCTGACCCTTCAATATCATCCACTATGGTTTTGATTTATGCAGTAACAGTGTGAGGAGCCAGTCGTCACTGTGTGTTAATGACCAGGTTGGTGGCTGCTGCTGTTAATGCACCTCGCCTTCAGCTCGATCCATTAACAGCTGCCAGCCAGCAACCATGGTCATTGCCAAGCAGTAAAGACTGGCTCCTCACACTGTTATTATCATTAAAAAATACCTTTAACAAAGTAAAAGCAGTAAATTTCCATAGACGTCTTTTGCCGATATTTTTAGCATTGTTCTTTTTATGTTCAAGATCCAGTCTGTAGGCTGTTCAACTTTTTGCATGAGACCTAATCTCTATGCACATACTAATCTATTTATGTATAATTTCAAGAATCAGACTAAGATCTTTGAAAATTAACAGCACCATAGATAGAAACACTTTATTTGGTGTTTGGCTTTATGCTTTGCATTATGTTGGTTTCATGCGCGTACCAGCTACCTTAAATTGATACATTGTCTGCGTGTTCACATGTACGTGTGTACGCTCATACAAGCGGCACAATCTCTTGTCAAAAAAACCAAAACAATACTCACAAAGAAAACAGTTGATTTGATAGTTCGGCACAATAAGCACTGTGCATACAGAACTTTTACATAACATTTATGCTTGTTTAGGGGCCATTTATACGCTAGTTCACAAAGTTGGTCTTTATATCACGTGCTAATACACCCCCAATTTGACCGGTCTTTAAGTGCATAAACTCTCCAAAGTATTTGTTAATGTTAGACAAACTATGCCAGCCTACAACATATCATGTGGTGAATGCATCTACACATTACACACATGTACTCGGTTAGTACAGAATTGTGCCACCATACACAACTCATAGAGTTGAATGATTTCAAACTCGCTGCCCAAGAGTAGGAGGGTTAAGGCGGGGTAAATTCTTAGGGTGATCAAACAGAAAAATGTAACATCAATGATTCAATTGTTTAATTTGTAACGCCATTCATGGTAACAGTTTTGGTGACATTAACAGTGTGATGTTATTTCTCACCGACAGAGCATGCCCAACTTGCCGAGTACCTTCACCGTTTGTCACTCCCAGTGATTTCTGGGTTGATGAACCAGAGGAAAAGAAGAAGGTATTGGAGAGGTACAAACAAGCCTTAAGGTAAGATGGTTTTTTTTTTGGTCTCTTTATTTTCGAGGGGGTGGGGGGGGGGGGGGGCGACTGGGGAAAATATCGTTTGTTCTCATTTTGTGTAGAGGCGTCTTAAACGCAGAGTACACTTTTGGTAGTTGTCAAAGACCAGTATTCTCACTTGGTGTGTCCCAACGTATGCACAGAATAATTAACCTGTGAAAATTTTGACTCAATTGGTTGCAAGTTGCAAGAAAATAATGAAATAAAACACACCCTTGTTGCATAGATTAGAGCGCTTTCAGATGTCTGAGAAAGGCTTCATGCCTGAAGCCTTGCTCAGATTCAGATTTTGGGGTGAAAGTTGCCTCTTTCTCTAAAACTGCATTTAATACTTCAAATGGGGTCCTTTCTAACAATGTTTTATAGTATCAACAGCTCTCCTGTCTCCTCTTTACCAATTAAGTTTTTATGGTCATTAATTTTGGAATATTTACCAGAGGTATACCCTCTCTGTAAATGTGATCTGTACTTTGCTAATTTTGTAAATTTTGTTGTTTTGCAAATGTTTTTGAATTTGAATCATGTGTGTTAATGAAACTGAATTTCTTTTTGTTGAAATTGGCTGGGAAAAACCTATAATAATGTGTAATGATCAATTTGCTTTTTTACGTGTTCTTGCATCTTTGGCTGTGTTATTGTGTAAATACATGTAGCATGACATTTGGGCCTCTGCTTTATCTTGAAATATTTGCTGCTTTTCGGTTTATTTTAAAATAAATCTTTTCAGAGATAATTAGCTTGTCCAGGTTTTTATTGTTTAAAATGTTTGTTCCAATCTTTTACTCTATTGGTTTACTTTGTGAAGTTGATCTTGTTAGGTGTTCGGGCATTCAGCCCGGAACACCTCTTATTATTGTTCGTTTTTTTTTTTTTTTTTTCTTAATACTTCTTCTTCTTCTTCTTCTTCTTCTTCTTCTTCTCAGCGTCCCTTGTCCGCTAACAAAAGCACCCTTTCCAAGCTCATACGAACTTGAAACTTCATATTTAGTTAGATATTTATTAGGAGATGAAACCGCTTCAGTTACGTCATGATGACGTCATCAGGTGTCGAGTTACGTTAAATCAAAGTTTAATATTTGAAAAAATCATAACTCCAAAACTACACAATGGATTTTCACAATCTATACATCATCGGATAGGCCTGGTATGACTCTAAAAACGCTACACTGAACGCGACCTCATTTGACCTTGACTTCCGGTTCAAACCGGAAGTTGAATATTTCAAAAATTCATATCTCAAAAACTACTGATCGTTTCGTCACAATTTTCACATCAGATTGTAGATCTATGATCCTTCCGAAACTTTTGCACAGAAATGATGCCAATATGACCTTAACTTCTGGTCCTAAATGGGTGTTACAGCCAAAATTAGTATTAACCGCAGTTTATGTGTGTATGGAGAAAAGCGCTGTAACTGACTGTCCGCTCCATTATTCATAAGGTTCAAAGTCCACGAAGCCTGTGCACACAGTCCCACACAACGGAAATGTATCATTGCGTTGCTTATTCTTGTACGTTGTAACAACACGTGTCCCGCACATAAAAAACTCAAACTCATTCAAAGTTCAGTGTGAATTTAGTTCCGCTGTGCTCGTCTGATGGCTTAATGGAAAACAAGGAATAAAAGAGGAGGTTTTACTGAGATGTCCACCTGCTTTAGGGATTTGTATGACTTTGACTAAATGACAAAAACTTCAACTGAAAAAGAACGACATTGGTTTGTTTCTCATCAAACACCGAGACCCACGTCACGTTGATCGACGTGACCATGCCTGCCAAAGGCGCTCTAGGCCCTCTGAGTATGCCCTTCAGACACGGTGATTAAAATGGTAAGCTTTATTTCAAAATCACCGTTAAAAAGAGGGGGCATTCCTTTTTTGTCTACAATAATGTTGATATCCATGAACTTGCCTAGTGTTTTTTATTTTGTTTCTTTACTTTCAAAAATCATTATTTTTGTCATGGTTTAATTTTCAACTATCGGATTGAATTGATGCTAATCCCCGCTCAGGTATATTATGTATATGTACTGTGTATGGAAAAAAACAAAACTCTTGAACCAAAAAGGGTTTTGACTTTATGCTAACCATGTACTTAGACCTTAGTGTGTCAATGAAACCACATGACGTCATAACATTGAATCAATGTTTAATTTTTACAAAAAAACATATCTGGAAAACTATAACTGCTACATACCAGATCTTTGGTCCATGTGAAAGACCATGGAGTGTATTTTTTTAATTTTACACAAAGTGTGACCCTATGCAGCTCTGTGACCTTTACTTCTGGTCGAAACTGAAAGATGCTTATTCCATACTTAAAAACTTCATATCCCATTAACCAAAAAAGGGTTGAGACCTACAACTTTACATACTTAGACCCGAGTGTGTAGATGAAACTGCAGTTATTTTCGGTATGATGACGACTCGATGGCGTCCTTACATTAAATTAACCTTTATCCGGAGAACCAAATTTGTATATACATAACTTGCACCATCCCCAATGATTACACAAACTGTGTCACCCTGTGAGCTTCAATTCTGGTCAAAACTGAGAGCTTAAGTGAAAATAATCACTCCCGGTCTTCGTTTTGAGGCCTGCAAACAATATGATCTTGAAATCAGATGGTCCCTCTATATCGAATACAGTTTTACCCATAGGACTGTCAATTCCAGCAAAACAATAACTATGAATCTCAATGTTTTGATAATAAAATGAGCTATGAAAACGGAATGATTTAATCAGTTTTTTAATTTATCAAAGTTTTTTATTTCAAATACGAAATCTTCTACCATTCACTTTACGTATCATTTTGTTTCTGAATTTGTTGTATTTGTTTGCTTGTTTAATATTAACATCTTATTTAATTTGTTTTAAATCTTACATATGCTATGCTCATTTTTGTTTGTTACATAATCATAAATTGTTCAGTCTTGCTTTTAAATAATTTTTTTTTTGAAGGGCTCTCAGACTATTAGGCTTATTCAGTGCTATATAAATCTTTATTATTTTTATCACAGCATGCAAAAGAAAGATCACTTGTTTCTTTGTGCCGGTAAATCCTGGAGTCAGGCTACGCCTCGTAGCTTTAGATCTTTTTAGGGTCTTTCTATTGTCATGCATTGTATTTGTATAATAATGTGAAGTTTAAGAATTGTTCATGTTCATTAAGTATGTTTCATGCCTGTACAGCGCATTGGGGTCTGGCCATGGACGGAATGCACTTTACAAGAATGATTTATTATGTTATTATTTCACTGATAAAGTTTTCAATTACTTTTTTTTTGGACCTGCAGTAAAAAAGAATGTAAGTATTTCAGACAGGGTTCGGGAAGTTGTCCATTTGGTGCCGAGTGCTTCTATCTCCACGCCTACCCAGACGGCAGCAAGGAGGACCGCTCCAAAACACGTCACTATGGCAATGGGGACGGCAAGATCAAAGCTTACAGAGCCCTGTCGTTGTGGGACTTTTTTGAGGAACGAGAGAATCGATTCATGGACTGGGACAGTGACGACGACGACGACTGGTTCCTGTACTATGATTGGTCAGAAGATTTTGACTTTAGCGATATCGAGGATCACGGACTGTGGAGTGACTATTTTGAGTTCTTTGGGTCGAGCGAGAGCTCGGACTACAGCGACGAGGAGGAAGTTGTCGGGGAGAGTGGGCGTACTGCCCCCTCGCCGAGCGTCAATAGAGCCACTGGAGTGACGCAAGGTGCAACGGCCGCTGTGCACTCTACGGCATCGACAGATACAGAAGACGATGAAAATGAATCAGGTATAATTGCAATTTTTAAATGAGGCCTAGTGAAAAAATATTGATGTTTCCTGTAACGCGACCATAAAAATTCTATCGCTAAGTTGAAAGGAACAAATATTTGTGCATGTTTAACAACTTTTTTATCAAATGTGTAGTCGCCATTTGTTCCCAGCTGTGCAGTACATGTACGCACACCCAATTCTTGGAGTAAATATTCATATTTTTTCTTTTTATAGCAATGCATTGCAAAGCAACTTCATTAAGATTAGTATCTCCTTGGTCAATCTACTTTATTTCCCTGTGTGCACATGTAAAACAAAAATCCTAAAATATTTTAGTTTTTCCTACCTATCAGTCGTCTCTCTTTCAGCATGTTACAAGAAACAAAAATATTTTTTTAGTAGGCCAGATGCAGATGATTCACGTGATTCCAATGAATCTGAATCAGTGTGACCTTTCAACCAAATTCACCCAATTTATTCTTTCCTCACCAGAGATTCCCCATGTGCATATTGCATTGCTTAACCACTTGACGCCGGCTGATGCCGTATTACGCATGATTTTTTCCAAACTGCAAATCTTGGACGCAGGCATGATAGTTTTTCCACACTAATCTAATTCCTGGTTTTGTTTTCCTCCGAAAATCGGCAAACATTTTTTAAAACAGGTCTTAAAAAGGCTATACTGTGTGTACATATTGTTCAACCTTTGAACTCAAGAAATGTTCCTACTTTTTTCCCAAGGACCAAATATCATGCCTGGTTGGAAGTTTGTATTTCGGAACTTCCTGTTTCAGTTGGGTCGGTCGTGTCATTTGATGTATAATAATGCCACTCCACATTCCATTGAGAACAAAAATCCTGGTACATTTGGAGTATCGCTGAATGTTGGGCATGCAAATAAAGCTTATGAGCTACTGCTGTGAATATTTCTTCAAAGAATGAATTGCAGCCGTCGAAGCATAAAGTGTTGTTTATTTTTAGGTGATCACAGGCCTTGAACTTCGCTCTTGGAGGGGCACTGCAATATTTCTCTGGTAAGGGGCACTTCTGAGATCTTCTTCAGTTAGGGCACTGTCATTGTGCTCTCTGTTCTGCTGCCTTAACCCGACTCGTTGTACCTAAATCTTGTACCGACCCAGTATGGCAATCAAGCGTTTTTTTTATGGAACAAGATACCCAGATATCAGAAACATTCACTCTTTCAACACATTTCAAACTCATATTAAGAAACTTCTGTTTACTGCAAGTTATTAACATTCCTGTTTTGGTGTGATGTTTTGTAGAGAGCTTGATACTTTTGTAGTATCTTTTTCTGGAACGCCTTGAGTAATCTTTTATTAGAAAGTGCGCTTTATAAGTTTGTATTATAATTATTATTCGAAGAGGAAACTAAATTTGTATGAGAACTTTGCAAAGGGCACCACTGCAAAACCACAGGGCACCATGGCAATTGCTGTGGGTGGGTTTCGAGGATTTTCAAAGTATTCATTTCAAGAAACATTCTTTAATCTTTTTTCCCCTTCTCACTTTTAAATTTGATTGTCCACAGATCATGCAAGATTGCTGAACCCAGGTGCTGCAAACGGTCGCCCAAGTAAAGATTGCATATATCTATAAAAACAGTTTTAAAAGAACCCGCTGCAGTTTGTGGTGAGATAAAGGAAGGAAGAATCCGGATCTGTGCGGAAATGGACTTTCATAAAGCAGTTTGTTTATAGACGGTGACCAGGTAATGTTAGTTCCGTTGCCACAGTTGAAGGTTGGGTGCAAGACAAGATGATCTTTCTCAAATGTATACAGCAAATCTCGTGTGGGCGCTCGCATGGAACATTTACCCCATAGGATTTGTAGTTGCATACAATTCTATTCGGTACAATGTTGTTGGTTTTTTTTCTGAAGATAGAATGGGTTACTTATTCGATGGTTTGCGATAACGCACAGTCGTTTGATGTTAACCAGAGTAGACCGAATGTGTGTTTCTTAGTAAACACATTTATATACTTATTACCCTGGCATGTTGTGTACCCAAGCTCTCTCTTTTCTCTGTGGTGCCTGTTGTTATGCTAGATGGAACACTTTTGTTTCCAGCCGTGCACCAGACTAAATGCTTAATCACGCAAGTTATGCGTTTAAGAGTGTGTTAAATGGAGGCACCTCTACGTAGCAGTTGGTTTAGAGACTTATAAAGTACCAGTTAATATAAAGTGCTGCAGATCAGGGTTTAATATGTAGACGTCTACTTAGAAAGTACAAATATAATGGTGTTTGGTAAAATGGTGATGAGGTTGTCCAGAAAAACGTAAAGAAAATTTGTAGTAAAATTTATCGGCTAATTTGATAGCTGGTTTGTCCACCGATTGGGTACTCATCCTGTCTGCTGTTGAAAGGACACCTGTGTGCTGACAGGATACCCATCCTGTCTGTTGATTTGATACCCGTCCTGTCCGTTTATGGGATACCCGTCCTGTCCGCTGCCTGCTGATTGGATACCTGTCCTGTCTGCTGATTGGATACGTGTCCTGTCTGATGATTGGATACCTGTCCTGTGTGCTGATTGGAAACCTGTCCTGTGTGCTGATTGGATACCCATCCTGTCCACTGATTGAAAACCTGTCCTGTGTGCTGATTGGATACCCATCCTGTCCACTGATTGGAAACCTGTCATGTGTGCTGATTGGATACCCATCCTGTCCACTGATTGGATACCCATCCTGTCCACTGATTGGAAACCTTGCCCTGTTGAAATCTTTGTCGAAGCTTTTTGTATGCATACATGAAATCTTTACATGCATACCAACTTTTTCCTAAAATGAAATCTCTGTATTGATATTAATTGTCAGTATTTATAGTTTGGATAATTGATAGAGATATTGGTAATCAAATGTGATGAATATACAATTGGTATTTCTATCGATTAATATTGATCATCCATATAGATAACCTTTATTAACCGATACTGGTTTATCAATTTTGATAGATGATAAATGTCCAAAGTTCTTAATTAGAGCCAGCTCAACATCGGTGATGTAAATGGTGACTAAAAAGTATTGTGAAAAAGACAGATAGATTTTGCTAATTGTAAACAAAAAATGTCATGTCTACTATAATAATGTAACAAGAAGCCATGTTTTGAGCTGTGTGTTGTAGGACCTAGAGGCAGTTGATTTGCCCAAAAGACAAAATCCCCCCCTCTACCCATTTGGTTGTTTTTCTCGGTAGGTTCATCCACCAGCACTCCAGACTGATCCCTGTTTGAACATTTGTGAGCGAGAAAGAAGTCAAGCAGAATGTTAGAGCAAAATTTCTAATCAGAAGCGAAAACAAATGAGGAAAAAAAAAAGCATGACATTTAAGCTTTACTTAGGGAGAAATGTGCTACACCTTTTTATGGTCGGGTTTCTGGAAAGGGAATTTCAGTTCTGAAGCCATGGACTACATGTCTTATGGAATTTCCTAATTTCTTTGACTGTTCAATATATTTGCCCCATAATGCATGTAATGCATTGACCAATCCACCAATCCCAATCGAGAACCCTCGCCCAAAAGTCTGAGAAAAGTCTGACATATTGAAAAAAAACACACTACGAAATGTTACAAATAAATACCTCAGAGATGCATTCTGATTGGTCAAAGACTGGTCATGTGGGGGGGGGGGGGTGGTGTTTTAACATATGGTATAAAGGCTGGCTCTGTGAGCTATGCTGACTAAATGGCGTTAAAGTTATTTATTAATGGGAATAACAATGTGAGGTATTTATTATTGGGAATAACAGTGTGAGGAACTGGTCTTTAGTGCGTGGTAATGACCTTGGTTGGTGGCTGGCCAAGCTGAAGGCATTTTGTTGGCCATAAACAGCAGCCAGCCACCAACCGGGTCATCACCACACAGTGAAGACTGCATCTTCACACTGTTATTCCCCAATTGTAAACAAGTGTGGTTTGCAGCGTCATGCCTTGGTGGTTGTGCAGGGCAGGGCAAGACGCCTGCGCTGTACTTTTACCCCTTGAGGGCACTGTTGACAGATAGTTGATATGGGGGCGGGGGTTCATCGATCAGTCCATATGGATCTTCTTCATCATCCCAAAATATGTGCGCACTGTTCTAAAGATTTTTAGGTTTGACTGTGTAATAAACTGTCAGGGTCCAATTTCATAAAGCTGTTAAGCAGAAAATTCTGCTTGGCAAACTTCTTTACTAAGCAAGAAATAAGCAGGGTACCAGTAACAACAATGTAAACTTTATAGAATGTTGGTTGGTAACCTGTTTCTGCTAAGCAAGATTTTCTTGTGCTTAGCAAGTTTGTGTGCTTACAGGCTTTATGAAATTGGGCCCAGGTAACTTACAGGCAAGTTAAACCCGCATTTGATATTGAAGGGTTTGAGCTTAATAGGATAAGCGATTTGCGGGTTATATTTCAATAATGTCTGGTTCAAATGACTTACTTAAATCACAAGTGACCGCTTCAATTTTGAATTCCTAAGAGTCAGACTGTAGAGACAGTTTGGATGTCAAAAAGCTCAGGGCAAGCTTTTGTACAGCAACCTCCAGATGAACAAACCCTGGTACCATTGTGCCGTACATACATTCAAATGTGTACATGGTGTATGGGTGTTCGCCGTCTCTTACGTAACTATGCAAGAGCTTGTTTCGAGTCATGTGACTTAGCAGTTGTCTCTATAGTCTGAGGAGTTCAACTTTTAAGTGGCAACTTGTGACTAAGCAAGTCATTGTACCAGACATTATTCAACTCTGACTCGTAAATGACCCTTTAAGGATTCCACTGACATATGTAACCGATTGAGAGAGAGAGAGAGAGCAAATGTTACCATGTTCTTAATTGTGTAGATAGATGTGGATGGATGATGCAAATCACACAAAAGATCTTATGAGAAGAAACAAGTTTTGGTTGGCGAGAAAGTTTTCTGCATTTAATCTTCAAACTTAAGATTCGTGGTCAGCCTAGATTAGCCTAAGGATTTATGCCATTACCTTTACGAAAGATTTGTAAGAAATTGTGAAGATTGGGAGAACCAGGATACAATGTACACCATTGGTACAAAAAAAACTACCAAAAACCACTTCAGCATGGTTTGATTTTTTCTCTCAGAAATTATAAGTTCACATTTGTAGTTTTAGAGATGAAATGGAGTAAAACATGTCCAGATTTCATGATGCATGAAATGCTATTTTCCATGCTGTTGGACATAATTTATGCAAAATATGAACCAATTCAATGACCTTCTCGTAGGGAAATGTACAAATATTGGATGCACATGAGTGCATGGTTGCAGAATATAATAATGAGGTGAAATCTGGACTAACATTTCATTTCATGAGGCGCAGCCGAGAGAAATGGAAAAGGCTGACTTCACCGAGTGAAATTCATTCAGCATTTGTTTTATATATTACACACATGTAGATCCTTGTCATTTGAAATTTTGTTCACAATAAACACAAAAAAACATCCACCTCACACTCTGAAAATGCTATATAAACAAAACCTAAACAATGTTGGCAACTCCATGTACATCTATACACAAACCTTGTCTGCCGTGACACGACCTTGTCTCGGTTGGAAAAACAGGTTGGAAACCATTATTTTTGGAAGGATGTTATACAAAGTGTCCAATAATTAACCATATTGGAGGGGCTCCCTGTCCAATATTAAACTATGGAGCGTTTGGGCAGTAAATACATGGCAAAATAATGGATGACATATGACGTGTGTGTTCCACCAACCAAATAACAATGGTATGCAATATATCTGATAATTTATCTGTTTTGCTTGAATTTACAGAGCACCAGTGGCACTCAATGGACATGATACATAAAAAAAATGCATATATCGGCTGGTTGCCTGTTGCTGCAAAGCAAGATTTTTCAGGGCTTATAAGATATTTGTTTGCAACTTTGGCCGAGGTGTCTCTGGTCTTAATATTAATAATAATTATTAAATAGATTTGATTAATATGACTAATCTTAGGCTTTCCTGAAACATGTTTTTTCCACCCGAAAGGGAAAGACTGCGAATGAATTTGCTCGAGTTGATTTGAGAAAGCTGTCCGACAGGATAGTACATGTATTTACTGATTGAAGAAGAAATATATAATTTTAACAGTTATTCCTTAAATAAAATAGAGAGTACACATATATGGGATTTATTACGGGGTTTTATTATTAAAGCAGTTGTGCACTTGTTAACTAATTAATTATTTAATGACACAAATGAATTTTTCCATGATTTGATTATAGTTGATTAAAAAATTAATTACAGTTGATAATATCATTAAACGGTGTACAACTTGTGTATTTTTTTATTTGTTTTGCGTCTGACAAACCAACTTGGTTTTAACCAAATTTCTGTGCTAGCTTTGTCAGTGAAAAGTGCTTAGTATTTTTAGTATTGTGATGTATGCATGCACACAAGCAGCAATTCCTTACTGTCATATGTTAGATGTTAATTTAGCATCGAGAATAAAGAATATCATTTGGTTTTTGCCCTTAACTCTGATGTTCTAAGCATTGTATACTAGGTAATCCCCCGAGTTGTGTGACAAAAAGCCACAGGCATATGACTCGGGTGGGATTGGAACCAACAACCTTTGCCATGCTAGAGCAGATGTCTTACACTAGAGCACCGAGCTAGCCCTACTAAATAGATGTCGGTGGCTATAGAGCCAGTTCGAATCCTTTATTATAGCAGCGTGTACCGCAACGACTGAATAGATTTCAACTCATTGGCCTATCCTGTGCGCTACACCTACTTAGCTTCACGTTTCCATCATTTGACCTCTGATGGTAGTGATGGGATCATGCAATGCACAAGGTCTTTAGTGATACAATGGACCTTGTGCATTGACGTCATCCAGCCACCATCTTCGAGGTAAACCGATGATAAAACAATGAAAACGCGCAGTTTTGTACGCGCGACGCACAGGATTGGCCAATGAACAGCCTCCTTTTGACCTCTAAGAGAGGGCGCCCTACTCTCATGACGTCATGTGAACAAGGTCTATATCCTTTCATTCCTACATTGTATTAAAGAGTCACCGTAGTTATTTGCAGTCTTAGTTTCAGCATTTTTCTTTGTATTTTCGTCTTGAAAGGCATGACCAAGGGAATTTGCCAAAGATTAGTTGGGCAGAACAGCGCCCAGGCACCCAGCCTTCTCTCTCGCACCCCAACCTTCATTTCCTTCTGTCCCTCACCCGAACTCTACAGCTGTTCTTTGTAGATGTGCAATCTACACATGTTGGCCACCGTTTTCCACCATGCACCCACATTTTTGTCGATTGTACTTTGCATCCACCTTTGATTTTATCCCCTTTTCAAAACAGCCCCCCCTATTTCATTGTACCCTTTCCCCACTGCTCCTTCATTATGTCCCATACCTTCCCAACCCCCTTTCTATAAAGAACTACATCTACATGACGCCTCTAATTTCCTTCAAGCTTGACCTATCAAGTTTGTTTCTCACTCCACTCAAAGAGCTTTTAAACAAATTGAAGATTCTTGAACATTTTGAGTGTGCTCTGGGGTCGATTTCACAAAGATAGTCCTAACTTAGGACTAGTCCTAGAAGTTAATAAAAACTTAAGGCTAGTCCTAAGTTGGGACGAGTAACTCGTCCTAACTCGAGATAAGACTAGTCTTAACTCTTTGTGAAATCCACCCCTGGTCCTATAGTTTTTTCTTACTTGTCCTTTGAGAAAAACCTTTGATGCAGTTACATACCATCAAAATGTTTCTGTAGCCATTTATTGTCTCCTCTCATGACTTGCTTTCACACAGCTTCCTGCTATAAACATTCTTCATCTGTAGTATTTAAATGAAAGTGGAAGTCCTCCAGGGCTATAACCGCTGCATTGTAAGTAGCCAAATTTCATACAGCTGCTCAAGCACAAAAAGAACTATGCTTACCAGAAAAGTTTACCAACTAAAATACAATCTCACATATACCATCTTTTGTAACGGGTTTCCTGCTAATTGGTGCTCAGCATACATTTGTTAAGCATTACTTTCTAAGGCTGTAAGCAGACGTTTTCTCAGCTTACAGAGCTGCCCATTGGCAGAATTTCTATTCCATAACCACTGCCCTGAGTGAGCAGAGGCAACATTAAACCATGGCACATTTTATTTATTTTACTGTTTTCTGCAAAGTGCAACGCCCTTGATATCTATGAGGGGGGTCAGGTCCCAGAGTTGTGTAGGGATTTTTTTTTTTTTTTGGAGGGACTGAAATATATTTTCACTCATACAATTTGTGCACAAAACTGTATACAGACCTACCTAGATCTAACCCTCTGATAAAGTGAGCCATCTGTTCTCTGTAGCAGGCTTCCAGGGCCCAATGTCATGGCTCTGCTTACTGCTGAATTCCGTGCTTACGGTCAACATTCTCCGCTGAAATTTGCAAGCGCCAAATTTCTGCGCTAGCTGTGTAAGCAAAGAATGCCTAGTTACGTGGAGTTCGCACGCGCACTAGCAAAAATTCCCTGCTTACCCGTAAATTGCTTGACGTAAGCAGAGCCATGAAATTGGGCCCATATGTCTTGCCGACAGCCTGTGCTAGGTTCTCGGGTTTCCAGCATCCCTCTTCCTTACACTTTTTGGCTTGTTTTTTTTTTGCCCGTAACATGGAACCTTCTTGCATTTGTGTAATTTTGGACTTACTTCCACATATAAAGGTTGCAAAGCAAAGGGCACGGTAACTTGCTGGCGGTTCTGGGAAGCAGGTATGTGAGGCCACAATAAAACCCAATATGAACACGCCCAATCACTGCCAAAACTTCTGGAATGTTTATAAAATATACTTTACTTACACACATTTTTCTATCAGTACACAAATTTACCTTCTGGTAAATAACTTTATGAAATTTGGGCTCATGTCTTGATGATGCTATGACAGGAGGCAGCACCATGTGGGGCCTAAAAATGAAGTTTGAAGTAATAAATAATGTATAACACACTCTCATTAATTTTGTTACACTTTTTATCCACATTAATTTTACAAGCGATTCTGTTTTTAACATTTTTTTACACTTCTGCATTATGGCTCACAATATTTATACAAATTATTTATATACAAAACTGTACACAGTAGCACTGCTTGCACACAGATCAACATTGCAGCCCATCCGTAAAACGAGACTATCTGCAATGGCTTTTGTTTACACTGCACGTAGCAACGCACCGCTCATTGTTTACACTGCACACAGCAATGCATGGCCTGTAACGGCAAAGTAAAAATCCAGTAAAACTAAGGATCTTTTTTTTTTCTTTTCTTTATTTTCGCATGTCTTGGTCAATTCTGAACGGTTTGTTCTATCATAGGTTTTAACACATCTTGGATCATCATCTATGCTCCATATAACTTCACCACCTTAAGATGAAAAACGAGACAGCCTTTTATGGATACATACATGCATATAACATGCCATACATACATACACACATACATGCCATTACACATCATACATGCAGCATCCATGCATACATACATACAATATAGTGTGAATTCAATAGTTGGCCCAAGATTATAGCTTGTTAATATACATGTAGACCTTGTACATCCAAAGCATTTCCTGGCAGGCAAGATACAAAACACTGGTCATATGGGAAATTTGACATTTTGTATAATAATTCCAACATAAATTCCAGGTATGGAAATAACAGCCGGACAAGTTGCGAGATGTTCCCCCTTTCCTCAAATCAAAAGTTGATAAAAATCAGACATTGAATCTCTTCCCTTGAGCTGTGTACAAATCATGCCTGCAGGAAGTCCAGGCTCTGTGGCTCTTTTTTGTGAACATGTGATATTCACAGGTTACATTGGTCTATACCTTCATTGGCTGTTACGCAGCTAAGCAGAAATTGTTGCTCAACAATTGTGCTAAGCAATGTCCTAAGCAATTTTATGTGCTTACCAGCTTTAAGAAAGAGGGCTCTCATAACTTGTACTCCTTTACAGTGATACAATAGTTGACAATAAGTACATTTTCAAGAAAACTTAAACATTACTTGTTAGATACATATCTGTAATGCCATCATAATCTACTGGGTTTTAATCGGCTATGTTTGTTTGGTCTTAGCTGTCAGCTTGTGTATACGTGTGTGTCTGTTTTGTCTGTCAAATAGGGAAAAGAACAAAAGTAACATTGTTTGCTTCACTTTCTTCCTACATATTGACTCATGTACATAAATTTTCTGCTAAATCATATAGTGTGATACACATGTATTGATTAAATATTTGCTTTTCTACAATGTATGTATCTCATTGCTGAGTCAGTATGAAATAAATGTTTCCTTGAATTGAATTGAATTGAATTGAACTTGTATTGGGGTGTAATTATGACCCCATTGGAGCAAGTCGCCAGACTTCTAGAAGCTATTACTGTTTGTGTGTGCAACTGTATATATACATACATGACATATATGTGAGGCAATCAAGCAAAATGAGTCATTTATAAATTTGTTGATTTATTTGAGAAGAATATAATCTATGCTTTAATGTTGTTAAAACCCCATGTTGATATCACCTTTGGTTCAGAAGTTGTGAAAGTAGAAACACCAAGAGATGCGGGAGAATGAAACTGAAATTTGAGTTGTTTATTGAAAACACATTGTCACATTTTCTTTCAACACTGATTTTAACCCCTTTTTGATGTTATTTATCGGGAAGGAAGTTGCAAATATAAAATAAGATATATTTTGGCATTTAAATTTACAAACAAAATATTTTTGAAAATTTCACCCTTGTTGGTGTGTTTTGGGTCATTTCTCCAAACCGATATTTCAGACAAACGACTCACTTAGCTTGATCGCATCACAGGTTTCCCATCTAGATCAATAGTTTATATATAATCAACTTGTGTTAAGATCTAATACACATACAATCTGCATAAAGCTATGTTGGATAAAACACTATTACAGGTAGGGTATACCCATTTCCCATTTATACTCAAATTATGCCCAAAATATACTCAAATTATACTCAAAACAATCCTATATAATTTTTATCTACACATCAATTAAATGTTAATGACCCACACATGCTGGCAGCAGATATAGATCTACCAGGAACAATATTTATGTAGTTCTGAGTATTTTATTTATTTATTTTTTTTTTTGGGGGGGGGGTGCATTTCAGACACTAGCCAGCTGGCGACAGACATACCGGGTAATTTTCAAACATTTATGTAGTTCACAGTATTTGTACATTTTCTGAGACTTTACCGGGGAAGCCTGAAGCCACCTAGCATCCTGAAAGTCTATCCTTGCCAAGTCTATCCTTGGTTTTGCCAAGGGGCAAAACCAAATCATATCAATCTCTCATTAAAGGCTAAGTATCACTTTGGTTTTTGCAACTGTTTGATTGTTTGAATCCTATATAAATGTAGATATTATACACTAAAACTAACCTGTGAAAATTTCATTTCAAAAGATGGTCGCGTTTTTGAGCTATCGCCAAAAATCCGGAGCGAATATGTCCACGCATGAAGAATAATCCCTAATAGGAATACACAATCTGAGAAACGTTTCTGACAGTAACGTTTATCAGATAGACATTATTTAGGTTAAAAAGTGATATCTCTTTCCATTAACTGCAGTACTTCTAATATACGTGAAATTTTTCTCAAAATGCATTATACTACCCAAAGCTGCTGCACTTCTGACCAAGTAAGTTTTTATTACCACGAATTTTCAGATTCATTACCAAACGTATACAGAAAGTCGTCAAGTGCTTTTCAATTTGAGGGTCGAATTTGACATGCGTAAGCCAGGCTTTCTGTATGTTCTCACCCATACACTCTTGCTTTGCTGAGATGAAGAACAAAGAGCAATTCCAACAGCCTTATATCCTGTACTGCGTCTATTTGGAACTCCTTGCCTCCAAGTACTCCAAGTACAGCAAGACTTAGTGTTGCGTTTTTTCACTTTCCAATGACACAGCTGAAGCACCCCAGCAAGACTGGTCAGTGTGTGAGTATTGACCCAATTCACCCGGCGTCATCATCACAATTGCAGAATGTTAAACTGTAGAGGTTTAACCGACTCTCTACATCATTTTCAATAGATATCTGAAGATTTGGTCATGACAAGGACCAAGGCTTTTCATCTTTGTGATGGCAAGTTTGCCTCTTTCAAGGATTAATTCACATGCCTGAATAATCTTGGTTGCGCCATTTTGGGAGCCAATGTCCCTATCTGTTTATACGGTATAGTGCGAATTTTAGGCGACGCGGCGTTAACACGCTTAACCCGTTGACTTCCAAAATGATGAGCGTGGCACAGTTGCCGTATGGTGACGTAGACACATAGGGTCAGGTGTGTGTATATTACAGAGTATAGAATTGAGGCTGGTGTTTGTCCTTAATGTAACGCTTGTAATTTTACGTAAGAGTATAATGAGTCTGGAGAATTACATATTATTAAAACAACATTTGGTTCAGAAAGCAGAACTTTGTAGGGCTCCTCACAACAGCTATGGTATATTACAAAATAAACAATTTCATAAAAATTAACATTTTCAGTATATATTTACATGAAATTTTACAAATATCAAGTAACAAACCAAGTGGGTAAAGTTTTGGAAAATTATAACACAAAATATAATGTAATGTGTAATGTCATGATGTACAACGAACTACTTTGTAAATTACCAATAGAAATTCCAGACACAACAACTGCAGTCGAGGCATACACAAATTCAAAGAACTTGGAACTTTCACAAAGGTCATTTGAAGGTCATGTCATGTGTTGGTAACAATGCATTATGAACAGGGCTGCTTTAAGTGGCCCTGCCAATGCACAGTCTGAAAAATTTGGTCAGTTTAATCGGCCCAGGACAATGCTAGGTTTACAGAGTACAGTTCGTTTGATAGAAAAATGACTGTATGGCTAATTGACTGAAACGTCCTTTACTGGTGCCCATATGCTCCAGGGACCTTCACTGGTGCCCGTATGCCCTAGAGACCTTCACTGGTGCCCATATGCCCGGGACCTTCACTGGTTCCCATATGCCCCAGGGACCTTCACTGGTGCCCATATGCCCCGGGACCTTCACTGGTGCCCATATGCCCCAGGGACCTTCACTGGTGCCCATATGCCCCAGGGACCTTCACTGGTGCCCATATGCCCCAGGGACCTTCACTGGTGCCCATATGCCCCATGGACCTGACTGTGCCCATATGCCCCAGGGACCTGACTGTACCCATATGCCCCAGGGGCCTGAGTGTACCCATATGCCCCAAGAGGCATTTGGCTTTGCCCGTAAAGCCCTTGGGTGCCAGACTGCAGGCTGTTATCGGACAGCAACGAGAGTGACATTTGCTGCATCCTGTGGAGCTGTTCCTGTCCTTGCTCCATCTGATCCGTCACGCTGTCGATTTCTCTCTCCCATGTTTCAAACCTATCCAAATGAAATGGTCAATTATTATTATATGTTTCTGGTAATGAAACAGGGATACCTCATAAGTGAACTTGATCAATGTAGCTCGCAAGACTGAGGAAACCTGTAAACAAGGGTGCTTGCTATGTGAACCCCCTACTCTTCCACAATAAGTGTTTCTGGGTTCTTTTTTGTGCACTACCAATCCTAGTACAAGGGGCCTACAGCTTAATGTCCCATCTGGTAAAGTATCTTGCTCAAGGACATAAGTGGCACAGCCAGGACTCAAACCCACACTCTGCTGATCAGAAACACCAAACCTGTGCTCTTAACCGCTCAGCCACGACACACCATCAAATCAGGGAAACTGGCTGGGTAAACTTTAAATAGCTTTGGCTTGAACAAAGAAATATTGACTAGAGCAGGACTTCAATCTGCAACCTCCAGATTAAACGTGCCGGCGCTCTACCAACTTCGCTATCTAGCCCTATGTTGGCGATTTGTCAACATCTTTGTTCGGGGCTGCCAGTCAGAAGCCAACATGTGACTTTGTTCTTGGTGTTGTTGTTGGCGACAAGCCAGTAGGCTAATTTTGACGAGAAACAAACCAAAACATATACTTACACAGCTTTCATGGCTCTTGGTATGAGAACACACCCATTCTCATCAACAGACATATGTCGCAGTAGCTCAGTCAGGGAGGAGTCCCCGGCCAGTTCCTCTCCTTCCTCCTTCAGGACTTTAGGGGCAGACGCAGCGGACTGAGTAAGGATCTGTGGAGAGATGGAAACCGGCCACAACAATGTGAATCTAAGGGAAACTACATCACTGGCTTTTCGGAATTCACAGTACATTCAATTCCCATCCTCCGGTTTTCAATACACTGACCAACATGTGACCAACCTGGATAAATGTGAATTTAGCAAGATAATCAGAGAGGCTGAGAAAATTACTGGAAAGAGTCAGCAAAAGTAGACTCACTCTGCTTGATGCAATTGTGCATTAAGGTTGAGCTAATTTTATCTGATTGTGCTTCAGAAACAGGATTGTAAGAAAAAAACATCCCCCCCAAAAAGAGCCATTAAAATCTGTAAATGTCTATGACAAACTGTCTTTATATGGGTGTCCAAACAGTTTCATTGACAACACAACTTTTAATGGTTAGAAAAGAAAAGAACAAAATATATATATATGTAAATAGTTCGGGTTTGAACAAAGAAAAATTGACTGGAGCGGGACTTGAACCAACGACCTCCGGATTAACGTACCGGCGCTCTACCAACTGAGCTATCCAGCCCTATGTTGGCGGTCTCCCTATTAGTCAATATCTTTGTTCGGGGTGCCAGTCAGAAGCCATACAACCGTTAACTGCCGTGTAGCCAGGGATCACACCCACGTTTACGATTCAACCTGGGAAGCGGCAGCCACGGGATCACCTTAAGGGGATGCGACTTTTTAATATTAAATAGCTAGTCATGAACCACAAGGGAAACTGACTGGGAAATTTTATTTAAATAGTTCGGGTTTGAACAAAGAAAAATTGACTGGAGCGGGACTTGAACCAACGACCTCCGGATTAACGTACCGGCGCTCTACCAACTGAGCTATCCAGCCCTATGTTGGCGGTCTCCCTATTAGTCAATATCTTTGTTCGGGGTGCCAGTCAGAAGCCATACAACCGTTAACTGCCGTGTAGCCAGGGATCACACCCACGTTTACGATTCAACCTGGGAAGCGGCAGCCACGGGATCACCTTAAGGGGATGCGACTTTTTAATATTAAATAGCTAGTCATGAACCACAAGGGAAACTGACTGGGAAATTTTATTTAAATAGTTCGGGTTTGAACAAAGAAAAATTGACTGGAGCGGGACTTGAACCAACGACCTCCGGATTAACGTACCGGCGCTCTACCAACTGAGCTATCCAGCCCTATGTTGGCGGTCTCCCTATATATGTATATATAAAATTAGTAGGGGAGATGGCCTTAGCTTTCGATCCAATCCTGACCTTCGTCAGAGGCATAAACAAGAACAAACACAAACATATCCATTTATAGCAAAATGAGGAGCAAAGGATTAAGGGAGAGTATCCAGAAAAAAGCGGGAAAATATAGCCAATCAGAGTTGTAAATTTACTGGCTAAGAACCAATAAGAGTGAAGAAGTGAGAACAAAGGATGGTCAGTGTCAAAGGCTGGATCACTGGACCATAAAGGTGGTACTGCATTGTAGGTATTACAATGCGGGAAGCATGAAAGGGTAGGATTAGAGGGCAAGCCACATAAGAAAATGCAACTAACAATAGGAGGCAAGATCAAAGTAATTATAGAATAAAAGAATCAGTGTAAGAAGTTAAAACTAAGCAAGAGGAACCTGCAGAGAGAGCAGGTTATTAATTCCTCTGCAGAGGGAATGGGTTATTGACAGGTTAATTTTTTCAAAACTTTTTGAGAGAGAGAAAAGAAGTGTAGGGAACATGTAAATGACAATAACTGTATCTATTTTGTATCAATGAAGTCAGCGAGAGAAAAAACGTAAAAATAGACTAGTGGAGAGAACTTGTTATTTACAGTTATTGTATTTATTTTATATCGAAGAAAAAAACAAGCAAAGGTGGAAGGAGTGTGATGGGAATTTATTTAACACCAGTGTTTACGTTGAGTCCAAAGGGTTGGACTGTCTTGAGTTGGTGAATCCAGTGTGATTCTCTGAGTTTGCGGTGTGTGTCGTCGCCATTGCAGGACTCAATCACGATGAGTTCAACATCTTTGACGCTGTGATTACGGCTGTTGAAGTGGATGGAGACGGGGTACAGTTTCTTGGTCTTTATGGAAGAGACATGGTTCGCAAAGCGAAGACTGAGTTTTAGTCTCTCCCACATACTGTAGTCCTCATCTTTTACAAGATATAACATAGACCACATTGGGTGTGCTACATAGGGAGTCGGTCTTGATATTGTAAGAAGAGCCAGTGCTATGACTCTTCACTTTAAGTGCAGGTTTGATGTAGAGACAGGTTCTACATTTAGAGCGGGTACACTTGTGACAACCCTGTATCTCTGTTAGTGGTGGTGTTTGGCCTGTACCTGGGGGGAGTTTGGCCCTGACTAGAATGTCTCCCAGGTTTTTAGGGCGGCGGAAAGCAACCATGGGGTTATCAGGGACTGCTAAGCGCATCCTCTTAGATGAATGGAGAATATCCATTCTACCATTGAGGATTGAGGAGAGTTTGTGTAGGTTAGGGTGGTAGGTGGTGACCAGGGCAACTCTATTGGTCGGGACTTTTCTGGACCCCTATATATGTATATATATATATACTTACAACTTTTGACAGAAAGCAATCCTTCCTGGGTGATGGGACAGGCAAACTGTTTAATAAAAAATCTTGTATTGAATATTTGTTAGATCAGTTTAGTCAGAGTAAACAATTCAGCTGACAGTGATTAAATACTCACAGAATCTGTGTTAGTTGCGGAGTCTGTTTTTTCCGGTGTTGGTCTCCGGCCAGCAAGACCCATCGTCAAACTGCTCTCCAGTGTTTGAGAGAAGTCATCAAGAGCAGGTTGTATGTCTTGATCCAACTAAAAGGGAAAAAAAGAAAACATGAAAATGCAACAAAGACCTTGCATCCTGCTGCCATCTTTTGATGTGAAATACTGATGAAGCAATCAGAAAGCACTTCATGTTGAAATAACAGTGCAAAACGTAAAATTGCCCATACCGACAGTGTTATATTGCCTGCCAGGACATGCACCGGAATGCACAGGGTAACTGAACTTAGGGATGTGTGTTACGCCAAGATGAGTTGGGCGAAAGTCTGACTGCCGGGCTCACCATCACAAATTGTTTAGATTCGTCATAAGATGAGTTGTCAATGTTGCTAAAAGCCTTTCGCTCTGTGACATCACAGATGTTATATGCCAGGTACAGTTTGAATGGCTTCTAACTGGCACCTCGAACAAAGATACCGACAAAATAGGGAGACCGCCAACATTAGGGCTAGATAGCTCAGTTGGTAGAGCGCTGGCATGTTAATCCAGAGGTCGCAGGTTCAAATCCCACTCTGGTCAATTTTTCTTTGTTAACCCAAAATTAACATCACATTTTGCTAAGCAAATATTGGATTGATACACCTCTATCAACCCTAGCCCCCAGTCCATTTAGAATGGTCTGTTTGGTGACTCACCATGTGAACTTCTTGTAGTAAGTTTTGGTATTCCTTAATGAGGTGCGATAATTTCCGGTCCACTAAATCGATCTTTAAGCGATAGCGGTAAACACTCCTGAGTGAAACAAGAACAACAACAAAACAGAAGAAATGATCAAAACAGAGATTACAACTGTTCAATTTGAATTCAAACTGAATCAAAGAAGTGGACCTTGTGTGTGTTATTCCGGAATCCCCGTTCTAATTTTCGCTACCTTATGGAGACCTAGGACAAAACAAAAGAGGGGAAAACAAAAGCTCTCCATATGAGAATTCTAAAGACTGGGGTGCTCCACAAGGAATTTTGTGTACAAAGTAGACTATCATCACCATGCTAAGAGCCGTTGTCTGGCACGTAGGTGCCTACTTCTGCGACTTGGCTGTGTTGAGAGTTTTTGAATTTCAATTCGGCCTAGCCCAGCATCCCTTAGATCAGTGACTGAAAGACCACTCCACAAATTGTATTGGAGGATGGTTTAGTACAGGGAAAAAGGGAAAAAAACAAACGATGTCTCCACAGGGATGGAAACAAATTAGTGTGATTTATTTGAATTTAATGTGGTGCATGAACGACAAAAATGTTACAGCAAGCAAAGAGCATTTCAAGGTAATCCGAACATCTGGCTCCACACTTAAAGGCACTGTATTCAACTGAAACTTTCACACATGACTTTTAATGTATCTTTCTTTATAATTTTGCCTAAAAATCAGCATACAAAAACCAACGACCATTTGTTTAAGCTCAAAGTGAATTTTGATAAAATACTCACCCATGCCATGCACTTAGTTTCCCATGGCTTTCTGCCCAGTTCTTCTCACAGTGGCTGTGACAAATCGACATCGCCTGAGTGCTCTTAATATTTAGTTTCTCTCTGGGAAATTAAAAAATGAACACATGGAAATTATTATGAACCATCGACAACAGGCCGTTTCCTTCACACAAGTAACAGTGGAAATTAGCCATTAATAATAATAATAGTGTAAATTTATAATGCGCTACGTCTGTCTAACTGGCACTCCTGGCGCCGAAATATAAAATTTGGTGGAGCTTGTTAAGAATGATTTTATGAGACTATAATACAATACCTTGTTAGGTATACAAGGCGAGGCTGCCAGACCAGCCAGAAACACTGGGGCAAACCCCTTCTCTTATGATAAGTGTAACTAGGTTCTTTTTTGTGCATTACACAACAAACAGGACCTATGGCTTTACGCCCAATCCAAAGGATGAAGCAATAATGGTTAAGTTTTGATCAATATATAATTGAAACTTGAGGGCACTCTAAGCAAATAATACAAATAATAATAAACTCAAACTATTTTCAGATATGACCTCTTTGACATATGTCACAAGCAGTCACTGTGCCGCACTCCACATTTTGGGAGTGTGTACGTGTCAAGTGACAAAAAATTTGCACTAAACTGTATAACACACAGGGACATTGACTCCCAAAGTGTCGCAACCAAGATTATTGTGATGATGAGGTCAGAGGAATGTGGTCAATAAGCCTGCAAGTCCATTCATAATGATGACAAACTTTTTGAGTTGTTTCAGGTACTTCAACAAAATTACCACTATTGGAGAAAAAAAAAACCCTGCTAATGTGAAGAATGCAAAGTGGTCCCCATTATTGTGTTTCTATTCATAAACAAGATTGTTTGTTTGGTTAAACTATGTGCAATTAACACTTTCCTTTGGTTGACTGCACTCCTTACCATTGGTGACTTTAGTCGACCAAGCGTGCGCACTAAAAAGCACTCAATGCTGAGCACATAGGCCATTTGTAATAAAGCTTTAGTTTTGTTCATGTTAACCCTCCATACTCAGCTTACCATCATTGGAAAGAGAGAGATCGGATCTTTCCAATGATGGTAAAATCAAATAAGGTTGCTATTATGCAATCCCTTCAAATTTGAGTGGAAAGATCTGAAATGCAAAACACTCACAGAGCGGCAAAAAAGTATTTGAGTTTACAGATCACACTGAAAAACGAAGACCAAGAACTTGAACATTTATTGCCCGATCTCAATGTCTTTCAGATTACATGAAAGGGTATAAGTAAGACATTTTGTTATCACTTATTTTACTGTAAAACAATATCTTCAATGAGATAATAGAGTTTGTACAAATGGCCTTTGAACAACTTAAAATCTTTCTGTTCTGTAAGAATGTGTGCTTGACTTGGAGTGGTCAAACAGTTCGGTCATCATAGTTTATGCCAAAACAATTAGGTATTGAAAGGGTTAACTATAAAATGAGTGCAGGGATAACTGCAATAGAATACGTCATACTTGTCCATCTTGTGAATCTGCTCCTCATTGTAAGAAAGCTGCTTCAACTGTTTGTGCTTCTTAAATTGACCATAAATCTTTTCTGCTTCTTCTGTGAAGACTGCAAACTTCTGCATACTGCATGGAGGAAAACAAAACAAAACAAAAAAACAGTCAAAGTACAACACTTCCTCCTATCAACCCGTTTTCTATTAAAACCGCCCTGTAGGTGCACACTCTAAGATGCCACAAAATCTCCCATGTGCTCTGCACACAACAGTGAGGTAATCCGGATTAGGGCAGACAGTTGTGTTCAATGAAATCAGCTGTCATATGTGAGCAAGTGAGAGAGTTTGTTTGTGGACACAAGGTAATTTACAGGCAACTAGCTCCAGGCAATAGGATCCAAGACATAGTAGGATGATGATTCCCATTTCAATTTCCACTTAACTGTCTCAGGGGTTAGATGTCTTGTGTAGAACTAAAGCGTTAATTTTTAACAATGATGAAGTTGTTGCCTCCAAAGTTGAACAGAACAAACCACTAAGTTTGACGCCAAATCCAAGGATTGTGGTGCGATGCCTCAAGGACTCGGAAACATTTGAGAGCTGGCTGCAAAATTCGGAGTTCCAGCCCCAGTGTGCACGACACACGGCACCACACTTGCACATTCTTTTGTCCAATGAGTTAATAAGTTATTAACAAGTTATTAGTTTAACATGTACAATTAGTTAGCTAGCAGAATAAATAAATAGGATTACCTTGCAATTATTTACAAAGTATTGACGCGATTACGCAAGTCATTCACAAAGAAACTGTCTCACTTTTGCCCTATGGCAAAAGTCCCGGGGGTGGGGGGGGGGGGGGTAACAAAATTATGTTTGATGTTCCAAGAAAGCTCTAGAACTTGTACCATTTTGTGCAGGGTTTTCTCTTCTCCTCGGTAGCGGCCCATTCTTTACTCAGGCGATCTTCTTCTACCACCTCCTTTTTAAAATTCAACAACAAGTTTTCAACGTCCTTGTAAATGTCGACCATCTGTAAAAGTGCAAAAAAAAAAAACCAAAGGGAATTCTGTTAACGAAGCCTCTGCCTTTTACACTTCTTAAACTCCATTTCCTTTCACTCACCACATTCTTGCGTTCTTTATTTGCAATACATTGCCCACAGAGGATGCTATCATGCACAAATCACTCTCACACACAAACCACTCTCACAGGAAAATAAACCACACACACACACAAAAATTGCCAATTGACGCCGGTAATAAAGTTCACACGCCATGAGCTTTAAAACTTTGCAGACACCGGCCTTGTATAAATGGCCATTAGTTCGAAAAGACCACCGGGCTTGTCCGGTTGTATGTTTACTGGCCCAGAGCTAAAGTCACTGACCTCGGGCCAGTGGACTGGTCCAGTATTAATTTGGAGCTCTGATTAAAGAGCATACCTGTGTAGCTTTCAGCGTGGTTCTTGTGACTTCATCGTTCGCTCCCAGTATCCGCGAGTAAGTGTTCACCATTTCAGGCTTGTGTCCCAAGATGCCGGAGCACACCAGAGGAGACGGGAGAGATTGCTGGATGCTGTACAGTCTCGTCGACACCTCCACCACGTGGGCATTGAGTTTGACACAGTGGTAATCCAACTGTCCGATCTCAGCTTTCAAAACAGAACTGAGGGACAAGAGTTGACAGCAAGGTTTGAGAAATTGCTAGGCGGAGAATCCATATGGTTTTAGTATACACCATGACTTGTGATATCATCCTGTTCACTTTTATAGTAGATTTAATACTGATAAAGAACTCATCTGAGTTCCTGGCGCCTTAAAACTCGGCAGAACTTGTTAGCCTTGGGTGGCTGTCTACTCACTAGGCCCCCCTTCTACAGGTACATTCATGGTACATGTATGTGCGGTGTCTCACTTGTCGCCTTTCTGTACGCACCTGCACGTGCAGTAAATCCTTTGCAGCATCTTCTCACCCCTTCACTGTAGCTGTTCCAAAGGCCACTACTGTAATGTATTCAAATAGGTCTTTCCCTCACACTGCTGCACTTTGGAACACCCTTTCCGAACCTTGCTTTTCACCATCTTACAATCTATCCCAGTCCAAGAGGGTTGTGAACAGATATTTCCTCTCACCATATACTTTCCTTGTAGCCTAACCACTGAGTGGCCGATTGGCCTTTTGTTGGAAGCAACGATTTTTCATTCAATAAAAAAATGGAGCAATTACTCCTGGTAGAACTGCTGTGGAGTAGATTGGGGACCAGCTAACTGGACCAAAGGGGACCAGGGAAGACCTCATCGTAATAGACCATTTCCAGGCTGAATATTCCAGTACGTGAGCAAGCGGCCCTGAAGCTAGTTGTTCAATTGGCTAATCGATTCTAGCAAAGACTTAAAGCAATATATAACAGGCAGTTGAAGCCAGTGGTTGTATGTCATTGTGCACTTATCACAAACTGCACGTTCCCAAACTTAACCAACGTCCCGCATAAACACAAAATTTCAGCAAAATTTGTGCAACAAAAGCCATGTCGCTTTAAAATACAATTCCGCAGATTATTTGTCACAGGAATGGGACCCTACTTCATGGCTGAAGTCCCCAATACTGGTTGAATTTGATCAAATAAGCTTAAATTCTGGTTTCTACCGGTTTGAAAACTGAGCTTATTTTACGAGACACCATTTTGTTTCTACCAGTGTGCTGTGTTACAAGGGCACATGAACATTAGGCTTCCGATGTTTACCGAGAGCTGTGCGTAGTGGCCTAGTGCCTTCATTCTCCATGAAAATAAAACAAAATTATTTAAACATGAGATGTACTACTTGTATCCTTATGGTGAATTGATGCATCAGGGCAGCGTATGTAGTTGACACGCCTTGTTTATTTTGTCTGCCGCTTCCAGCTTAAACTTGTTTAGTTCCGTTCTGAAAGTCGGTACTTTCACTTTCTTTTCGATAAATACTTACACGACTGCCTTGGCAACGTTTGTCATGAGACTCTGCATGTATACAATATCCTGTAACCATGACAGTGTGTAGTACAAAACAGCAACAACAACCTGAAAAAGGGGGGAGACACGTACAAATTTAACATGCATAAATTTCCTTCGCCTAACAAAAAAATATTCATACAGCTATTTAAAACAATTGTTATTATTAAGAAAAACACTTGTTTTTATTGGTGTTTAGACATTATTTATTTCATTAACTCTTCTATGTTTGGTGACATTTTCTGGCGAAGAGACCAAACATTTGAAACCTATGTACAGCACAGGTTGTGTGTATGGTGGCACAGCTTTGCACAGAGCTATCCGAGTATTTGTGTATAGTTTGTATAATAATAACAATAATAATAATAATAATAATAATAATAATAATAATAATAATAATAATAATAATAATAATAATAAACCATCCTTATATAGCGCATATCACCGTGAGGTCCCTATGCGCTGTCAGTATTTTTTACAAGGTATGCGGAGCTACGTGCTGTAATATGAGACCTATTCCTTTACATCACCATGTAATGGTTTAAAAGGTGCTGTGGCGCAAGATGCAGCCAATCAAACCAGGAACACCGGGCGAACCCCTTCTCTTTACGATAAGTGCACTGGGTTCTTTTACGTGCATTACACAACACACGGGACCTACGGCTTTACGTCCCATCCAAAGGATGATGCAATAATGGTTAAGTGTCTTGCTTAAGGACACAAGTGCCACGACCGGGACTCGAACCCACACTCTGCTGATCAGAAACACCAGAGCTTGAGTTCGGTGATCTTATCCACTCGGCCATGACACGCCATGTATAGATCCATTCATCACATTGATATGAGCTCGCTCCATCTATCAGTCAAAACTACCATGGATGACATTGAATGGTCAAACAGTAGGAGGGTTGACAGTATACTGTGTGGATGCATTTACCACATGATATCATAAAGCAGGCTGGCATAAATGTACCGTAACCTTCGGCATATGGCATACATGTACTGGCATATAAGCCGCGGCTTATACGTTGATTTAGGCACCGAGAAAAACTTCTGCCGCTTATACGCCAGGCAGCTACGCCGACGTGTTAATATTGAAGAACAAAAACCAACGTACACTTTTTTAAGAAAGATCGTTTGTAAAATATTCTAGATGAAAAAAACACTCTTGTTCTTTAACGAAACAACAAAAAACCCTGCAAAACATGGCCTGTGTGATGTGACGGTGTTGATGAAATGTTGAGAACCCCAGCACATCTTTCAAGCCGAGGGAGGGTCGTGAAACTTGGGGCCCATACTATGCTCGTTTCGATTATGACTTTCGCTGGTGACCGCTTGTACCATTCTTATGCCGTAAAGAAGCAAGTAACCAGTTGTTTGATCACGCTGGACGTGAAAAAACTTCAAAAGAAATGAAACTGCAATGAAAAATGTGTTATTTAACTTTCAGAAATCCCTGGCAGAAACAACGTACACATTATTTCATGGCTTAAATGTTCATCTGGTTCTTGAAAAGTGATAATAATCTTTACACTTTGCGAAACAGTCGGGAGCTTCTTTAAAAAAACCTGCATTTCTTAGCTTAGCTTTTGGAAGAATTCGAGAACGTTATAATCTGCACGTTTTTATTAGAGCGGGCACCTCATTGGTCATTGCTTATTGTTAGCGAATATGCTGGCCAATCACCTTTTACGTACAGTAAAGCTCAGACCAACAAAACGCGTTTGGAACCTCTTATACTTGCGTGAAAATCGACAACACTCCAAGCAGTATCCTTGTTGCCAGACTATTTGTTGGACCGCGGGACCGGCCATGTGGTTCCGTTCGTGTCGTCTCCGATCAACACACAGCAGGCAATGAGTATCATGAATAATACATGACCTTTCGCGGAAGCGGACCAATCAGGTGCTGATTTAGGCTCCATTGATGCATGCCACACATGTACTGTATACCGTGGCTGTCAACTGGCTGTGTGTCACGGCCAACCGATCGGTTTAAGGTGATCGCAATGCAGCGGTTTGGCTGTCCACAAGCTCCCCAACACGACTACTCATTTGAGTGAGGCCTGGCGGAAGAAAGTCTGTGTCGAAGGAAACTTGTATCAGCGTTCCGCACTGGGATCGAAGTTGCGTTCATCCAGGTTTTTTCAATTTTTGACAGGGCGGTTAATTATTTTGGCAGGGCGGCCAATTCTTTGGCAGGGCGGCCTGAAATTTAAGGAGGGCGACCCGCCCTCCCAAAACCCGTCAGGTGGTCTAGGAAGTGGCCTGCGTGTTTCGCACAGACCTTCAGTTCAGGGAGTGATGCGCCAGCCAATCACTTAAAAAGAGAAAATAGGCCCACTTGACTGCAGATCATTCTAATTAACGAATCAATAACGATCGATGGTGTTAACTTCAATACATTTGACTTCAATGCAATGCAACTCGCACTTTGTGGCAACGTACAATGACTGATGTGCCACCCGCCAGTCACTGTACATCACCACAAAAGACCCCAAACACGCACGGCCCCTCTGTGTATGCGGTCGCCACCGCGGCTTATAGGCCGTGCGGCTTATACACTGACAACTGAATGTTGTTTTAACAATTTCTGGGCATTGCAGCTTATACACGGCTAATGTGCCGAAGATTACGATACTCCATCTATCATTCAAAACTACCATGGATGATATTGAATGATCACACAGTAGGAGGGTTGACAGTGTTCTGTGTGGATGCATTCACCACATGATATCATAAAGCAGGCTGGCATACATGTACATGTACTCCATCTATCATTCAAAACTACCGTGGATGACATTGAATGGTCAAACAGTAGGAGGGTTGACAGTGTACTGTGTGGATGCATTCACCACATGATATCATAAAGCAGGCTGGCATACATGTACTCAATCTCTCATTCAAAACTGCCATGGATAAGATTGAATGGTCAAACAGTAGGAGGGTTGACAGTGTACTGCGTGGATGCATTCACCACATGATATCATAAAGCAGGCTGGCATGCATGTAGTCCATCTATCATTCAAAACTACCATGGATGATATTAAATGGTCAGACAGTAGGAGGGCTGACAGTGTACTGTGTGGATGCATTCACCACATGATATCATAAAGCAGGCTGGCATACTGTACATGTACTCCATCCATCTATCATTCAAAACTACCATGGATGACATTGAATGGTCAGACAGTAGAAAGGTTGACTGTGTTACCGTGTACTTAAAAACAGGAAGTATTACACACACACACACAGAAATATTTTCGCAAGAGAGAGAAAGTATTTTTGCCGGAAAATACTTTTCTCACTCTTGAAGTCAAAATATTACCTTGGCCATTGAGGCATCCTTGTCTATGTCATACACTGCACTCATTTTTGGCAACTTGGCTGCATGTAAAAGAAAACAAATATTTTAAGTGGAAATTACCCCTCATCTACAAAACAGTCCCAGGTTCCCCAAGCTTAGTGAACAAATCTGCGCAAGAAGAATTCAGTTTGCAGGGCACTGCTATCTTCACCCTGAGCTTCCAGTCAGCGGTCTTGTGCTTTGGACACCCATGCAAAATCGAGCCCAAAGAGGTCGAGGTCACCTGACCTATGTGGACACTCTACGCAGGGACACTGAATTTATGTCACCAAATATCTACATGCATGAAGGGCAGGAAAATCTGGGGACACTTCTCTCGTGACATCATTGGCCAAAGACATCACTCGACATAGAATATCAGGGATGTGATAGGCTGTTGAAAAAAAAACCTGAACTGTGAGCGCAAAGCGTGAAAGCTTGCGAGGGCGAAAACTTGCGAGCTCGAAGCCTACTTACAAACATTTATCTTTTGTTTTAAAAGCCCTAATCTGCACTCCGGGCATTCTATTTGGTTTAATCTTCATGTTTTTTATGGTCTTAATTTTAAAAAAAATTATTATTATTATTTTTTTTTTTTTTTTTTTTTCGGGGGGGGGGGGGGGGGGTGGGGTAAAAGAAAAAACTGGATTTTCGGTTAAAAACAGAGAAATCACATCCCTGTATATGTATTTACGTTGGATTGGAGGCACAGCCATCGGGAAGTCTTCTTTCCCCTTCTCCATTAAGATCATAGGATTCTCCACCGACGTCACCGGGTACGAATCGCATTTCTGCGAAGCGTCCGGATAAAAACTGTCTCTCTCCCAGAGCAGGACCTGCGTCATCGCCTGCACCCCTGTCTGCTCTGCGATGTTCTCCTGGAACTCGGCCAGGGTTCCCTGCGGTTCCACGTAAATCTTGAGGATCTGCGACTTGGAGACATGAAAAACGTCGACGACTTTCATCATCAGGAGTGACTGTACCTCATCGAAAAACCTGTTAAAGGTCCACATTTTGTCCGGCTTGGACTCCAAGAGACCCCGCAGGATTTTGACCAATGGCTTTTTCAGCCCACTGTTGGAATGAAATATGACAATGGCATTTTTTAATTGCATAATATTTCTTTCCTAATTCTTTTACCTTTTCAACTTGCAAATCTTCTTTAGTATATCCGAAAGAAATGCAAAAGCAAACAAATTAATAAAATTACCAAGTGACCTAAATACCTTTGAATTCTAAATTGTACCATTAAACAAATCAATCTGTTATCCAAGTGCGTAAAGTTGATGAAACAAGTACAGACTCGCTGCCATAATTTCCCTTAATCTCAGCTCCAAATGATTTTTCCTTAATCTCAGCTCCACATAATTTCCTTTAATCTCAGCTCCAAGTGATTTCCCTTAATCTCAGCTCCAAGTGATTTCCCTTAATCTCAGCTCCAAGTAATCTCCCCTAATCTTAGCTCCAAGTGATTTCCCTTAATCTCAGCTCCGAGTGATTTCCCTTAATCTCAACTCCAAGTGATTTCCCTCAATCTCAGCTCCAAGTGATTTCCCGTAAATCCTTTAATTTGTGATGGGTGGTGTGGTGTTACGCTTGTCACAAATTGCTGAAATGAGATATAATCTGCATAAATCTTCCAGAGACTCTCTCCTCAATACCTTGAGAGTCTGCAGGTCTGGGGTAGGTCACGACTCCACTCTATGGGGCCAGCGACTGAATCTCTCTGCACAGCTGAAATCACACCCGAGGCCTTCCTTGTAGTTATCTGAAACCTACATAATTGAACCAAAGAAAGAAAAGAGGTCAGAAAGAGTGAACAAATTTCATCAACTTTTACTGATGTTCATTGCCGGAACCTTGCTCAATGCTCCAAATTTCAACGATGAGATTTTATGAAATTGAAAAGGATGTAAATTGAAGGTGAGCGAGCGCTGATCGCCAAAATTTGGAGTTTACATAAAAAAAGAAAAATTGTTTACACGACTGAGCACACACGATACTCAATGTGTTCAAAACATTGCACCTTTATCACAGCATTTTGAGTTTTAGCCATTGGCCCGCAAAAAAACAACAACCCCAAAATGTAAATGTAGGATTCCTACTGCCTCACACATCCAAAACCGACAGTATGTATGAATGTAGGATCCCTGCCTGGGACCCTTCCCTAGTCCAAAGCATACAGCCACTCAATATCAATCTACAATTAACTCTACTGTTTATGGACTTGAGCCACACACACATTTTTAAGGACGAATACTAATAGCCAGTGTCTTCATCGACTAGACACTGATGCCTCAGCGATAACTATACATGTATAAAGAGTGTTTTCTGATCATGTGTCAAGATTTCAGCTGGGTGACTGTCGCGCGACCGACTACATACCAGCCTCGAGGCTGCTGCCCCCTCACATCTCAGAAGTCTGCCATTGTCAATGGCACAAATACAATAGGTATATAGCTCATTAAAGTTTACTTAAATACCGATTTACTTTTGGGTTGAGTAAAGACAAATGACTAGAATGGGACTTGAACCTGCAACCTCTGGATGAACGTGCCAGAGCTCTACCCACTGAGCTATCTAGCCCTATGTTGGCAGTCTCCCGATTTTGTCAATATCTTTGTACAGGGTGACAGTCAAAAGCCATTTAACCTGTACATGTAACTGGCATATAGCAAGGGATCACCGCAACACCCAAGTTTACAATACAACCTGGGAAGCGGCAGCAGAGGGATCATCCCGTCAGATTCCCTTGTGATTTATTACGTGATAAATACTGAAGTGAGACAAATTTGATTCATTTACATTGTCTCTCGGTTCTTCCTCCCTCCATACGGTCTGAAAGGTAGTGCTCCTGTAGCGACGTGGTAAAATGTAACACCAAGACTCCAGAGATCAATTCGCGCAGAGAAAGCCTTGTGCGACGGCTGTCTTAACACGGCACGCTCGTACAAATCCGGGTGCTGGAAAAAAGAAAAGAAAAGCGGCTTAGTTGAATTTGCTCAGCAGCCACACATAAAATCCACCCACCCATTGGACTCATTTTGGGGTTTGGTTTGGTATTTGGAAGTTTTACGACAGAGGATAATGACCCAATTTCACACTCTGCTTACTATAAGCAAAACAAATTTTACACTAGCAGAAAAATCTACGCTTAACATGTAAGAAAGCGCATCCTTTATCTTAATTACTTGCATGAAACTGCAGTTTGATTAAAATGCCCCCCCCCCCCCCTTGTGAAAATATTGTGTGATATTTCAGCAAGAAATTATCAGGTCAGTTTCACTCAGTACTCCTCGCATGTATTCCTTTACCAATTCTGACTTACCAAGTACTCCTCAGTCCCGTACAGAGACATAAAATTCTCGTCGTCCTGAAGCTCACGGGCCGCGCCGAAATCTGCGAGTTTGTAGATGGCTGTACCGTCATCAGACGTCACTTTCATTATATTCCCTGGTTTGATGTCTCGATGAACGATGTCCAAATCCCTAAGATGTTTCATACCAGCACCTAAAAAAAAAAACATGAAGAAAAATATTGAAATAAAAAATCTGTCAATTACAAATAATCTGCTGAGCCTTGTCCAATTGAGCCGTTTTGAGATATGGCAAACACCACAGGAGCACACCGTTTGGTTTGGATGTATACAGACAGATTTACCCAAACCAAACAGTGCAATAATGTGTCCACCATATCGCAAACTGGCTTTTTGAGTTAAAAATTCACTGTTTTTAATGTCTGATTTGTACTTTTTAGTGGTTATACCTGTGCAGTATTGTGATCTTGTAATATTTTCTGTGTGATAATGCATCCACAAGTCAGCTTTTTGGCTGCCATGTTTGCGATTTTTTTCCAGAAGCTCTGAAAAGTTCAGAAAAAATGATACCGCGCAGAGACACAGTAAATATTTCTTAATAACTTCAGGAAGTGGTTATTAATGTATGCATGATGTTCTACATTCATAGTTTTAAAAAACTTTTTGGGTGTTAACTTTTATTTCTTTTTAAGTGTTTTGTTTGTTTGTTTGTTGGCGTGTTTGTTTATTATATATATTTTGTTTGTTCAATTATGTGGTTCGCTGTTTAATTTTGTTCGTTTGTCCTTTTTTGTTGTTGATTATTTTAGTAATTTTCCAAAGTCTTGTCACTTTTTTTGTTTATCTTTCAATGTAATTTTACATAATGTGAGGGCCCCAAATGATCAGCTGTGCTGGATGGGTCACCCTCGTTAAATATGGTTTTAAATAAATAAACAAACAAATAAATAAATGTATACCAGAGGTCATTTTAATTGGTAAGCAATTTGCAACAGCTACTTCCTTCTTTGCTTTTTATAAAACAGAAATAAATGATACACGGAAGTCATAATTAACTTAATTATATTAACAATAATAATAATAATCTTACAGACATCCCCCAAGACTCGTTTCAGTTCCTCTTCCTCTATTCCATGGGAGTTCCTAGGATCGTCCAGAATGTAAGACAGACTTCCCCCCGAACAAAGCTCCATTATTATCACAGGATTCTTGCTGATTTGCTGCAAAATAAAATAATGAACATTATATTTAATTCCATCCAGAAGGTTTTGAAGATTTTCATTTCGAAGACTTAGGGGTGTTGCACAATGATGGCCATATCTCTGATGGATTGTGATCAGTGGACAAATGCCCGCCTCCTAAAGAAAATGTCTCTTCCTTCAGACATGATAAGAAACTCATTAAATGAGCTGATGAAATTTGATGGATTTGGGGGAACAATTTAACTATAATTAACTGGGGATCTGGAAAAAAAATTTTCAGAACAATTCGTTTGATGAGGGGGGGGGGGGCATTGAGGTACATCCGTACCGTGGATAATCTGGTAGGCATGGTAGGGGTGGAGTTAACGATCTTTGTACCACCCCTCACTCTAAGTTCAGTATTTGTCTTGTATTAGTAAATTTGTGCATCAGAACGTTTACTTTAAAGAAGCCACATGGTACATTCAGCAAAAAAAAAAGACTTGTCATCATTTGCACAAATTAAAGATAAGTGGGTTAATAATTGACCCTTTGCAGACGTGGAACGCACCTCAGCAAAACAAGCAACTATAATTTCCATCATTTTGGGAGTCAATTTCTTTGTTCAATTTCTTTCTCTCCCAAAATGAAGGAAAGGATAGGCATGTGTAGGTGCGCTGAATGCCGTGCAAAAGGTCAATACAATGCAGTTCTAGCCAAACTTCTTCTTACGAAAAATACTAAAGTTTTCTTTATATTGTAAGGTACACTGTAATGAACAGTTGTTTGAATTTCTAGTTCTAAATGCTTTTTAGCAGCGTTAAACCATTGAGAAATGATATTTGACGTACGTCTTGTTCAATATCATAAAGTTTGACGATGTTGGGATGGTTGAGTTTGAGTAAGACGTCAAATTCCCTCTGTTGAACGCTCTGCGGTCGCATGAAGCTAAGGCTGTTGAAGGCCTTTGCCGCCACCAACTCTCCAGTTTTCTAAAACAGAAAAACAAAATGTGAGGAATAATGCTTTATGTAGTTTTGCAATTCTGGAAGTATTTTTGAATCAAAGAAACTGAAAACAACAATGCTGTACATGATAGTACACCATTTCAAAAAACAAGGCCAAGGCAATTTCTGTTGTATACTTGTATAGATAGCAATAAACCAAATCAAATCAAATCAAATCAAACGATAAACAGGGATGAGATTGTATGAAGATGAAAATCCCTGGATGACAATTTCCTCTTGGTGTGGAAATGAAGCTACCTGAATGTACAGATATATTGTCCCACAAAATGACCTACATGTATCGTGTTCACAGCCCCCAAAATGTGTCTGGAGAAAATCACCATTGAAATTGCACTATTTTTCAAACTGCCGTTTTGGAGTCTGCTTACTATTTTTGTTTAATTTTTTAAGACAAAAATAAAGTTGAATACTGTATTCGTACACAACTGTCAGAGTGTTTTCATTCCTGCAACTATTTTAATTAGTAAATAATTTCGAAACACATACGTCACTTCGTGAAAATTAAACAAGTTTTGCCCGCAGAGCGCTGTGTACAAACACATTGCATATTGAGACCTATCGCGATAGGTCACTTCGTGAAAATACAACACGGCAAATCTAGTGATAAGCGTTTTTACTCATTAGTGTAAAACTATTATGTACATGTATTTGGTATTCAAACTTGCTGAAAAAGTTAACAGTAATGTGTACATTAATAATTTGTATGAAACTCGATTGGCAAAAGTTATTATTTTTGACAGATAGGTCACTTCTTGGTACGCGTGACGATATGATACATTTTGGGGGATTACAGACTCTTCACATCATTTCACATACATGTACATCTGAAGGTCTGGTCACAACAAGGGCATTGAAGTCTTTTCAAATCAGTGATGGCAAGTTTGCCTCTTCAACATGTTCAAAGAAAGTCTGAAGGCCAAGGGAGATCTGTGAAAACTCCTTGAGCCAACTACAAACAAATATTATATACCACACACACAGAGATCCCTGTCATTTGATTGGTGGAACACATGTCACATGTAATCCTTCATTTTTTCATCCTTCATCTCTTTCCATTTGACTGAGCTTTTGTTCATACACCAGTATACTGTACATCTTATGTTTGTGTGTTGTGTTTTCATTTAGCCTTCCAGAAAGACTCTGCAAGGGTTGAAATGTCAGGCCACTGACTATTTTTAGCATAAAAACCAATGTCTTCAATCTAGTCCTTGCTCATGATCAAACACCAAGAACAAGAAGTGCACTGAGTAGTAATCACTTTACAGCTCCTGAGAAAACGCAATATAGGATTATAACATTTCTCATACATGTACGTGTACTTGCAGCCCTGGGGGAATCCCCTAGCACTAGGCTACATTGTATATGATTCTGCAATCATTTCCTTACATTACAGCTCAGTTACCACATACAAACAAATTACAATACCAGCATATTTACACAAGGTACAAGGTTCATTTCACTGATAAAATACAAAGGAGCGGCCTTGCAAACTCCAAGGCCTACATGTATTTTTCCACGCACTACAACTGTGTGGTCATACATGTACACATGTCATATGGGAAATTTTACATTTTGTGTTGTAATTTCCGCATAAATTCAAGATTAGCTTAACAAGTTTTTAGATAGGCCAAGGCATAAGCCCTCTTCATTCATCTTAAGAGAATGCACACACTATGCAGTGCAATCCATCATCCATTTTCGTCCATTGGGCTGTGTACAAGTCTTTAAGCCTGCAGGAAGTGCAGGGGCTCTGTATGGTGCTTTTAACGTTTTACATTGTCACGGGTTATCGATCAGTTTAGTTTATCTCCACTAAATCAGTTTGCTTTTATAGACAATAAAACATAGGGTACTTCAGATGACAAGTGGTGGGAGTCTCCTACCAAAGTCTACTCTAGATTGTATAGGCCTTTTCACACTACCTCCATTTCGAACCGCGTTGAAACCTACCCGGGTCCTCTCCGGTTCAGCCTCACTTCTTTTCGACATGGATCAGAGATAAGCAACATTCACACTGGTCTTTACGTGAACCGGCTAATGCGTGAACCGTATAACGAAAAATGCAATTTCGATCCGGATTGAGATTTTCAACCCTGGTCCCTGCCAGGGTTGATTTCTATCCGGCAAGAGCATGCTACCCGGATCGGAGGCGGATTGAAATTCTTACAGTGTGAAACGGGGTGAACAAAATCTCCATTGAGCTATATGTACAAAAATGTGCCTGCAGGAAACTTGTCCAGAATGTGGAGCTCTTTTGTAAACAAAATAGTGGTCTATTGTGTTACTATATACATGTAAATGTGTTCTGTCCCAACTTGACAACTGTCTCAACTATACATGTATTTAGGGCTGGTCCCAACTTGAGTGTTAAAGTTGGGACGCCTAGATGGAGTTCAACAGGACACCCTGATCGATCATGCGTGGATTACTCCGTGACACTAATGCAGACGCAAAAGCTGATGCAATCGGCGTTTATTAACAAGAATCTTTATTCCTCATGCCGGGTGACGCTTTCAGTCTCAAAGTAGGCCTACGCATTTAGTTTCCCTTCTCTTGAAATTAACCAAAATTCTAATTAATCTCAAATATTCTCAAGGGGGGACTTGGTCTTAAAACTTCATACTTATGATACTTACTATTATAATGTTTTTAGTTTATTCATGGGGGTGCTTTGTGTTTACTTCAATCCCAACTATAGTTGGGACGCCCCAACTTTAACACTCAAGTTGGGAGCAATCCCAACTTTAGCTGGGACAATTGTCAAGTTGGGGCGGAACAAAAATGTACCTTGGCCCCTAACCATGCATATTGTCCTGTGACAGTTCTGTATGCACTGTGAGCTGAGCTAACCAATTCTCAAGCAACTTTGTTTTTGCACAAAAAGAGGAAAGTTCCTTGCAGCTGCACACAACACTTTGAACAATTTGTAAAAGTTTTCTTCGGGACACTAGACTAGAGACAAGGGAACTATTTAAAGAGGAAATCAGCTCATCAGCTGAAAAGTTGAATGCCTGAGTCGTTTCTGTGTGCATAATTTTGTTTTATTTTGGCAAGAATTGCCACATGATGCATGCACTGTTTAAGGGCCTCGCCTTTGGCTCGATCATAGTTGTTATTCTCTACATGATAAGCTCACATTCAAAAAAAATCCGCAAAACAATGAAAAACTATGCAGTAAGGCCTACTACATGTACAATGTGGAATTGAACTTTAAGTGATATTGAAGATTCTAAATTTAGCTCTCAACTCAACAACAGTTTTGCATTTGATAATAAGCGGATCAACTGCGCTGGCAACTAAAAACAACACAAGTCATGGGACTGAATCTCACACTGGAGCAAGAATAAAAACTAGAGTAATCTGGTATTGGTTTCATGTATCCAACATCCCTACACGTGTACATGTACACCTCTAAATAAAAGTTTGTTACGACACCCCCTAATGTATTTTCCTAATCCTAACCCTAACCCTAGTACATGTATCTGACCCTTGAACAATTTGTTTTGCTTTTGGCGCTATGCAAATGGCTTCTGATTGATTGATCATGTATTTTAATAACAAGGGGTCATTGAAACAGGGTTGTCAGGTACAAAGGGGTGTTGGTAAATATCAGAGCAGACTTTACCAAAAAACAAGATTAGTGTGGCTGTGTTTTCCCTGGCTGTGATGAACTGAGTGAGATGGGAAAACTTCAAATTGGTTAATTGAAGAAAAAAGTTACATTACGTAGGCCCCCTTAGCCTGCAAACTGTAAAGAATTGCAGTGCTCAAATACAAAAATGCACAATGACTCCATTCTACACTGATCCAAATTGTGCGTTCTCGATAAACAGAGGTCAAGACTCAAGGAAAAGGTCGTAAATGAAACAAAATGAATAGTGGACAAATTTTCCCTTCGTGGCAAATCTTAACAGAAAAAGAAAGTAGCAAGGAGGAACACCTCATGTTTGAATGGGATGGGGAAACACTGGAATATGAAACAGAAAGGATGGGCTCAAATGTGTGTACTCCCTAGAAAACATACACTGAAACCAAAACCACGTACTGCAGTACTGCAGTTTTTGGAGGAATTTCCTTGTTGTTTTTCATAGGCTTACATGCCACTATGTACAGAGTTTCTAGTTAGACAGCTCACACATTATACAATGTGTACTGTGACAAAGTGTCTAGAACGTATGTGGTAATTAATGGGCCAATTAATTGCGCGCTACATTTGTTAAGCTCGACATGAACTGCACGGCATAAAATGACATGATAGCGTCGTGGCATGGTTATCCCGTTGCATGCATGCACGCTGCATGGCAGCTGTCAATCCCGACGAATTTGCTGATTTTTGTAATCTAAAATATCGGGATGATGGAAAATGTCAATGGAATTTTTTTTTTTATGAAATACCCTGAAGAATAACAATTAAATAATGTTGATAAAATTACATAAAGTAAGTTCCATTACTTGAAAATAAATTGATGGCTGTATATTTTGAGAACATGAGTTTTCAAGAGATCTACGTCATGAACTGTTTCTGATTACTATGGTGGCCCTGAAGGGACATCGCATATCGCAAACGTGTGCGCACACGTATGCGATGTCGCGAAATTTATCGCAAATATGTGCGCACACGTATGCAATGTCGCAAAACAATTCGCGAATATGTGCCCACACGTATGCGACTTTATTTGCAATGTCGTGAATTTTATTGCATACCTTTGTTGCATACCATTCAATAAAATTCCTAATGAACTGGGGAGTTGTAGCAGCTAGTCTGGAATCGAGACGTACAAATAGATATAAATAGGGTGTGACTAATTTACCTTCGCGCGCACGCTGTTCCTCACGCATAAGTGAACAACTATTATACTAACCATTGTACCGGTGCTCATTTTAGTGAGAATAGTTCAACGATTGTTCACATGAACCTTTTGTTTTGTGATATGATGTTGTACCATCACCATGTGGCTGGCCGGCTAGACGGCCACACAAGTATCTTTAGTATACAAAATGGGACCGGGCCACTTGCGTACTCCCTAGGTTACTAACAAATTGCCCGCAAAATGACACCACCCCAAAGGTATGCGACAGAGGTATGCAATAAAATTCACGACATTGCAAATGAATTCTCAAACGAGTGCGCACATATTCGCGAATTGTTTCACGACATTGCACACGTGTGCGCACATATTCGCGAATTGTTTCACGACATCGCACACGTGTGCGCACATATTCGCGAATTGTTTTACGACATCGCATACGTATGCGCACACGTTTGCGATATGCGATGTCCCTTCAGGGCCACCATAGATTACAGACCCGTTTTGGCGTAGCTCTCTAAAATTGTTTCGGTCTGTGAATTTTACGTCGGTTTACTTTAATTCCAGTCAACATGGTACTGCTCGACACACCCTGGATGGGGACGAGGTTGGATTTGACATGAACTACAAGCAAGTACCAAATTTGCGCAGGGCCTGAAATTTGCGTGGAATATCTGGTGCGCAGGCTTAAACCTGCGCGCCCAACTTAAGTCAGGCCATCAAGTTTGCGCGCTCAGCAGAGGCTGAAGTTTGCGCGAGGATTGAAGTTTGCGCCCAACCGGGCTATTATGAAAACAGTACAATTTTTATTGGAAAATGAGTGTATATCGCAAAATTGAAGTTAACCTTTGGGGCCCCTCTTTTTTAACTGAGATCCTTACCTTGTGGCGGCCCTTGTACACTGTACTTGTTGCCCCAGTGCCAAGTACATCGCTAATGTACCACAGGTATGTCTTGGTGCTTCGTATCTGATTGGAGGCAGACGACATTTTAAAATAATGTTCACAAAGCCCTGAAAAAATAGAAAATAAAAAATTATAGGCCTACTTTGGTAACATGGTTATTTTGGTAAAACTGTTTTGGCATTCGGGCTGGCCTGGTGCCAGTTTCTTCCCTGCCTTTCAGCTCTGTGGACCCTGGCTCATACCCGACCAAGACTTGCATATGTGCAGGCCTTGCGCTTAAGCTTTCTGTAAAGTAGCCCACCGGGCTAGTAAACTGTGCATTTTATCTCCCCCCCCCCCCAGGAAATTTTAGTAGCCCAGATTTTAAACATGTAATAATTATAAATGTATCTCTTTGATGATGTGTGTACACACATGTATTAAAGGTAGTGATCACAACCAGTTTAATCAGTTAATGGTCAAATGAAGTTACATTTAGTATACACTTTTAACATCTAACAGTAACACATTTTTTATATTGTATCGTTCACTTCTGAAAAGGAAGAAATATGAGTGTTTTGAACGAGTAGTTTGCACAGTTTTTAGTAGCCCACAGGGCAAGTTGAGAAGTGGTGTTTACTAGCCCGTAGCAGTTTTTACTAGACTGTGTACGCCGGGCTAGTGTTACTGGGAGTGTTAAGGGCAAGCCCTGATGTGGATTGGGTTTTCATGAATTTTAGTCCCTGGTATGGTTGCATGGGTTTGCCTAGTTGCGATGATCGTAACCCTCCATCCTCCCGACGGTGGAGGGTTACGATCATCGCAACTAGGGTTTGCCCTACTCCTAGAAGTTACAACTATCCGGTTCGGTCCGCTATAGTGATGATAGCGGAACAAACCATTCAATCAACATTCATTTAGTGGCGATATAAAATGGATCAGTAACTAATAAGTAATATGGCAACATTTTTCAAATGACCAAGCAACATATTATCGTATATTCTGATTCTGTATCCATTCCGTCTGTATGTAGTGATTTTAAACCCTTTTAGACTTAGAGGCATGTGACCATTTTCAAACCCTTTTCTAGGTTTGTGTGGGGAACCCCCAAATATACGTTGCTTGGTCATTTGACAAATTTTGCCATTACTGATCCATTTTATATCGCCAAATGAAAGTTGATTGAACGGACCTAGCTGTTTCTAGGGCTTTTTTTAGGCCTAAAATTAAAAATAAATAAATTGCACCCTAACATGCCTAATTATAATAAAAAACTGAAAAATGTACTAACACCATCACTGAATCAAATGTCCATAAAAGAAACAGATTGTTCATCAGCTGGAGCCATTCACTGAATAGAGCACCGGCACATTAGTCCAGAGATCACAGTCGCAGGTTCCAATCCCGTTTGGTGATGTCCAGTACTACTGTAGTCATTTTCATTTATTTAATCGCGCAGCTAGCATCCGCTACCACCTCTACACGGGGATTACCCCCCTCTATCGGGCGGCGCGGTTCGCCTGTTTTCTCACGTACCCCGCAATGCTGAAAACACACGCGCACTCACCGCGCAAATCATATTACAAAGCGCAATTTTGAGAAAGCAAAGTTTTGCAAGGTCTCCCATTGTCGTTAAATGAATACGCAGCGCAAACTTGTATTGGTGACGCAAACAGGATCTAGGCGCTCGTCATCATTATGCGCTTTTCCACGAAAAGCTTTATGTTTTTATTGTAAAATTAAAAAAGATACACGTGGGCAAGGTATTGCGTAAAGATCAGCAAGATCAGTTGCAGTTAATTTACCTTTCAGCTTTACGACACGACATGTGGGTTTTCCAACATCAGTGACGTTACGTGGTACTTATTCTATTCTTATACATAACATTTAACTGGAGCTCTATTCGTCAGCAACTAATTATTAATTTCTGATTCAGTGGTGAAGTCTTCTTCTTGTGTGGCCTATTTTTTGGTAATGGTGTTCCGTCCCAACTTGACAATTGTCCCAACTATAGTTAGGACTGGTCCCAACTTGAGTGTTAAAGTTGGGACGTCCCAACTATAGTTGGGATCGCAGTAAACACAAAGCACCCCCATGAATCAACTAAAAACATACTACACTGTAATAATAGTAAGTATCATATTCATAGTATGAAGTTTTAAGACCACTGTCCCTTGAGAATATTTGAGATAAATTAGAATATTGGTTTTCCAAGAGAAGGGAAACTAAATGCTTAGGCCTAATTAGGCTACTTTGAGAATGAAAGCGTCCGCCCGGCATGAGCATGAGGCCGCTGTCAGAACCATCTATGAAAAACACTATTTAAACCGAGTTAGCGGTCCATTATGAGCGATATATTACTATAATTCCAAACCTCGTCCTGGGCACCGGCTTGCGACAGGCTCTAACTAGCTCCATCATCAGTTTTGACATGAGTTTGCACAGAGCCGAGACCCAGGTTTGAAACAAAGAATCTCATTAATTTTTAAACGCCGATCGCATCAGCTTGTGCGCAGATCTACAGTAGTGCAATAGTCCTACCTCCCCCTCCATATTATAGTCACACACAGTAATCCACGCATGATCGATCACGGTGTCCTATGGGCGATCCCAACTATAGTTGGGACGTCCCAACTTTAACACTCAAGTTGGGACCAGTCCCAACTATAGTTGGGACAATTGTCAAGTTGGGACGGAACAAATGTTCTTGGTAACGGATGGGTTGGTAGGTACGTGACACATTCTGACATAGTGATACCTCCTAACTAGCTAGAATCCTAGTTTAGTTACACTTCCTAAGACTAAGTACAGCAGTTGTTGCGATAATCGTAATCTACCATCCCTCTGACGGTCGTTGGGAGGATGGAGGGTTACGACTATTGCAACTAGGTAGTACTGAACTAGTGATAGAGCTCAATCGAGCATGTCAAGAAATAATGGCAAGAGTTCGGTGGAAAAAGTAAAATTTTCTTTTTAACACTAAACTGGCATGACAGGTGTGGTAGCTGGGGCACTGTATCATTGCCTCCTTTGAAAAAAATGACATCTGATGTCAACTTTTTTCAAAGGAGATTGTATAATTTGGTTTTACCCTTCGGACTCTGTACTTAACTCAGTACTTTCCTGAGTTCTGGGAAGAACAAAATCCACACAGGCAAATCACTAAGTGCCCGAGTAACTGGGTCTTGAATGATAGAACATAATAAGCCATTTTGAGATATGGTGGACACAATACTATGACACTACACTAGGTTTAGGTAAACTTGTATGTATACACCCAAACCATGGAGGAAGGAAATGTGGGTATTTCCTTCCTCCATGCCCAAACCAAGCAGTACACTCCTGAGTGTCCACCATGCCTCAAAAAGGCTAATATAGGTTATTTTTACACCCACCACAGACCGACTGATGGAAATATTTACGTAAAGATGATGAAAATACTGCAATTTGCAGGAACATTATTTCCTGAAACTCAATTCGATCATGAGGTAGACATGATTTGATGAAATTTTCATAGAAATTGTTAATCCCTGAAGCTGTTTCAGCAGTTATTTCTACCTTTAAAAAAATGGGATACAATCGTACTTCAACCTACCAGACCGCTGGGATGGGAGGACTGATTGGAGGGCTGCCATTCCATTAGTAATGCTAATCGCAAACTACCCAGATGCAATAACTAACACTTTTAACAGGTTTAACTTTCCTCATTATATGAATTGTAAGAGAGGCACATTGCCTTTCGATTGGGGCTATTGCAGGGCTTGAATTTGGGGTGAAGTCCCACAAGACTTCACGGCCTGTAGCTCAGAATTTTTACTGGACCAGAATTTATTTTACAAGACCAGAATCTAAATGACTGAGAAAGCACTTTTGGCAAAATTTTTAAACATGTAAACTGTTCATATTTGAACAAGCACTAAGAAAAGATTTGTCTCATTTGTCTGATAGGTTAGTATATTTTGATACCCAATCAGAATTGAAAGATAATTATCAGACTCCGTCACCATTTGAACATCACTATACATTGAGGTTTTATTATTCAATTGAAATACAAAAGACCGCCGGACTTGTTCAGTCATGAATTTACTGGCCCAGGGCTAAAATTACTGGCCTCGGGCCTGCGGTCTAGTGTAAAATTCGAGCCCTGCTATTGCGTTTGTTATGAAATGAAAACAGTCGGAAAGATTCTTTTAAGATGTAGAAAATAATAATTCACACAAATATCCCTCAAAGTGGTGTGGTTTTCTTTTTATTTTGTAAACTAACAGTGAACACAGTCTGCGATCAGAGTAAAAAAGTTGTTTTTACAAAATGGCATACCTTGCTAGTTTACAAAGTAATAAAAGGAAAACCACACAATTTTGAGGTATATTTTGCGTGGATCATTATATTCTACTTTTAAACATCCTTCCAACCATATTTGTACATTTTTTATGGCCCAAAGCCCCTTATCTGAAGGCAGTGTGTCCCTTGAACACCCCTTAAAACCCACCTCATGACAGTTGCTAGTCTTGGTTCCAAGACCTTCGCATGGATCAATTCCAAAAACAGAATTAGTCCACTATCCATCGTTGATAGTTCGCACCGAAATGGATCAATCCAAACAACAGAGGGGGTCACTATCCTTGGTTTGATTTCCAGCTTGCTTGCGCGTTACTACAGACAGTCGTCAACCGAAATGAATTCAAGAAGAAAAGCGCGCTCTCTGTAGGGTTATCGCGTTACGTTACGAGTATGAGATAGTGACGTCTTGGACCAAGACTAGACAGTTGCCTGCAATGGCCACAATTTAAAGGGGCACATTGCCTTCAAATCTCGTACAAACTTGCTGTTTGAAACTGCTTCTTATCCTTTTAAAGAGATGTTCATGTTGGTGGGTAGTGAATAACAAAAATATAGGTTTGCCTCTCGAAATGCAACCAGCAGAACATTTTGAGGAGTCTAATCAAAGTTGGTCCTGCCATAGAGCTATAGCTCCATGGTCTTACACTTTGGCAGACCGTGTACTGTCACAACATTTATAAAAACATCACTTAATTTTGAAGTTTTTTTTTTTATTTGAATCATTTGACATTTATATTCTACTTTTAAAATGTCTTTCCAACCAAATGCTTCTTATCGCTCAAAGTGCCCAATCCGAAGACAACTTGGCCACTTAAATGTCCTTTTTCTGTACTTTTTGTTTTCATTCTCGCACCTAGAGCACCTACTTATTTAAGTGGATAGGTTGCACTTTACGAGTGATATATTTATTTAAATTATGTTATTTTATGCAATTTTTGATTCGCTTGTATTCAGTACAGGTCTGACCCTGAAGCATTAATCAGCCAGCAATGGGGAAGACAACCAGAAAACAAACTGGAGTGGAACATCCAAAAGATCAAGTTCCCAAACAGCTACAAGCACGTCTCAAGCCAGTAAGGTCCAAGAAGGTCAGGGGTAAATCCTTCCTTGCCGATCCCAATGAAGGGAGGAAATCTAAACAAAAACTCCAAGGAATCACAGTCAAACGGGAACAACGCAGGCTAACTTCTTTGAAGACAGAAACAAAGTCTTCGGGAAAAGTGAAGGACAACAACGGCTCGATACACAGGGGCACCTATAAGAAGAAGAAAAAGTCGAGACATCTCTCCTCTCAGCCTAAGGTATTGACAATTTCAAAAGCTGTAGATCCGTCCTCGGAGTGTATTTGGGAAGTCGACCCATCCTCCTCAAGTGACGATGGCGTTGTTGAGACAGCTGCAAAACGTCGGCGAAGCAACCCTACATCAGAGGCTGTATTAAAATTTGCGGGTGCATCAGTTCACGATTCTCCTTGCATCACCATTGTTGATCTCGGCCCAAGCTTTAGATTTGGCACTCACCAAGCAGTTAGTCTACCCTTGACAGGAGTCCATGCCACTAAGGGGAAAAAAAAGAAAGTTTCTGGTAAGAGTAGTACTGAAAAAGCATTTCTTGCGATCACAGCAGGTAAAACACAAAGTAGTCTCAAAGATGCATGTGGCATTGATAAAAGCTTCGAAAATGGAATGCCAGATGAGAAATCCCGATCACAGCGTAGGCCAATGGAGAGTGTATTTGTTGTAGATCTAGGTAGTACCACCAGAGTTGCACCGTCAGTTGAAAAGAATTTGCGAATGAAATCAACCGAAGATTTGTGTCTCAGCAAAGCGGGCGCTTCAGGTTTGAAGCAGATTCAGAATGAATTCCAAAGAGAGAAAACTACTCCTGATGAAGGAGAGTCAGAAGTTGTGATTTCGACAGAGAAGAACAGGAAACGTAAAAAAAGAAAATTGTCCGCTGTGAAAAGGGTAAAGGGAGACGATTGTGGTAGCATAGACTCTCCAAGAACTGAAGATGCCGTCAAAGAGGAAGCTAATCATTCGACTGCAGGAGTAATGATGAGTGACCAAAAGTCCAAAAAGTCACGAAAGTCATCTCGTGGACTGCCAGATGAGGACTCTAGCAAACCTGAAGGCTCTAGCCTTCAGAGAAATAAAGATGAGATCAACATTGAAGACCTTGAGTCTTTAACCCCAAGAGATGAAGCACGGAAGAGAAAGACCAACACACCTCGGGAGGAAACTACTAAAGAAGGTAACCTCGGATTCAGTCTGGAGGAAAAGGTACTCGAGAGGGTAAACATTCAGGTCGATGAAGGATGTTCTAAAGAAGCAGTCGGAACTTTGCAAGACGATGATGATGAGACGCCATCTGAACCGGATTTAGATTTGACTGTGGAAGATAACGGAACATCTTTTGACAATGCTATCTCCTCTGAGACCCCATTTGATGGAGAAGAGGATGGAGCGGCTGACTGGGCAGAGGGAAAGTTGACTAACAATGTTCAGAATCAGGAACTCCAGGATGTCAATCCAAGTAACCAAAGAGACAAATGTTCCTATAGGTGATTATTACATAGGAGACTGTCAGCTCTAAAACCATCATTCTTATGAATTTGTATGATAACATGTTTGGAATAGAGTTGTGCATTTACGTTTATTTTCCTGAAACGGTTAAACGGAACTTGTGACTTGCATTAAACTGTTTTTTAACCATTTCCACCGATTCCAGTCAGAAATTTGTATTTATAAGCCCATCAGTAAAAGCAGCAGATGTTAACACACTTTTAAGGATTAAAGATAGGACTGCAAAGCATAACCCAGTCCTTACAGTCACAAAACCACAAACCACAGTCTGGTGGCACATACAAAGCAAAAGATATACACATTGTAGGGGAATGAAAATAATGTACTACATTTGTAGGGGATTAAGATAAAGAAACATTCAAACCAACAAAAGGGATGTCAATCATTCTCCCTGGTTAGTGTCTTCTAAAGCTAGCATTTTAAAGAAAAGGAAAGTCTTTTTAAAAAATTTTTTACTGCCATCCTTGTTTAACTGTTAAGGAAATTTTGAAATGGATTTCAACGTTTGTTTATGGTTAACCGGTTAAGTGTCCCAACACTCGTTTGGAACCCCTCTAGATGCCAAATTTCCTCTCAAGTCATAATACATCACTGAAGGTCTGTCAAAGTTTGCACTCAAAATTTGTGGGGTTTTTTTTTCAGTTGGTTTTTGCAATGGCAGATTCTGATTTTAAAGCTCTCTGGTGCATGGGAGATATTGATTAATTTTGATACTCGGGAGTTATTGGAAAAAGACAATGAAGAACAAAGTAGCTTTTATGTGTGTCAAGTTTTGAATAACTCTTGGATGACCTTATTTTCAGAATCGTAAAGCTCAGAAACAGCGACCAGTGCCTCGCCCTGCTGTCCCATCCAAGTCGGCTGGCCTTTCATGGCAAGGTGCTCGTCCGTGCCGTTCACGGTTCAGTCACAGTGTCGGGATTTCCCATAATGGCCAGTCGACAGTACCACCCTCTTTACTCACCAAACAGCTCCTGTGCGCTGTGCCTGGAGACAACATCAGGAGGCAGGACGCATGAGCTCGGTGACCCCACTACGCTACTGCAGGACGTGGAAGCATTTCTGAGGGAAGAGGGTGAGCCAGCTGTAGACGAGGCGTTCCAGGGAGGGGAAGGTTTTGTTGTTGCTCTGATTATCAAGAAGATGCCAGAGGACACTGCTGTCGATTACGTCGAGCGCTTTCCAGGTTTCAGCAATATTTTCAATTCACCTGAAAATAGAGAGGTGTGTTTTTCTTTGATAGTCAAACCCTTGTCCGAATCAAGCAGTTTCGGCCATGGCTACGGCCGTGGGCTTCGACAACAATTTTGAAGAATAGGAGATTTCTTTGCTCTGACCATGGCCATTGCTGAAGACAGTATTTATTGTGCACTTGGTCTAAAATTCCTGTGTAGACACAAGTTGTTGTAAAGTCCAATAGAAAAGGTCATCTCAGATGGGAGAATTTCAGTACTTCAGTCTTGCTACAGTTATTGTCTCCTTTTTTTCTAAAGATCCATTTTCTTCTGAATTCCATAGAAACTTTCTGTCCTTTGTGTTGCAAAACGTTTTTGAACCACCAGATCCATATGACTGTAGACCCCTTGCATATGACTTCACACTCTTACACAGCGCCCTCACTGAGGCAAAAGGAGGCAGATCATTGGTCGACAGAAAAAGCGTGTAAAAGCGTGTGCGTGACTTCAGCATACCAACAGCGTTGCGAGTTATGCAAGGGGTCTGTGAACTCGTGGACCGGTAATGTAATATGATCGACATAGTTTGAATATTAGATGCAGTATGTAGTACTGTACATATAGCCTGCAATATGATATCGTGGGATAAATGCAATTTTACCAAGTCCACAGACTTCCAAGGTAATCCGTGGAGCTTCTATTTTCCTGAGGCGAAGGCCCAGGAAAAACAGAATGTCCGGGGATCACCTGGATGTCTGGGCACCAAGAAGCTGCCGTTGCTACGGATGTAGTACATTGCTTGCTAGGGGGATAGGACATTAGTTGCTACTGGCATAGTGACTTCACAAGGAAAATATAATAATGTGGTGTTACAATAAGCTCTGTGCACAGTTGTTTCACCATATACAATCCGTGCTGTTGAGGAGTTGGTCATCTAACTGAATAAATGTTATTGAAAGTAGGAGGGTTAAACAGTCTCTTTTTTTTGCTTCCTGTCCTGATTCTCCACAGGGTTTTCAACAAGATGAAGACCAAGTGTCAAGCTGTGAAGCGGCTAGAGCTGTTGGCTTTCAGCCTCTAACCCCAGGGACTCCTTACACTGCATTCAGCCTCCTTCCTGGGTACCAATCCGTCATCCAGGCAATCCAACAACGGCTGGGACATGCAGCTGGTGTTCCACCAGTCGTTTTAATCTGCGGCTGGAAGAACTCGGGGAAGTCGACTCTCTGTCGTTATCTCACCAACTCTCTCATAGCCAGGTACTCTAACTGAAGTCATTGGATCTTGATGACTCCAACAGATAGCAAACAAGCCTTTTTTTCCCCTACCTGGTGAATCTTATTTCAGTACAGGCAATTTGTTTGCATAGCGCCCTCTACAGATTTCCCAGGAGAGGCAATTTTTGCAATATATCATGGGAAATGGTTGACATGGGGTTATTTTGATTTAACCTGTGAAATTGATACCTATGTAGTTAAAGTGGAAATTTGACCCTTTTTAAATTTAAAATCAATGTGAACATCTTGTTAAAAAATAAATAAATAAATAAATTGTATTTTAATTTTTTATTTTTCATCGCAGGTTGGACAGTGTTTGTTACCTGGAATGTGACGTGGGCCAGACAGAATTTACACCTCCAGGGATGTTGTCTTTGCAGCATATTACTGAACCTGTCTTAGGTAGGCTTGGATACAGGGTTAAGGGGTGACTTGGAGGTCGGGGGGGGGGGCACCATTTTTTTGTCTTGTCAACATTGGACAATTGATGGGACTAGAATTTAAACAAAATCTCTACTAGACCACAGATTTGTAGATCGGAACCAGAAATAATTGTTACCAAAAAAGTAAAATAATTTCCTTTCTTAAATATGTGCTGGACTTTAGTGTAGAAGTACCCCAGGAATGCCACAAATGCAGGATGGTTCCACTTGCTACTAGCTCCCCAGTAAACCAAAAAGTTTGATTGGCAGGGGGGGGGGGTGTAAGAAACCTCAGAACGTAGTAAGACATCTGGAAGCCTGCTACAAAGAACAGATGGCTCCATCATTCTAAATATCTCCCTGATTGTTGTACAAATTCTCCCCGATTGCAAGATGCAAATGTGGGCAACTCTGCATTGGATGTTAACAATTTTTGCACAGGAAGGGTATAAAATAAACGGCATTTTACACCATCTTGGCTTGAGGTTAGAGGCTTGCATTCCCCCCCAAAAAATTCATAAGAACTCTATCTATTTTAATACGAGTGCCTCACAAAACTGTATTTGAACTTAGAGCCCCTCTTTAATTTCCAAGAGCTACAGATCACAGATTTTCAAAGTGTATGTGGTGACAGGAGAGGCTGATGTTTCAGAAAGAAGTTTGAGAAAATACCATCATGGCTCTAAAATATTTTGTTGGTGGTTTTGTTTTTACCCAAACAGGGCCACCTTTCACACACTCGAGGAAAGCTGAGAAGTGAGTTGACTTTGCATTAAGTAATATTTAACACTAATGGAAGATTTTGGGGGACTCTAGGTGGCAGCAGACTTACCGGGTAACTCCATTGTTCTCGGGAATGTGAGCATGCTCAGAGCGACGTAAACAATGGAAATTTACCTGGTGAGTCTGCTGCCACCTAGCATTCAGAAGTCTCCCATTGTAAAGATATGGGTATTGGTGACAATCTCATCAAGGTCAGGATGTGTAGCAGTGGATGGTGGTGTGTCCACCCCAGTTTTTTAATATTTTGGGTACAACAATGACAGTTGCTAAATCAGACATTGTGCACAAAAAGTTCATGAAATGACAACTTAATAACCCGTTTGGTGAGAAAGTTATGATAAAAATACTAATGGGTTCTTATATTGACCCCTTGCACCAATGTCACATGTGGCTTAGGATAGCATCCAATTTGGTTATTCTGTTTGACTTCTGAAAGTCTCGAACTAGAAGCAACTGTCCTCCCTTCTTAGGAACAAACATGGTTGGGCTGGCCCATGGACTATTGGTTCATTCTGTAACACCAAGTTTTAGCAGTGAATCAAGTTCTTTCAGTTTTCAATTTTTTTCAATGAGATATCGCCCAACTCACAAGGTGAGGGCTACACTTAACTGGGCTGTCGACCCAGATCAACTGTCACCAGGGGCTTGTTGCCACCTACTCCTGGGGCTGAAACAGGGTTACCCCCTTCACAGTTCTTAAGAATGTAGGCAAGGGTATCATCCACTAGGAGCCTTGTTGGTAGAGCAGAGTGCACCACCTTCCCAACTTTTTATGAAGCAATTATGGTTAAGTGCCTTGCTCAAGGACACAAGTGTCGTTACCAGGATTCGAACCCACAATCTGCTGCTGACAACACCAGAACTTGGGTCCGATGAAGTAAAATGCTCAGCCACGACACGCCAATGCTTGTCGTTGGGTGTGCGGTATGGAGTGTGGACGCTGCATGATCGGTGTCTCATCTTTGGATGTGATGTTGAACTCTGCCAGACTGGTCAATCCTGGATGTGAAGAAAAGACGTCACTGAAAGTCCTTTCGTTTCACTCTCACTCTTTAAAGGCCATGTCACACACGGCAATTTTTAGAGGCAACTTGGAGGCAACCAACTGCACTTCATGCAAATGGAACACTTTGGCAATACAACATACTTTTTTTACTGACAGTATCTGGCTGTCTCCTGGAAAATCATATAGATAGTAACATGTGAATGTTTTTTCGTCTTGGAAATTGTCTGGAACTGGTTGCATGCTCTTTACAATGTACACCATTGATAGCTTTAAAGTTTCAAATGATTTCAGGGAAGGATGCAGATATTGTGGGCTCTGTCCTCCATCTTCACTTTCATTCAAACTTGACCCAGTTTTCAGCCCCTTTCTGGCCCAGCGTTGCTTCTGACCGTAACAACTGCTATGTAAACTCTGAATCGAGTTAAAGTCTAACACTTTTTCTCTAATTGAAAAGGTTTATCTGGTAGTGTTAGGGCCTTGTCACACGAGGCAACTTTTCCAGGCAACTTGGAGGCAACCAACCACAGTGTACGCTACAGGACCACTTTAGTAGCGCAGGAGTAATTTTTCAAACAATGTCTTACAATCCCTAATGTGAATGCCTTTTCTTCTTGGAGATTGCCTGGAACTGGTTGCCTGGAAGTTGCCCCGTGTGACATGGCCCTTAGATATACCATGCCTAATATTTGGCAGAGGGTGTCCCCCGAATGTTCCCATACTCTAAAGCCAACCTGAAGTCCACCTGCCTTTTGCTTGTGCTTCGATTGAACTGCAGGATCAAGATGAAAATTAACGCTCAGGTCACTATAAATGAGAAATCGATGAATGTGGTGGAACAAGCATCACTTTGACAAAACCATGCTCAGGCCACCTAGGATCAGAGACCCGTTGCTTAAGCGCGTTCGGTATTAATAGCCCTAGGTGTGTTGCCGCGCAAGCTTACGCAGGTGCTAAAAACGCATAATGCAATCAACAAATACAGTACTCAATGTTAAATCTATGGATTGATTCCCTCCGTGGAGAACATATCACAGAAGTGGGAATTTTTCTACTCTTGCGACTGATGCCGGTTGTCTAACCATCATTGTAGTTATACTCATGTCATTAATTTGTTTAGCCATCGGGCTAGCTCGGTGGTCTAGTGGTAAGACATCTGCTCTAGCAATGCAAAGGTCGTGGGTTTGAGGCCCACCCGAGTGATTGCCTGTGGATTTTTTTCACAGAGCTCAGGAGAGCACTGAGTATACAGTGCTTATTACACATCGCGGTGTAAGGGTAAAACCGAAATTAATTATTTATCCTCGATGCAAATATTAACATCTATCAAATATATACTCATGTCGTAAACAATTGGGGACTGATATGTTCCCGATGGTCTTAGATCAGGCCCAGCATCATCCTGAAAAGTCAGCCCGCGACTGTTTTTATGTCGTCCCAAGGTTGACACTACCCAGGTCAGAGGCAGAATTCTAATCAGTTTCCTCAGAGACAAATAGCAAGGAATGATACCACTGAGTTAACTCAAGCCCAACTTGATCATACAAAGTATTTTTGTGTGTAAACTCTGTTGTAGTCTCAAAAACTTTTTTTTTTTTTTTTCCTGTATGAAGGATGTGTTTCTTCGGCGATGTTCATGTACATGCAGATCCGGACTCATATCTCGAGATGGTCAAGTATCTCATCCAGGAGTACCAGACTAATCACAAACACCAGCCTCTCATCATTAATACGATGGGATGGATGCAAGGTACAAAACCATTGTCTAACAGGGTTTAACAAAAGACAATTTTTAAGAGGAAGGCAAATGACCAATTCATTTTTGTGGTGTACTCATTTTTCAATAGATAGAGTCCTCAAGTCTCGAACCTCTTGTTAAAATGGTGTAAATTGCTATTGTATTTAATACCCTTCCAGTGCAAAATTTGTCAACATCCAAAACATCTGATGACATCATTCTGGAGATGTTTTGGTTTGTAAGTGACTTTTTCAGAGTGAAATTTGAAACATTAAATCATTGGATTTCAACAACTAATGGATATTTACATTCCAAATGAGGAATTTTGTGTCAGTCAACATGTCAAATTCAAGGTGGTTTTGATCGAAAGTCTGGAATGAACTAAAACATCCCTGTACACAAATGTAGAGACCCATTTTTTCAGAATGGCATGACTGTTGACCTCAATATTTACATCAGTTGTGTCAGTTTTGCGCTCAAGTCTTCGTATGGGCATTTGCTATATGTTCACCCAAGTATGACACAGCCCAGGTTATGCATTTCTTTTTCAACCCTTTCCTGAGAAAAGGTTAGAATAAAATAATTAAAAAGGGTTGTCAGTGCAAAAAGTCCTTGAACACCAAACATGTATGTAAGCAGCTGTCATAAAAAGAACCGCCAGATTTTATCTCTTTTTATTTGTCAGCCTTTTCCCCCGAAAAACTGAGGGAATGAAACAGGAAATGTAAACGTGCAAAAAGGGTAAATTATGTGTCTCGTTTGTGGAACCTTTGTCTGACAAATGATGTGGTTTTCCGGTTGTAGAAAGTAATCTTTGTCGTGCACCAAGCAATAACTCTAGGTGTAAAAAATTTATGGTTAAAATTTTGACATAAAATAATCAGTTCAATCTGAAAGCATTTAAAAAAAATTAATTTTGCCAAAAAATGAGCCTGAAGTATTAAGTCACGAATGTAACATTCGAAGACCCCCAAATCATAGCTTAATCTGATTGCAGCGATGAAAAATGGAATGAAATATGAATGTGCACAAAATTCTGGACAAAAGGGAACAGTTTTGCTTGTGTTCACTAAAACTGAAAATTGCATAGGTTTGTTGTAAGGCTTTGAGCTGCATCAAGCGTTCTATTCGAGCTTTCTAATTTGTCTATGTAGCCAAGTGATTCATTGACCAATCATGCATAAGACTCTTGCAAGCTGCGCACGGTATTTACGCAAAATGCGTAGTGTGTGTTAAAAATGATAGGATTGTCCGTAAAAATGGTAGATTCGATACTGCTGTGTGACATCCAGTGAGAACTATATAAGGGAAATCATTTGCTGTTTGAGAGGCAACTTTGCTGGGGTAAATGACAACCAAACTTTAACTTCACATTTTTATGCCTCGCTGTTGGCAAAACCACCAAAGAGGCATACTGTTTCCGACATGTCCTTTCGTGGGTGTGTGCATGTATACGTCCGCGATCATTGACCATAATTCAAGAAGGACTTGGAATATCAACTTAAAACTTGGTGTGTGGGTTCGACTTGGGATGTCCCCAGAATCCTGTTAAATTTTGGACCCCCTATGGCCAGATGTCAAGGTCATTATGGCTAAAACAAAAGAAACTCAAGGGCTTGCATATTATCTCCAAACTCGGTTTGTTGATTAGTCTTGGGATCTCTCAAAAGCCTTTTATTTTTGGATCACCTTGGTCAAATGTCAAGAACGGACTGGCTCACGGGGCATTTGTGTTTACCAATTACAACTTTTTTCCTTTTTTTTTGTTCAGGACTTGGGCTTCAGCTGTTGGTAGATATTATACACATGACTCGACCTACTCACGTAGTCCAGCTGTGGTCTCCTGTCCAACCCCGTGTCGTCCAACGTATTACACTGGAATTTCTTGAACAGACGCCAGGCTGGCTGCACCAATCAGAAGAAGGGAATGACACGATGATGACGCAGTTTCCCGAAGTACTGGTCATTGACGTTCCAAACGTTGTTGACAAAAGCTGGTAGGTTTACATCCTGCAACTAATCTTGCAAAGCTGTTCATCACAAAAAAAAATGCTGAGCACAGAAAAGTCTTGCTTGGCAGAAAAAAAAGTTACCAGTCAAAAACACTGTAACGGTCATTGCTCATGACTGGTAGCCTGCTAATTTTGGCTTAGCAAACAGAAATGTTAAGCAATATTTTCTGCTTGATGGATTTGTGGAATTGGGCCTCGACTTGGAAGGAGCATACATTTTTTCGGCTGGGAAAATTATGCAAATCAGAATGATACGAATAAAAGTAATGATAATTATAACTAGTTCTCATGTAGCGCATTTTACAGTAATGTAATAATGTGCTTTACATGTAATAGTGCCCTGGTCATTGGGCCAATAACACTTTTGTTGTGTGTAGGTTCAATTATTGGCTGGTCCTGTTTTTGGTTTAATATTTTATTTCATCTTTCAATGCTTTTACGATTGTTTCATGTTTTTGTTTGGTGCTGTTGTACAGCGCCCTGAGATCCAGTCATGGATGTAAGGCCCCCTATAAGAAATTTATATTCTTATTATTTCATTATTCCTGTAATCTTTCTCAGCTCCCTTTGGAGTACACAGCCTTGGGTTGCTGTAGCACTCTGAAGGCTTTTCAAACAAAAAATCAACTTCTACCCTCGCATGTACTCATGTATACCCCTGGGTAAAGAGAAAAGCATCTTGCTCAAGGACACCAAGTGTCATGACCGGGATTCGAACCCTCACCCCGAAGCAGTCAAAACTTTATTTTTATTTTTTAAGGTCTATCTTTAAGGGATGTGGCACTTTTAGTTCTCAGAATAATTCAGTTAAATACCATTTGCTTGAAGGTTTCAAAGTACATCATAAAAACAACCTGCAAAAGATTTTGTAACAAAAAATGTCTCCACTCGAGAAATAAGATCAGATTCAGAAGCATTTTCCAGAAGGTGGTGGCCCTTCAGACTGTAATGTTATTTCAGCATGATTGCAAGAAACCAGAACCCACTTACAGCCTTTGGATAAGACTCTGCCAGAGGCAAAACCCGACTCCACTACAAATTTTTGCATTTTGGTCACAAGCGGTTTGCAAGAGCTGTTTTTTATTTTCACTTAGCGATAAAGTAAACTTATTATAACCGTGTGTTTGGCTGTTTTCCTTTTTAAGATTGCACTTGAGATGTATGTTGTTTGCTTTTTTGTTGTCAACAACAGCGCCAGGTACAAGGCCTCTGACCACCGCACCATGGCCCTCTTAGCTGGTCTTAGCAAGCTGCAGCCCTCGCCGCTGCCACAAGACCCTGTCCTGCTGTCTTCCCTGATTCCGTTGGTGTTGCCATGGAGATGTGTTGCTGTTCACGTGACTAATGGCCACGTTCCACTGAAGCAGATCATGTATGCGTTGAACGGGAGTGTCGTTGGCTTATGCCAGGCAGATCCCTCAGAGGTAAACAAATCATTGTCACAGAAATCTTCTTTAGTGGTAAGACATCTGCTCTAGCAATGCAAAGGTCGTGGGTTTGAATTCCGCCCGAGCGATTTAGTGTGGATTTGTTCACAGAACTCAGGAAAGTACTGAGTATGCAGTGCTTAACAAACATTGGTGTAAGGGTAAAAAAACAAATTATATTCTTTATCCGCGATGCAAAATTTAACATCTATTTGGATATTATTTTGTTGTTTACCCTAGACTGATGTGTGATAAGCGCTGTTTACTCAGTGCCCGCCCTCCTGACACATCAAGTCACATTTTTGGGGGTAATTTTATTTTGTCTATTATCTTTTGCAGATGCGTGTTGTATCGAAAGATCACCCGAAAGTTTTCAAGTCCACTCCAGTGTGCCAGTGTCACGGCCTAGGTAAGAGTTCACCTAACACTGTTCCCATCTGTGTGACTATATCCTAGTTTAGATCAGGACGTTTCAAATAACCCATACTGAATTCCAGGAAGAGAGGAAATATGAAAAATTGTCAAATCTATCATTTAGTTCTGTTAGTCTTCAAATTTTAAAGGGGTAAATGTAAATCGGTACATTTGTACATGTTGTTGGCCAATTGAATTTTTGGTTTTGTTTTTGTTTTGTATTGGTTTGGTCCTTTTTAAGGGGGGCGAGGAAAATAGTAAAATTTTCACAAAGAGGTTTAAATTGGAAGCTTACTTTTATGAACTATCAATTATCCAGAGAAATGTTCCCATCTGAGATACTGCAATGTGAAACACAACTGTCCCCAATTCTCAGTGCTTGCTCAAAAGAGTGACCACACAAGTTGATTCGCTGGGGTCTTGCAAGGCTAAATTAAAGACTCACTTGTTTATGGAGGCATACTCTGTACATTTCTTGTTCATTATTTGTTGTATGCATTGCCAGATTTTTTCTCTCTTTTCATTCTTTACTTTACTGTGTTTATTACAGTGTTTTGTTCCCCCCTTATTTAGGGGTGAGGGTGTCTGCTTTTTATAAATTTCTTTGTGTAATTGTATGCTGCTTCTTTATGTAGTTTGTACATTTTGTATTTTTAGGCTGTATTGTATGTAAATTTGATGTCATTTTTGTTTGTATTATGATGTAATTTTTAATTGTAATTTGTGAAATTTTATTGTAATTTGCACCTTCTAACATCCTTGGATGGAGAGGGCGCTCTAGAAATTATTATTATAATTATTATAAATTATTATTATAATTATTACGAGTAGGGGGCACTAATGTACTCTTACCAAAACAAATGATGTGTCGTTCCTTTAATAAACTTATTTTATGATTGCTTTTCCTCCCCGATGCTTATCTTAGGCATAATCAGAGGAATCGACCCCGTGCAGAAAGTCTTCTACATTCTAGCAGCAGTTTCCCAGGATGCATTGCAAGAGGTCAATGCCCTTTTCAAGGGAGCTCTGACTTTGCCTCAACCGCTTCTGACACAGGTAAGGGCTGCCAGGAGTCGCAAAAACTCACTTAGGGAAAGTTTGGCCATGTATGAAGCAGCAGCTGTGGCTTCAGCTTTGTTTGTCATGTGAACTTGTTTAAGTATAGGAGGCCCATAGCAACACCCCTAGCAACAGCCGTAGCCGCCAATAAGCCATTTGCGAATTAGATTTGAATAATGTCCGGTACTATGACTTGCTTAGTCACAAGCTACTGCTTAAATATGAATTCCTCAGACTATAGAGACAGTTGCCATGTTATGGCAACCTCCTTTTATAGCAACCTCCAGATAGAGCAAACCTTGGTGTCATTGTGCCATTCACATTTATTCAGAATTGTGTATGGCCATCTGTTATTGTAACTATGCAAAAAGCTTCCCCCTTAATCATGTGACACAAACTGTCTCCAAAGTCTCAGGAATTCAAGTTTAGCGTAGAAAACCACAAGGAAAACTAACTGGTAAATTTTAAATACTTTGCTGTTGAAGCAAAAAACAAATGACTAGAGCAGGATTTGAACCAACAAGCTCCGGATTAACGTGCCAGCACTCTACCAACTGAGCTGTCTAGCCCTATGTTGGCGGTCTCCGTATTTTGTCAATATCTGTGTTCGGGGGTGCCAGTCAGAAGCCATTCAACCTTTAACTGAACTCTAGCCAGGGATCACACCCATGTTTCCGATACGACCTGGGAAGCCGCAGCCAAGGGATCGTCTAAAGGGGATGTGACTTTTTCATTTCAAATATCAAGTAATGCGGTAATTTGTGATCAAGCAAGTCATTGTACCAGACATACTTAAATCTAAATCACAAATGGCTGATTCAGACGAGGCCTAAGTTCTCCCCAAAGATCCTGATTGGTAGCATGTTAAGTAGCACGGCCATTGACGGGTAAAACAAAGAAAGATACAATAAAATTTTATATAACTGTTGTGAAGCACAAACATTTAGTTTACACAAAAAAAATTCTTGCCAAGCGAGTTACCAGCCAAAGTGTCATGTAGTAAACATTGCTTGTGAGTGGTCCCCTTCTAGTTGTTGCCTCTTGCATATGATTCTAAAAGCTCAAACAACACTCCCACTGAATTCAAAGGAAGACCAATCATTAGTTGGGAATTGTTTCCATTCATTTGACATCTATTAAATGTTTCGTTGCAACACAACTTCATGGAATTTCTAATTTTATGCAATTATTCATAGGTTGGTTGTATGAAAAACTTGGGGATGGAAATGAATTTTTCCCCTGGAAAAGAAACTTCTTGCTACTTTTCTACGAAGAAGCTGTTTCACATAAAAACATTCTGTTGACCCAATTCAACCGCCATCATCATCATCATCACAATAGTCATGGTTGTGCCATTTTTTTTGAGTCAATGTCCCTGTGTGCTATACAGTGTAATGCAAATTTTAGGTGAGCATTGCACAGTCACTCCATATGACGTGCATGCAAGGGTTCAGTTCGAAGATTGTGAACATTTTTACCTGTCCTTGGATGTGTGGTTCACTTTTTTCCCTCCTTTGTTTTTCCCCTCTTGTAGGGACACCTTGTAGCAGATGTCCCTTATGTCTCTCGTGAGTTCTCCTCGGTCGTCATCGGCTCGGGAGCCATCAAAGTACGTCGGAATATCAAACAAAGAGGCCGTTGAGGTCCAAGTGGAATAGACCGTCAATACGGAGCAGCCATCTTTATTTTTCTTTTAAAGCCCTCATATTTGTTAAGGATTAAGCAGAGCTATGTTTTGAATCTGAGACTCATTTATGTAGCACCTTCTAATGGTTTACGAGGCGCTGCGGCGCATTCAGCTGCCACTGCCAGAAACACCGTGGTTGGCCACATCACCTTGTAAACCCTTACAAGGTGCTATATAAATGGGCTTCATAATTCAAACCTATAGCATACCTGTCGATAATATAATAAGCGCTTTAAGACACCTGTTGATAAAACACTGTATAAGAACTAAGTATTGTTAACACTGTTACACTGACTTGATTGGGTGTCAAGCCTTGGGTCTCAATAAGTTATGAAAGGTACCCTCAGGTCCAGGCTACACCCTTTCAAAAGGAACATAAAAAGTCTTCAAGGAGTGCAACAATGTCATTATCGTTTTATGTTAGTAGTATTAAAGTTATTTGTGGTTCAGGGGGTTTGTTACTAAGGCAAAATGTAAAGTTTTGTTTTTAAACTTCAGCAGTTTGCCCTCACGGTGGATTTTGGTCAATGTTGGTCACTCGAATACATTTACAGGCAACCGATTCCAGGCAATCACCAGACTTGTGGACAAGTTGTTTAAATGTTTGTCGTGGTCATAGGCAAGTCGCAGTGATGGCACAATACATTCAGCTCTCCGTGTTCGAGGACTGCCCCTTGGAGATCACTGCTCTCGCGAGGGGCTGCTGGCTGCCGACTACATGAGACTGCAGTTACGAGAGCAGTAGTCTCTCGGGGGGCCAGCAGTCTCAGGAGAACATCCCCAGTGTCGCAAGAATTGCGGAGAGAGTCTGATCGCTGTCATCACCACAAACATTTAACAATTTGTCCACAAACCGAGGCAATCACAAGAAGAAAGAACATTTATATTTAAACTTTTACATAGTTCAACCTGAAGTGTTGCATGCATTGGAGTTGGAACGGTTGCCTCCAAACTACCTCTAAAAGCTGCCACATGTGAGAAGTCTTGTAGAAGGAATAAACTAGAAAATAAAATTGAAGTCTTACACCAGTAGAAAAATAATGGTTCCAGAATACCACCTTGGGTCCACCAATTATGTGTGATTGTGATCATTAATATTGTGCACCATTGGTCTGATGATGAAATAAATTGTATGAGAATGATCTGCCTTATGTGAAACTTGTTTTCTTCATATTTTTGTGTAGTATTTAAACGCCCATTAGCAGCTTACTTGTGTACTTGACGATAATTTCATCGTCCTTGGAATGGCGTGTGAAGAAGCAGACTTGGGTGTGTTGACTTGTGTATTGTGTTACGCATTACCAACAATGGGAGACTTTGGAACGCTAGGTGGCAGCAGACTTGCCAGGTAAATCCCCATTGTTAGCGTAGTTCTGAGCATGCGCACGTTACCAAGAACAATGGATTTACCTGTTAAGTCTGCTGCCACCTAGCATCCCAAAAGTCCCCCATTAACCCCTTTGCCCCGGTGATTTTTTAACCAGCTGGATGTAGATTGTGCGGATGAGCGTATAAATTATGTTTACAGGGATGCACCCCACTAAATAAACTCCCACAGCCTACAGTGTAAAGGGCTAAATATTCAAAAAATGCTTTTAAAGTACATGAAAGTCTCTGTCAATTATCTATTGACTCCTAAACTTGTATCCTCTGCTCAACGTGACTTTGGTTGCCCCAATGCCCAACGAGTTATCCTCCCTCCAAATTAAAACACCCCTACTAATGTTAGTTTCCAAACGGCCGAGAATCAATCCTGTCCCTACAGCTCTCGGCAAATAGGACAGTTTTTTCAGCGCCTAGGTCATCCAAAAGTTGGAAGTCGACAGCCCCTGAGGTCGATTTCAAAAAGATAGTCCTAACTTAGGACTAGTCCTAGGAGTTATTAAAAACTTAAGGCTAGTCCTAAGTTAGGATGAGTAACTCGTCCTAACTCGAGATAAGACTAGTCTTAACTCTTTGTGAAATCCACCCCAGGTCACATTGTGTGCACATTTTTAGACTACCCCTTTTATTCGGCTATCAAATCTGTCTGGGGCGTACAGAGCATTTATGAGACCGTTTAGTTGCTCTGTTTACTCCCTGGGTGTAGTAGACCCTTCCCTCCAAATCTTAAATTGCACACCAGGCGTTCGCACTAACAGTACTGGTGGGCGAAATTAGGGAACATTGTACCTTTTTGGATGGGGCTGATGGTGGCACGGCTCATACGCGTTTATTGCATTCCCAGTGCACAACTCTAATGCATGTACACATGCTTGAATGTAACTGGCTTATATCTCATGGGAAGGTCTTGTTATTCAAACGTAGCTCCGCATACTTGTCAACAAAAACAAAAACTATCAAGTCGTAAACCACAAGGGAAACTGACTGGGACTTGAACAAAGGAAAATTGACTAGACCGGGACTTGAACCTGCGACCTCCGGATGAACTTGGCGGTGACAGGTGATCATTCTGTCCCCCACACGGCGAACTGTGTAAAAATTTCTTCTGATAGTGATACCGCCATTTATAAACCTCCTTCAGCTCATGTTGGGGGACTGAAACTCCCGGGTACAGACTTCCGTGCGACACTGGCCACGGGACCCTCTCCCAATTAAGCTATCTGGCCCTAATTTTGGCGGTTTCCCTCATTGTGTTAATATCTATAAGTTTGGGGCGTCAGTTAAATAAAGGAGCGCTTTGATATACAACCATCAACGGTTTATGAAGCGCTCGATCTCGAACTTGTGTTTTTGTGCTGCTGGCCCATTTTTGAACGCCACACTCATGAAGAAATCTTTCAGAGACCTGGTTCAAATGAAATGTTGTCCTTGTAAATTGTGGCGAGAGGGGAAACAAGATATAAAAATAGATTTGGAAGGATTCAATCTGGGTAGCTCACTAATCGTAAAGTTTAAGCATGTTCCAATCCTCTAACTGGTAACAAATTTCTATGGCCGATGTTGAACGAAGAATGAATATAAACATGTTTGGGTTGTTTTTACTCAAACGTGACAAGCGAATTTTGAATGAAATTTCCCCTTAGATTTTGTTGGAAAAAGTGGAAAATTTTAATAGTTGATCACTTATTTTTATGATATAGGTCTATGCCCTTTAGGGTTGGGTATCTGTTATCTCATAGTTGAGCTCTAAATAAAATAAAAGTACGCGGGCCCCTGGAGAGGGATTGACAAAAGATTGTTAGGCCTAATCACGCTGCACGAAGTAGAACCATTGGGCACATTCGAGTCTCCAACTATTTCCGCAGGCAAAGTAATAGCCCCTAGCCCACCCTCTGTGCTGTACCATGGAGGTCAAATAGCCTCCATGCTGTACACAGACAATAGTAATACGAAAGTGAAAGGTCGCTAGCTACGGCGCTATACGATCTTTGGTCGCTAGGGCTAGGCCTAGCCTTACCCCAAACTATGGCGTTCCAAAGACGCAAAATATGCGTTGCGTCGTGCCATCGCGTCACCGTGCCGTCGCCGGTTGCGTCGCGTCGCGTCGTGCCATCGCGTCGTCCGTCGCGTCGCCTGTCATGTTGTCCTTACATTTTGACGGACTCTCAATAGCAGCTCTGACAGGATAGACCCCTTGCATAACACGAAACGCTACAGGTACGCTGAGGTCACGCGCACGTTTTTACGCACAAAGAACAGCTATCGCCAGCCTCGCTACCATGGGCAGTGCACCGTATCGATACCTCTCGTCACTAACCCCTGGTAGGATGTACTGAGAAACAACGCTGATTGGCTCCCAACGGTGACCACATTGCCTACACGCTGGTTAAAAACTTTCGAGCGCACGTATGGCGCTTGTAGGACGCTTAGTGCGCGCGTGTAAAAATGCAAGTATTTTGACGCGATTCCATCTCAAATGAATCATGTTTTTACACGGTCACCCTAAACTGCATACAGTTAGACTATCACAAAATCAAAGAAGAATGACAGAGGACCAGTTGCTTTTTGACTTGATGCCTCTTTTACGGGTTACCGTACTTGAGGGCGCGCGTAGAATGGATCGGCCCAGTCCTAATTAAAATGTGCTAGATTCTAGCACATTTTAATGAACCAATTCCAGGGGTTATGATCGAGCAAGGCATGCTGGGGAAAAATGGCGCGGCGAGATCGATCACCCCTGGGAACGAGGATGAGCTATCGCCCAATAATCTGCCTCCTTTTCGCCTCAGCGAGGGCGCTTTTTGAGAGTGCAAGGGGTCCATAGACGCGTGTAAGTGCACTGCGCGTTGTGCAAGGGGCCACTTGGTCTAAAATATCGGAAACAAAATTGCCGTTCGGAAAAAACTTGATCCTTAAGTTCATTCTGAAAACTCACTGGTTATAATACAATGCCAGTAGAAATCCTTTCCCGGATAGACATTTCAGTCTGAAACACACACGACGACAGTAAAAGAATTAAAACAAAATGATATTTACAAAAAGAAAACAGAAAGAAAGGAAAACTACCCCATTCACACTAACAAAATACTGTACAATAAACCCCAAACCCAAAACAAAAACCAAACAAACTAAACGGTAACAGTCGTTATTAAATATTAATAATGGACGGGAAATGGATTTATTATTCTCAAAATAGTGTAAAAATGTATAGCGTAACAAGGAAATATAACAATAATAACACAATATGAGTTCTGACGGGGCACAGCTAGCAGCTAGCTGTTATTTGACGCTGATGGCGTTTTGGATAAGCCAATCTTTGTCCCTGCCGAAAGTTGTGTCTACAGGGTGGTGAGGAAATTACCCATCTCAATTGTTTGCGCCCAAAATGTGATACCATGTTGACATCTGAAATAATTAAGATACTGAAGTTTGCCTCCCCCCCCCAAAAAAAAAGAACCAACCCCTCGATCCCTAGCGGGACCACAGACTGTACCTCCGTCCCCGCCAGCCTGCTGCTGCCGCAGAACATTGTAGACGAGAAACTTTGTTCTAAATTGCCAGAGTACCATAAAATGCATCTTGTTCATGTACCTATACATCTCGTAATATGTACCCGGGTTCAGGTACAGGGAGGTACCCGACATGGTGGTAGTGACCCAATCGATTACAAAATCGGTACCTTCTTGCTCTGTATTTAGGTTGCACCCTTGCTCTATGCATGGAGGAAGGAACCTCCATGCTCTATGGTTGCACCTTGTTCTTCGTGGATTTCGTAATTGACAAGCGGGCACAAGTGAAACTTGAGACGGGGCTTCGCCTCTTTGCGGTCGCGTTGGAATTCAGTGACTTTGCTCACGTGGCCCATTCCCAGCAGTGGTTTCCTTAGCAAACATGTCAGTGGTGTCAAATCAGAAAAAACTCGCTTGCATCAGTACAGTCAGTCTGGGGTCCGGGTGTGCGCGCGCTAATCATCGCCCTGTGGATGGTAGATCATTATCAAAGACGTGTCTCTCTCTGCTGCGAAAAATACAGTTTCACAACAATCTGAATATTACTGAAATTCTGAAAGCAATGACCATGTCGTGAGGAGGAACATAGGGGAAGATCTGAGCAGCCAGTGAGTTTGTCAGTGAGGATAGTATCTCAGAAAGGACGAACTAAGCGTAGAGAGATAGTAAAGCTACCCTTTGAAAGTTTCAAGGCCTCCAATCCAAGCACATCCACCGGTGGCGTCAGTCACGCCAGGAAAGAAGTTCGTAACTACAAAAGTGATCGCTTCACCCGTACCGACGAACGGGCCTCCAACCCCAAACATACAACGACCGAAGAGTAGTCGAGAACTTTTTCTTAGGATCAGCCAAGCCCACTCCCAAAAATGGCAGTTGTGTCACGAAATCAACATCGATTGACAGCTTTCTTTAGTCATCGAAGAGGAGGACTACTGGGTAAGATTCTGAGAATTGGAGAGGCAATATTTTTCACTTTATACTATTATTTTTCAGTCGAATTATTTTCACCCGTCGAAATGTCAAAATGGTCTAAAACCGCCAAGTCGTCCCATGCATCATAACGTTACAATGCTGAAGTTAAAAAAAAAAATGTACCATCGACGTTGCATTCACTAAAAATCAACAAAACATGAGCATGATGAGGGATTGGGAAACAATTTAGTGGAATTTTTTGTTTCGTGTTCAGTAAGACAAGTCATGAACTTCTTAGGGACGAACACAAATGTGTAAATTGTAACCGTGTGATATTTGAAGGCAGTTCGAAGTTGTTTGTGACAGCTTTATATCTAGGCCTACGGTGTTCTCCGTTTGTGAGTTATATTTCTCAAGTAGTTGTAACTTGTAGTATTAAAGTACTAAAAACTGTTGGTATTCGCTCTCCCCACATGCATCGGTCTTTCATGATTCGCTCCAGCGATTTTCAGTGCAGTGTTTCATTGTGTGCAGGCGGAAATTGCAGTCAACTTCAGACCAATAAAATGGCTTCCTATATGTGATAAATAATCACGTACAGTATATAACACATGTTAGCCGATCTCCTGGGTGGTTTTAAGGACTGTGTCTGCAAATTTGCACGTATGTAATTGTGGTAATTCTTAAAAATTGATTTCACTATAGTCTTAAATGTGAGTGTCAAAAATTAATATCATATAAAATAAACAAATAAAACCCCAAATGTTTTCATAATAATACCTAGTTCAGGGAAATCTCAACTCCCTACAACCACACTGGTTTTTTTTCAAACTTCTTGAAATGTTCCTGTAAAGTTCTCTCTGGGGTTAATTTAAAACTGCAGTGATTTTCTTTTGAAGCCTATTTGGGTTTAAAGGTGTGTCCTACCTCCATGGTTCTACTACTACATGTAGTACTAGGGCGAGGGGTGAGCAGGCAGTGCATAGTTTAATATGCCCAGCATTTGATTTTATTAGGGGTCAAGGTTGGTGGCACCTGTGATGAGATTAAGGTGTGCTGCAAGGGCTGTTCAGTCATGTATATCTAGTTGTGTTGTGTTTATCTCTTTGAAATTTGTAATTTGTTGTATCCAAGTTTGGCTTGAAGGGCGTTCCGTAAGTACGGGAGGGTACCCCCAATCAATGTTGTCTGTGCCTCCTGTGTGTCCCCCCCCCCCCCACAAAAGTTTGTTTGATAATGCCATGACTTGTTTTCTAAAATTGGATACATGATGTAAAAATAGAATTTGTTATTTTTTTTGCATTTGAAAAAAAAAGAATAAGGAAAGTCAGGTCAAAGTAAATCTGACCAGTACGATGTCCAGCATAATATCTGACCTTCATTCACTCTACTCAGCACTCCTTAAAAGTCGGGGTCATAGAGTGGTTTTTGTCAAGGTAAAAGTGATTTATCGGCAAAACGATTTGCAAAACAGTCAGGTTTTATGTGTTTTAATTTTTACTTTTTAGACCAATTTGTAAAGTTTGGTACTGAGGAGGAATGCGAAAAGCTCTCCTGAATAATTTATACAGGGCTCAAATTTGGAGTGAAAATCCACAAGACCACAGGGCTTGTAGCTCAAAATGTTTACTGGACCAGAATTCTTTTAACAAGACCAGGATCTAAATTAGTTGAACAAGCACTTAGAGAGGATCTATCTTGCCTTGTGGGTAAATGAATTTCTCAACAGAATTGAAAGATATTTATTCGATTAGCAGTCTTTTTCACACAGTTATTACAGGATTGGTATTGGATGAAAAACATTATTGTTTAATTTGAGTCTGAAAGCTGACTGATCAGGAAATTCATACTAGACCAATTTTTTCTAAATACACTGTATACTTCCAATAACCAGTTTGCTCGTAAAATGCATTGTAAAGGGGGCACGTTGCCTTCAGAATGGGCGCTTTGGGGCTATAAAAATTGTTAAATTTGAAATGAATTATTTGGAAAGATATTTTAATAGTAGAATATCCCTTGAAATTGTGTGGTTTCATGTGTAATTTCATGACAGCACACGGTCCGTTATTTTGTATGAACCAAATTTTGACTCCACAAATTGGCAGACCATACAGTATGTTCGATGGGCAAATTGATGTTGTTTTAATCACTACTCACTAATTACAACACTCTGTACAGAGTGTGTTTTAGTGCATGATCGACTCAAAAAAAGTCAACTCAAAGGAGTAATTCCAAACTGCAAAATTTTGAGTGATTTGATCGCAATGTGTCCCTGTATTACAAGTAGTGTCTGTAGCTGATGCACATTATAAAAAATAAAATAAAAAAAACCCAACCCAAACAAAAAAACCACTCCACCCACACAATGTGCACAAAAACTATATCAAGCCTTACATAAAAAAAAATAAAATAAAATTATTTAATCGACCTCAAAAATAGAGGAAAAAAATAACAATTCAAGGCAAATCGAGGAACAATCAAACCAAATTACCAGTTTTTAAACAAATTTTTCTAAAAGGCCCAGCCCACAAACATACAGAACAGCAATCAAAAAACGATGATGACATGAGGGCAACTAGAACAAAGCAAAATGAGTTTAAGAAGGGAGAGGTCAATGACCCTTGGTTCATTCATAACCAGACCCCATGAGCAGGAGCCAGTTTCCTGTCAAAGACTCCAACCAACCAACCACAGTCTGGTTTCGGTCAGGATTTGTTTTATAACCCAAGCTCAGCTGAGTGCACTCATCAGAGTTGAAAAACTTTAAAGGTTGAAAGTTACGTGTAATCTTTAAAAATTTACCCAGTCAGTTTCCCTTGTGGTTTATTACTTGATATTTATTATTAAAAAGTCGCATCCGCTTTAAGGTGATCCCGTGGCTGCCGCTTCCCAGGTTATATCGTAAAACTTGGGCTTATTCCGATGTGTCAGTCGGGAGAAAATAGTGAAAAGCCATGGGCAATTTTCAGCATGTAAACATATTGTCCTTAACTTTGTTTGTTTACAACCACAATCAGCTTTTGGGGGGGGGGCATAAAGTATCAGTCCTGTTAATCTTTCCCAACTTACTCCTTCAAAAAAAACAAATAACCCATGAAGGACTGTCTAGTATGAGGAATGATGGTCTGACGATGGCATGGTCCCAGGCAGGTAATTTGTGTCGTCAAAGTTGTCCTTTAACTGTGGTCAGCTGGCCAAATGCTACTTAAAACACGTAAAAAATCTCTCCAAGCGGTCCGGTTGGATAGTTCAATGCTGATAAGCTTTCCTATCAAGGTGAGAATGGACTGTCGGTGAAAAAGCTGGCGGACTAGTGAAACAACAAGCTAAATTGTTCTGCTGGCTTGTCAGGCCTAAGGAAGAAGTTAAGGAAAAATCGTCTTACAAATACACAAAATGCTACACCACCTCATTGACCCAGCTGTTGCTCGCAAAACAATGTGGAATTTTAATGAGTGTACACACTTGTATTTGTGTACCAAGGAAGAGCGCTGGTGTTTGTTTTAAGATTTCAACAACTCCCTTGAGCTTTGTTTACATCCCACAGTGTTGTTTCTTCTTTAAAACCATGATGAGGGACCATAATTGGCGGACAGGGTCAGGTCAACCAGGTCTGGAATGACAGTGAAATGGGTGCACCCCACTAAATAAGGTCCCCTTATCAACCGATGCTGCAGGCTAAATATTAAAAAATACTCAAAAAATATTATACAAATTCTCTCAGCTTCTTGAAATAAATTCAAAAATTATTGCTGAAAATTAAACTTCATTTCTCAACTTTTGGGAGGTAAGCCTTTGAGCTTGCAATCAGTGATGCCCATTCAAAATTAAAACACCCCCGAATGAGTAAACACGATCTTTAGACTCCATCTTGGGAAAAAGGGGCCCAAACATTGTGAGCAAAATGTGGAACATTTTTAGGGGCCTAGTACATGTATGCCTGAAATGCCCCCAGGTGCACTGTCATCAGGGCACAGTTGGACGTTTCTGTTTTCAACACTCCTTAAAGCTATGACCTTCAAATCTATGATTTACAGGAAACTTCAGGGTTTACAATTTGTTCATGATTCTCTTGCATAGTGTGGTTTCCACATTGAAACTTTGACTAGCCTTCAACCCTTTCAGCTTAAAAAAGAACTTCACAAACTCCTGCTCTAAATAAACCTGTTGAGCTTAAACAAGTTCCTGTTCTACGTTTTACTACAGACTTTAAAGTGTAACAACATTCTGGTTGTCTTTTTGACCCCCCCCCTCCTCTACCTGTTCAAATTATTCATAATCAATCCCCATTTGTGTATAATGATTATTAAGGATTGGGATCGAGTTAGTTATGTAAGTGTAGTTATGGCTTGATGTACAGTAATTAAGCCTGGCTCATACTTGCATGTGAATTTGAGTGTGAAGTGAAGTTGGCGTCACAAGTTAAAATCTTTGAGCTCAATAATCGTGTAGAGACGTCAAATTTCCATAAAGAAACTGTCTTGCCCTTTCCAGCACCCAATTTCATAAAGCCAAAAAAATAGCTAAGCACAACAAAATTATGCTTACCAGAATAAGGTTACCGGCCAAAATACCATGGCACTAAGCACATGATAAGTACTGCACTCTGTGACTGGTGTCCTGCTTCTTTTTGCTGATAAAGCAGAAAAAATGTGAGCAATATTTTCTGCTGTAAAAGCGCAGGACTATGAAACTGCCTACATGGGTACGGATGAGGACAAGTTTGGGTGAATTCACTTTGAGTTCCTTATTTCTAAGGGGGTTTGCCCAACCATGCCAGCCCTTATTAATTGAGGAGATTTGTTTTCACCAAAGAATCCTGCTTAAAATATGAGTTGATTTATATTAATGGACTTAGCCTAGTTCTTTACATTGGTGCACAATGTTATGACAATTCTTCCTGATGACTACAAACAATACATATATATATTTTTTATTTCAAATTTTGTCAGCTGTTTGATTTTAATGAGTGGCTGGGGGATGGGCTTGGTCTGTTGTCAACATAACAGTTTATTGAGTGGTTAATTAGGCATGATAAAGCTAATTGACCGCTGGTGTGCTTGTCTACCTGCCACTTAGTTTCGGAGCATTGCTCTGGGACAAACAGTGATATAATGTAGGCTATCAATCAGTGATGTATATGACAACCCAGAGGTCTTGTTGAGCTGTGTATAAATGTATTGGGGTAGCACTTTGACATGATTGGTGCCTTGAAAAGGAGCACTGTTTCAAGGTGACTGCTCTATGTTCTGACACCCCTGGAACACCCAACTGTTCTGAGGACCCTATAATTAATACAATGACCCTTTGCTTAGACAGTGGGTACATTCAGACTGAGGAGTTAAACTAACCCTTAATCCGAGCACCACGGGTGTCCAAAAGATAAAAATGACTTATTCCAAATTGGGCTTGCGTTCGCGCGAGTAAGTTAGTCCTGTCCATACAGGGTTAAACTGACCCACACGTTGATTATCAGGTCATGCATAGCTGACCAAGACCGACCACTCTTCCGGTCCATCACATTGCGCGTGCGTGGCATCTTCGTTGAAAAACAACTGTGCCCTTCCACTCCGTCTATTATTGTCTAGAGCGGTGTTCGCATTGGATTAATGTTTTACCGAGACCGTGGTTAACGTTCCAATAGGTGAAACTTACCAGCGTCCGCACTTGGATTATTGACGTGGGTAAACTAACCGACACAACCGGTAAAACTAACCGACTAATTTAGGACAGACACAAGAGGGCGCTATTGCCGTGACCTTTGACCGGGATGCATGACAGCGAGAGTGCAACCGAACTTCCATCCGTGTAAATTACATGTGCGTGGGACGTGTAAATACTTACATAATACGTGTAAACTACGTGTGGCGCGGCGTGTCGGGGGACCGGATGTGGCTTTTTACCGGGACGGCTTTTACCCAGATCGCGTTCGCACTGGACTTTTCGGCTCGGTTAAACTGACCTGGTCAATTTAACCGGGCAGACGTGGGTCGGTTAAAGTACCCATTCAGGTCGGGTAAGTTACCTGGGAGGGAAACTTCCTGGACTGTTCGCATTGGACTTAAAATGGTTAAGTTACCCATTTGCTCGGTTAGTTTACCCAAAATAAGTCCAGTGCGAACAGGGCTTAGGACCTGTTTTATACTTAGTTTTGAGCAGCTTCATTTTGTTGGTGATTTGGGTTACCGATCGCTTGTAACCCAGTTCAGCCAGTCTTGAAGAAATTTCTCTCCATTATTTTTTTCTTCTTTGTAAATGGGTCGTCGTTGGCGTGGCGGTATTCCTCATCGCCCCAAATGTTAATGAGTGCCGAGATCTCTCGTCCCTGCCAGTTGTTCCCTCGCTGATTTTCTTTTTCTTGCTGAGTGGCCATCTCAGAAAGATCAAGTTGAACAATATATACTATAAAAATATCGAATGAACTATAAAACCAAGAGTGAGTAGGGGAACTTAAGCGACGATGCGACAAACGTTCGTTGACAAAAATGTCAACGAGAGTCATGTATCAGCTGGGCATTACTTGTGGTCGTCTACGCACGTTGTTGTTATGATGACGTAACCTTCTGTGGAGTGGTCACATGGAATAAAATAGACCGGATGTAGCAGGTCAGTTGCGTTCCAACGATGGTTTATTGGGCCTCGCAGCGGGGGGTTGGTCGTAAAACCTGGGCTAAGTTACGCTAATCCAACATTTTTTGAGGTTTTTAGTTTAGCCCAGTTCTCTGGGTCAAATTGACCCTCGCAGACCGGATTTTTGCGTTCCAACGGAGGGTAATTTTAGCACTTTTGGATTAAGGGCTAGTTTAACTCCTCGTCTGAACGTACCCAGTGTGCACAAGATTGTGTGAGCCCTAGACTGGTGGTACATGTAGGTTGTGACCAGCCTGTAAGGGTTTGGTAAGGGTAAGGGTAAGGGTATAAGGATTATAGGGTTAGGATTAGGATTAAATTTAGGAACATACATTAATTTGTAGGGGTGTCGGAACATGAAGAATTGGTACATACATTTAGTGGTGTCGGAACATAAGTGTGTAACCCTGTATCAGAGGCTAACCCCAATCAACCAGTATGCAATATTTCTGGCCCTTGTACCATTTGTTATGCACAGTAAGTTTGAGGTATTGATTTAGCAATTCTATCTGTGGCCATCCTCAAAAGTAAACTGTTTTGGGCACTTTCCAAGCACTTACCAACACTTGTTTTTCAATTTCACAGACTTGAACCATTTCGAGTTGGCATTCCAAAAAAGTTTTCCATATGCCCACCGGCGGTAATAATAAACAGTAGATGGAGTACTTTATTGCGAATCACCATCTTTGTAGAATATCAAGTCCTTAAAATCATGTAGAAAAATAAGAAATGTAATGTAATATCTAATGTAACACAAGTTACCATTGAATTACCCATCAAAGGCATTCTTTTAACTAATAAATCTGTTGTTCATTATTTTGGGTAATAATTCAAACAAAAGAACATGATCAACACCATTTTTATTGGCAACTTGGGTTTTGGTTTTGAGCTGCGCCAAGTGTTCTGATTTTTCCACGCCGTCAAGTTGTTCACCGAACCAATCACGCAAGAAATTTGATAATATCCCTGCGTGCCGTGGGGTCTGTATTTATTCAAAACGTATTCGTTGTGCATTCAAAAAATGATACATATTTATGTGTATCGTTGCCTGCAAAGAGGGCCTACTGTGCGCTAATGTCAAGTGGGAATTATTTTTAGTATAAAGCAAACCAATCCAAATCAGATTGTTACCATAGATCTACACAGGCCTTGAACTTCGCTCTTGAAGGGGCACGGCAATTTTCCTCTGGTAAGGGGCACCTCCATGAGGAAAATGTACATTTGTATTAGAACTTTGCAAAGGGCACCACAGCAAAAGCACAGGGCACCACGGCCTGGGTGCCGTGGGTTATTTCGGGCCTGCCTACATTGACTTACAGCGCTTCAGGCTTACTTTAAATTCGGTGCGCAATAACTTTGAAGCCAAGAGGGGAAGACAAATATAACTTTAAATTTCATATAATATGACACATGTGCATTAGATCTGGTTTTTCACGGTTGCAAAAGGAAGCAGGCCAATTGTGTGTTCAAAATGTGTAGATTCTGTATTAACCAACAGAAAAAAAGGAAAGCACTTAATATGTACAACACAAACATGGACGCACCCACATGGTTTCAAAATACAAGGCCAGTTGTTGTTCTAGTCTATGCTGGTTAAGGAAGACTAGGGCCATTCAGAATAGTCAGTGTTAAAAAATTCAGTTTTTATTTTTAAAAAAAGTATATAAATTAACAAACGAAAATGAAGAAGAAAAAGTACCCAGCTGGCCAAGATTGTCAATTGAATTCCTGATTAAACTATACAAAGTTGTTTGTTTTTGCCTGAAAAAAACATTAAAAACTACTGATGTTAGAGACCTTTTGTCTAATATATCTGGTTCATTTGAGGCATTACTTTGTTCTTCAGTGTATAGATTATATAATGAAGCCATTCAATAAAACAATTTTGAAAACTTTTAACATTGACTATTCTGAATGGCCCCTTACATGTATAACTCTTGAGGCCATTTCTTAAGGCCATTTCATGTGAGGTATCAATGTATGTTCTGTTTGCGGGAACACCATGTGTGTAGTTTGCTGTGTAGATTTTTACTTTGGGAACTAGGTCTTGCTTTTTATTTTACTGCCAAAGAGTAGATTTTGGAATTTGGGAGACTGCTTAGTTCTGAGAAGAACTGTCTTGCTTATTAACTACTACCTGGGTGGGAGGAAGGCAATTGGCCGGGACTACTGCTTTCGCTTAGTGGATCGAGGGGACTTCTCGTTAATTAACTTCACTGTTCTTAATTGGTCTCAACATTTCGACTAGCCTGCTCTAGTCAGCGTCAGGAGACTGAAGAGTGTGAGACACGTTGGTCTATTTATAAGGATTCAGAGGTTTTAGTGTAGAGTCAGTCACTGCTCTGATTGGTTCTTCTCAAAGGTTACATGATAAAGACAAATTATTTATTTTACCTTTGTAATTGCACCACCATGATGAGGAGAGTTTGTAAAAATAAAAATTATGAACAAAAGTCTGGAAAAAAAAGTTGACCAAGCCTTTTTTATTTTAAATAATTTGGGGTGGAAAAAGAAAAAATTGACTAGAGTAGGATTTGAACCAGCGACAGCCAGACAAATGTGCCTGTGCTCTACCAACTGAGCTATCTAGCCCTATGTTGGAGGTCTTCCTATTTTGTCAGTATCTGTTTGGCGGTGCCAGTCAGACCATACAACTGTGAACTGCTGTGTAACCAGGGATCACACCCAAGTTGGGAAGCTGCAGCCAAGGGATCACCTTAAGGGGATACAACATTTTTATTTTATGAAGCAAACCAGATACAAATTTGTATACTTTTATAGACTGCTATGAAAAAACCTCAACATTTTATTACGTTCTACAATGTATTAAAACTGCACACTGAATCATATTGTTGGACAATTTCTTTGACATGTGTTCAAATTAAGATATGTCACATTTATTTATATTGAACATTGTATTGTGTGTGATTTGTAATAATCTGGACATGTTCACCATCTATGTTCATGTATGTAGCCTATACATACACATGAGCTTAAATCCATGTTATGAATTTACAGAATGGTGTCAGGAGGGGGGGGGGTGGTTTAAAGTGGCACAGAAATCTCTAAGGGCCTAATCATTTGATGTATGAATATCTTGAAATCAGTCTAGTGCCACAGTGTGTATTTTCACATAATAGGGACTCTCTAGCCATGACACCATTTCAAAGGCTTTTGCTAGGCCTGTCTGTGATTTGTCATCAATAAACCGATCATTTGATTATCCATCTAGATCGCCAGAGCAACATTTTGCATTCTAATGAACAATTTTTTTTTAACATTTTAATTTTTCAGCATCCACACTGTGCCTAATGATGATTCTACACCTGGTGGACATTTCACATGGGACAACCCCATCAACTTCAGTTGAAACAAGTGCAGCTGAAACTGATGATGCCACTACTACAGCAAGCGTGTCAACAACAGCATTTTCAGTTGAAACAAATGCAACTGAAGCTGACGATGCCACTACTGAGGCAATCATGACAACATCAGCAACTCCAGTAAAAACAAATGCAACTGAAACTGACGATGCCACTACTGCAACAATCGTGACAACAACAGCAACTTCAGTAGAAACAAATGCAACTGAAACTGATGATGCCACTACTGCAACAATCGTGACAACAACAGCAACTTCAGAAGAAACAAATGCAACTGAAACTGATGATGCCACTACTACAGCAATCGTGACAACAACAGCAACTTCAGTAGAAACAAATGCAACTGAAACTGATGATGCCACTACTGCAGAAATCATGACAACAACTCCAGTAGAAACAAATGCAACTGAAACTGAAGATGCCACTACTGCAGAAATCATGACAACAGCAGCATTTTCAATTGAAACAAATGCAACTGAAGCTGACGATGCCACTACTGAGGCAATCATGACCACAACAGCAACTTCAGTAGAAACAAATGCAACTGAAACTGATGATGCCACTACTACAGCAATCGTGACCACAACAGCAACTTCAGTAGAAACAAATGCAACTGAAACTGAAGATGCCACTACTACAGCAATCATAACAACAACAGCATCTCCAGTAGAAACGAGTGCAACTGAGACTGATGATGCCACCACTGCAGAAATCATGATAACAGCAACTCCAGTAGAAACAAATGCAACTGAAACTGATGATGCCACTACTACAGCAATCGTGACAACAACAGCAACTCCAGTAGAAACGAATGCAACTGATACTGATGATGCCACTACTGCAGAAATCATGACAACAACAGCATCTCCAGTAGAAACAAATGCAACTGAAACTGATGATGCCACTACTGCAACAATCATGACAACAACAGCAACTTCAATGGAAACAAATGCAACTAAAACTGATGATGCCACTACTGCAACAATCATGACAACAACAGCATCTCCAGTAGAAACAAATGCAACTGAGACTGATGATGCCACTACTGCAACAATCATAACAACAACAGCATATCTAGTAGAAACGAGTGCAACTGAAACTGATGATGTCACTACTGCAGAAATCGTGACAACAACAGCATCTCCAGTAGAAACAAATGCAACTGAGACTGATGATGTCACTACTGCAGAAATCAAGACAACAACAGCAACTCCAGTAGAAACAAATGCAACTGAAACTGATGATGCCACTACTGCAGAAATCATGACAATAACATCAACTCCAGTAGAAACAAATGCAACTGAATCTGATGATGCCACCACTGCAGAAATCATGACAACAGCAACTCCAGTAGAAACATATGCAACTGAGACTGATGATGCCACTACTGCAGAAATCATGACAACAACAGCATCTCCAGTAGAAACAAATGCAACTGAGACTGATGATGCCACTACTGCAGAAATCATGGCAGCAACAGCAACTCCAGTAGAAACAAATGCAACTGAAACTGATAATGCCACCACTGCAGAAATCATGACAACAACAGCAACTCCAGTAGAAACAAATGCAACTGAGACTGATGATGCCACTACTGCAGAAATCATGGCAACAACAGCAACTCCAGTAGAAACAAATGCAACTGAAACTGATAATGCCACTGCTGCAGCAATCATGACAACATTAGCAACTTCAGTGGGAACAAATGCAACTGAAACTAACGATGCCACTCCTGCAGCAATCATAACAACAACAGCATCTCCAGTAGAAACAAATGCAACTGAAACTGACAATGCCACTGCTGCAACTATCATGACAACAACAGCATTTTCAGTTGAAACAAATGCAACTGAGACTGATGATTCCACTACTGCAGCTATCATGAAAACAACAGCATTTTCAGTAGAAACAAATGCAACTGAGACTGATGATGCCACTACTGCAACAACCATGACAACAGCAACTCCAGTAGAAACGAATGCAACTGAAACTGATAATGCCACTACTGCAACAACCATGACATCAACAGCAACTTCAGTAGCAACAAATGTAACTGAAACTGATAATGCCACTACAGCAACAATCATGACAACAACAGCAACTTCAATGGAAACAAATGCAACTGAAACCGACGATGCCACTACTGCAACAATCATGGCAACAACAGCAACTTCAATGGAAACAAATGCAACTGAAACTGATAATGCCACTACTTCAACAATCATGACAACAGTAGCAACTTCAATGGAAACAAATGCAACTGAAACCGATGATGCCACTACTGCAACAATCATGGCAACAACAGCAACTTCAATGGAAACAAATGCAACTAAAACTGATGATGCCACTACTGCAACAATCATGGCAACCACAGCAACTTCAATGGAAACAAATGCAACTAAAACTGATAATGCCACTACTGCAACAATCATGACAACAACAGCAACTTCAATGGAAACAAATGCAACTGAAACTGATAATGCCACTACTGCAACAATCATGGCAACAACAGCAACTTCAATGGAAACATATGCAACTAAAACTGATGATGCCACTACTGCAACAATCATGACAACAACAGCAACTTCAATGGAAACAAATGCAACTGAAACTGATGATGCCACTACTGCAACAATCATGAAAACAACAGCAACTTCAATGGAAACAAATGCAACTAAAACTGATAATGCCACTACTGCAACAATCATGACAACAACAGCAACTTCAATGGAAACAAATGCAACTAAAACTGATGATGCCACTACTGCAACAATCATGAAAACAACAGCAACTTCAATGGAAACAAATGCAACTAAAACTGATGATGCCACTACTGCAACAATCATGACAACAACAGCAACTTCAATGGAAACAAATGCAACTAAAACTGATAATGCCACTACTGCAACAATCATGACAACAACAGCAATTTCAATGGAAACAAATGCTACTGAAACTGATGATGCCACTACTGCAACAATCATGACAACAACAGCAATTTCAATGGAAACAAATGCAACTAAAACTGATGATGCCACTACTGCAGCAATCATGACAACAACAGCAACTGAAACTGATAATGCCACTACTGCAACAATCATGGCAAGAACAGCAACGTCAATGGAAACAAATGCAACTGAAACTGACAATGCCACTACTGCAGCAATCATGACAACAACAGCAACTGAAACTGATAAGGCCACTACTGCAACAATCATGACAACAACAGCAACTGAACCCGATAATGATACTACTGCAGCAATCATGGCAACAACATCAACTTCAATGGAAACAAATGTGTCTGAAATGGATGATACTAGTACTGCAACAACCCTGATAGCAACAGCAACTTCAGTGGAAGCAATTTCAACTAAAACTGGTGGTGCCACTACTGCAGTTATCATGGCAACAACAGCATTATTTATGGAAACAACTGTTACTGAAACTGATGGGGGCACTACTGCAACAACAATGACAGCAACTTCAATGGAAACAACTCTAGGTGTTACTGATGATGCCCCTAACGCAACTATCATGGCAACAACGGCAATTTCATCATCCATTAAAACAACACCAGCACCTATGGAAACAACGGTTCTAAAGATCATGACAACAACACCACCTTCCAAGCCTCCAATAGTAGAGCCACTTACAAAAGATGTTTTGCTCTTGTCAGATGTGGAGAAGAAGGGATCAGTCACATTGAAGTTTCCAAAACTGTCAGTAAGTAAATGTTGAATACTGGTGTTACCTGTGTGTGTAATATTGGTTATCACACAAGCGTGAGTCCAATATGAAAAGTCTGCGTCAAGTTGGATATGGGACGCAGACGCCATATATTTTCGATACTCTACAAGCGCGCCTGTGATAAGGAATTTATCTTCAAGCAAACTTGAGGCGCAGATTAACGCAATACACGTTGTTGGAACAGCTGTACGTTTTGCACATAAACTTAGCTTAAAATAGCGCAATACGTGGGAGTTAGAACAATGCAATATGCAGGGTGTGATATTGGGCCGTGGGATACAGGTTCATATCACACCTCTGGTTGCTATGGGTCGACCAATCAGAAAAGAGAATCTAAGTTTGCTTGAAGATTATCACAAATTGTTGATAGATGTTAAAATTTGCATTGTTATTTGTGTTTTCACCCACACATTGATTCTCATCACTTTCCCAAGTCCTGAGAAAAAAAGTCCACAGGCATATTACCTGTTGGCATTCAAACCCAACCCACAAGTTTTCAGTGCTAACACACTATGGGTAAAAACACAAATAATATTCTTAAACCCTGATCGTTGCGATACCCACTGCTGAGGATTTGAACTGCCTCTAGCTACCAGGCAAGCTCTCTTGTCTAAAGACATCTGCTCTGGAATGGCAAATATTGCGGGTTTGAATCCCACCTGAGTAAAATGCTGGGGAGAGTATAGAAAGTAGAAACAAAATTTGAAGGGCGAGAAAATATGAAATTCATTTCAACTTAAAAAAAAGAAAAAAAAAGAGAAAATATCTGTTATTCTTATGTGAATTAAATTATTTGTTCAGGTGGAGGAGTGGAAGGCCAAAATTGACATCCCATTCCGTACAACGCTTGCTAATGTGCTAAACAATAAAAGTAAAAGGCTACAGAAACGAGAGGGTGAGGAGGAGCTTACTGTTGGCGACATTGTCTATGTTGCTCCTTCACCAATAGAGAAGAACGGAAAGCTTCTTGTTGCCGTCTTTGTGAGAAGCAGTGTCCCTCAATCTGCTACAGGTGGGTGTTGTAGTTAACATACATGGCAGTTGTCAGGGCCCAATTTCATAGAGCTGCTTTAGCACAAAAAGTAGCTAAGCCCGACAAAATTCTGCTAACCAGAATATGGTAACCAGCCAAATACCATGTCAGATGTACTAGCTGTGACAGGAATCCTGCTCATTTTTGCACCGCATAAGATTGTTAAGCCATATTTTCTGGTTAAGCAGAGCTATGAAGTTGGTCCCTGGGCTTGAAGTTTACATTGGACCACAGGCCCAAGGCCATTTTAGCACTGGGCCAGTAAACTCAAGACCAGTCTGTCTGTCTTTGTGTTTTTCCATTGAATAAAAATACCTTGATGTATGATAAACTAAATAATTAAACGAAGGTGGTCCAAACCTGACTTTGTGGCTGATAAATATTTGTCAATTATGTTGAGTATTATTATATACTTATCCAAAAGACAAATAAAAACATATTAAACTATGCGTAAAGGTTTTTTTTTTCCTCTCATTTTGCTTCTGACCTTGTTGAAAGGTCCAGTAAAAATTTGTTTTACTTCTAGCTCTGTGGTCTTGTGTTTCTTTTCAGTCCTTGAGGAACCCTGGAACATAATTTTGTTGTTAGCTCAGTACGTTAACATCCTTGTAAAAATTCATATGGATTTCATAAAATTGGATTTTCTATTTTGGAGCTCCTGGTAAATCAAGTTAATTGGCAAAAAAAGGTTTCTCTTTTTAGCAATTATTTGGCAAAAAGAGTGGTTAATGTTTGGAGAAAAGAATTGTTTATGATTGCTGATCCCCGCCACACATTTAACTCCCTTTTGATTACTACGGATATGAGACAGCAACTAAGGACCCTCAGCTGTAGAGTCTCACCGACTTCCCACTTTCTATAGCAACAAGGGAGGTCTGCTTTGGTGCAGTGCTACACAATGTACGCACATGCCCACGTGTAGTGCCAGTGCATTTCATAGCACATGTTTGTGCAGTTCTAGTGTCATGTATTCGTGACGTGCCCGTGTAGTAAGTACTCCAACACGGCAAGCGATAAAATTGTGAAGTCCTCTTAGAAAGGTCTACCATACTGAGTAGAGGAATTGATGATGATTGATGGGCCTTTTATCCAAATCTTGCTCTTTGTTTTTGTTTTTTTATACAATTTAATGACATTGCTCGCCATGCTATTTATACATTTGATTATTTTTATATCGAATACTTTTTTTATTGGCAGACTGAACCTTTTAGTTTCAGGAAAATTATTTTGCTCTCCACGGTCTAGCCCTCTTCATATTGTCATTTTATTATTGTTACTATCAGTATTTATTTTTACTGTGATGGTTTTACATGTTCCTTTCGTCTTTCAAGGATGAGAAGAGTCAGACTTTAATCTGAAAAATTGAACACAGACAAATCAACAAGAGCAGGATTTGAACCTGCAAACTCCACACGAACGTGCTGGCACTCAACAAACTGAGCTAGCCAGCCCTGTCTTGGTGGTCTCCCTATGTTGGCGGTCTCCTTATTTTGTCAATATCTTTGTTTGGGTGTGCCAGTCAGAAGCCATACAACCTGTAACCTTCATCAGAATCCAGACTTTTTTTTATGGTTGCCTTGTGAAAAAAAACCTAAAATGCCAATACTTTCTCCAGAGATGAATAAGTTGGACTCTTTGATCTACTTCTCTAGCGATGAAGACACTGCTCCCACATAAGCTCCTTGAAATCTTAACTCAAGGGGATACCAACGGGCAGAAATGGCATATTTTCAACATACATCCTAAAATTTGGATTCTGGTGTCAGACATTTTTGTCAGCAACGACTCTCACCCCTGGTTATCTTATGACTGTGAAAGAGAAATAAAGTCAAAACAATAAAAATCAAAGGAAGTGGAAAAGCAAGTTTTCTTTAATAGGAGACATCTCTTTGTAGTATTTTCCATGGTGTTTTTTGTTTGTTGTTGGGGTGTTTTTTTCAGGGGATGTTATTTGTTTGTTTGTTGTGTGCTTGTTTTTGTGGAATTGTCTTCAGTAGTACAGTTTCTTGTGATTTTTATATTGCATGTATGCTCTTACTGTTTTTATCCTGTGGAAATAATAAATGAAAAAAAAAGAGACCAAATTTGAAAGAAATGCCATAGTATAGGTGTAAGTTCTGACAGACATTGCAATTGTGATTGTTTTTTATAGGTGGGAATATCATTGGCGCAGATAGAGTTAGAGCAGCGATGGAGTCTGCCGAGATGGTGGAAGTAATGAAAAATGAGGTAGGTCTAACATTTTACTTGAGCGTCTGTTTTACTCAATTGTTCTGAAATACGCAACTGCTGGACGACTGGATTGTTTGACCACTCCAGCTCAATAAAAGCACCTTTTCTTTACTAAACAGCCTACTTTTTTTCAGAGGCCAATACAAAAATTAACGTTATCAGTAAATGAACAGCCAGTTTAAAAAAATTTAGTGTCCTAAGATCTGGAAACTCAAACGCGGTTGTCGGGTTGACGTAACGGGTATGGTAGCACGGACATGGTGCCAAACAGACATAGTATGACTTTGTCACAAATCCTAATATACATTGTTTTGAACACAACGCTATTTGGGCAGGTCTCTTCTTTTCAATTTTATAAGGTGACAAAAAAGTTAAACAATTAAAAAAAAAAGTAGCAAAAATTAACAATATCGACAGTTCTGTAATCTATATGACTAAAGTTAAAGAGGCCAGCTTTATTTTGGTGTAACATTTAAAAAATTTGTAGTCTCCGAAATAACAGCTTGAAAAAAATGTTCAGCATTAAAACACTTAATAATGCATTCAGCATGTAGTGAGCTCATTTTCTTACCACCATTTTATTTTTACTGGAAAGATCCGATCATTTGTAAGCTTGGCCATGGAGGGTGAACATGGACAAAACTACATGAAGAATTGCCAATGCGGTCAGGCAACTCCTGTAGCTTGTTTGTCTGCTGAACCAAGTGTTTCATCACAATAAGTGACTTTTAGCCTTTTACAATTGGACCCATGTAGTTTTCACTATTTGTCAATTACCAAGTGAATCTCAAGAATTTCATTTTGAGCCTTTGTTGCATCTCAAACCATACCACTGTGAATACCCACACAAAGCAAACAGTTTCACCTCCCTCAGGATCTATATAAACACAAAAACTAGTTTTAAAAAGTAGGGTCTTAGATTGTTTTTTTTGTCAACGAAATACTTATTTATAGCTAAAATTATTAAGAAAGACTTATTAAAAAGTCATGTGTGAAAGTTTCAGGTGAACACAGTGTCTGCTTATTGAAAACAGCAAAAAACTCTCTAGTGGAATCCGCCCATGTTTAGCAAAGTGACAGCGGGTACCAATCGCATCTCTGGCCGCAGCATTCACGAAGAGACTCCAACCCTCAGAAATCTGAGAAACGATTCACACACGGATCGTTTCTGCACTATTCAAAATGTTTTAGGGTGAACGATTTTCCAAACTCTTGACCAGACAAGTCCGGTGGTCTTGTGTTCTGAAAAAGTTGACTTTGAGTAAATATGTTAAAATAATACTTACCCATTTATAGACAAATGACATAAATTGTCTCTTGCTGCTTGTTTAAATAAAAACAAGTTTATATGTTAAATTGTGTAGACAGTTATTTTCTCATTTTGATTCTGGTCTTTTAAAAACATTTCCAGTCCGTAAAACTTTGAGCTACAAACTCGGCGGTCTTGTGGATCTTTGCCCTAAATTAGAGCCCTGAAGACGTGGCAGGTCTCACGCATTCAAAATTGCACGATTTGTTTTCCTTCGGTTGTTAAAACAGTGTACACCGAACCAAACAGGTCCCCAGGGTACCAACACTGCCAGACTTTATGCAAGCTATTGATGTCATATTGACGTCACACTGCTGCTGGCGTTGTCTTGACTCGACTCGAAACTCATAAATTCCACTTCCACAACGAGTGTTTTAATCAGCCAGTTCTGCTAGCAATAAGTCCAGTCTCCCTTTATCTAGAAGGAGACTGTTAAAAAACAAAAGCCAGCCCACCCTAGTCAGATAAATTCATCGAAAGTGAAGACTGCACCACCTACAACAAGGATGATATATACATCATGCTTCTTATGACAAAAGTGGTTTGATTGGTTATGGATTAAAGTTGTATTACCTCGGCGATATTTTGAAGAGTAAGTTCAGTTCTGCTTTTTAGTTTTAAAAAAACATCACGCAACCAACCTGTAGGGGGCTGGAGCCCCCCCCCTGGCTCCTGCCCCCCACCCCCGCCAACCAGATGGGATTGACAAAGAATGCACAAATGGCTATGCCACTCATCAGTACTTTACAGTCAGTGAGCTTTCAAATTGAAAGTACATGTAATTAATAATAATAATAATAATACACAGGTTCTTATATAGCGCTTTTAACAAGATCAAAGCGCTTTACAATGGAAACAATAAACAATATCAACTTTAAACAACTTAAACAAGATCAGACACCTGGAGATGTACAGGAAAGTAGATTCTATGGTGATTTGGAGAACAAGTGAGTTTTGAGGGATGTTTTGAAAGTCTGAATGGATGGTGAGGCTCGAATTTGATGTGGGATTTTGTTCCATTCTTTTGGACTGGCGATGGAAAACGCTTTGTCTGCTGCTGCCTTTGTGTTGATAGTGACTTGTAAGCGAGAAGTATCAGATTGAGACCTAAGCCCCTCCTGACCTGAGTGGTGAGAGAACAATAGGTCTGAAAGATAGGAGGGTGAAGAACATGTTGGGATTTATATACAATAAGAAGTAATTTGAAGAGGAGACGGAGATTTAATGGAAGCCAGTGTAGTTGGGTAATGAGTTGTGATGCATTGTGATATCGATCAGTAGAATAAATAAGTCTTGCGGCACGATTCTGTAGCTTCTGTAATCTGTAATCTGTAATTGATAACAAATTGTTAGCGTGTATAAATACTTTTTTTTTTCAACTGTGAACGTTGTCATTTCTAGGAGAGAAATGGCAGTAGTAGTAGTTAAAACTAATGTAACAGCGGCCCGCCGGCTTGTGACCAGTGAAAGTATTTTTGAGCCACCGTAATTTCTCAAAATGATATCCCAGTGGGACAGTCCTCAAAACATCACTGAGCCACCAAATTTTCTGGAGGGCCACCAGTAACTTTTTGGTTTCCACTGGCCCTGCCTGCTACAAGGCAACTAAAGTGAGTTTTCGTTGAAATTGAAATTAGTGTCACACATACAATTCATTTCAGTCATTTTTTGTTTCAATCATAACTGAAGAACCTGCCACATTCCAGTCTACGCCCGAGGACAAATACCAAGTGATTCCACACTTTAGTTCAGAACAAAACAAGTGGTATTCGAAATGTGCATTGAGTGTTGGGTCATTCTGCCCAGGGGCTTCAACCTTCTTTGTTAAACTATTTACACAATGGGTTACTGCTGAGTTACACATTCCAAAAATATCTCTGATTATTATGCATACCTGTATAAGAAATATTTTATCTGAGTTTCAGGCTGAGATGATAAAATCCTTTTTTTTTTTCTTTTTTTTTCCATTCAGATATTGAATGGTATTAAAAAATTTCACAGTTGAAAGGGATTGGACATCAGTGTTGTGGTGTCCAACCAATTCACTTTAAAGGGAAAACAAACCCAGTTTGTTTTGAGAGGGTAGATTCATCTTCTAGTTTTCAATCAACACTCTACCTACAAAGCCCGTAACGAGACAAGGTTTTGTCAAAAATTATTGTGTGTCCTAAAAAATTTATTTTGTTTCCTAAAATTGTTTTGTTTTGTTCCCTCGAAATAATATTTTGTTCCCTCTAAGTAATGTTCCCTTCCCCCCAAAATGTTTTTGTTTCCTCAAAATAATATTCGTTCCATGCAATAGTATATAGTCTTGAATAGGAGTCCTTTGGCAGCTTCGGAAATGTATATTATTAACATTCATATCAGTAATGCATTAATAAACTTTCAATGTATCACTTAATATAATCCGTAAATGTCACTTCTCAGAGTTCTATAATTCTTTCATTTGATCAGATCAATTCAATGACCATAAACCATTTTGAGAAATGGCGGACTCTGAATACTATGACATTATTAAGGATTAGGTAAATTTGTCTGTGTACACCCAAACCAAACAGTGCACTCCTATAGTGTCCACCATATCTCAAAAAGGCTAATTGGAAGTGTACATTAACCATTTTTCAGAGAGAATCCGCAATTAATTAATAATTCTCAGACTTTGATTTTGTGTGATCCAACCAAAAATTTGATCTGTTTATAGTGACCGTTATGGGAAGTGTCTACCCAATATTGCAAAAAGTATTAAGTGTCTTATAACAATAAGAATATTTATCCGGTAACTGAAATATAACCTCGAATTGGGGATGTAACCAGGATTTTACGGAAACGCCCACCACAAGTATATCAAGTTGATTAGTGGGTCATGTCTCTGAACACGTAGACTGTGAATCACTTGTTGACTTGAATGGCAACAGCTTTCCAAGAATTCTGTTGTTAGAAAAAAAGTTAATACTTCCTGATTCTGACGTGTTTTTAACATTTTAAAAACACGTTTAAAAAAAAAGAGTAACAAAATAAAGAAGAAGAGACATAAACACCAAATAAACACCCCCCCCAAATAAATAAATAAATAAAATAAAATAAATAAGTAACTAAAATAATAATAATAAATAATAAAATAATAAAAGTAACAAATAAATGAAAAGCCACGAATGAATCAAGAACAAAACAAGGTTTTTGCACAGTTGTACCTAATTATGATCTAGATTTTTTGGTAATTGTAAGTGTAGCCTATTTTTGGTAATCAGCGTGCGCAACACCCCAAAACCAGTAGTTTTGTAGAACCTTAGCATGGCAGGAAAAGATTTTTCGTTCATGGTTTTGAGTTGGATATGGTTGGCCTCATCTTCCATTAACATTGTTAAAAAGACAAACACCTGCCAGATGCACAGTTTTTCCACCCAGAAATTCCATGTAAAATTGTATATGTGTCAATTTTTAACAAAAGTCATAATTCTCACATGAATTTTGAAGGTTTTGTAAGATCTTTGAAGATGATGTATATTTCCATAACGTTTGTTGGTTTTAAAAAGCAAAACATCAATGGACAGCTGTCATTAAAATCTTTGTAATTGCGAGTGTCTATATGAACAAAGTTGTACTGTATTTAACTGTGCTTGTGAAGAAGTCTTATTTGATGCAAAATCTTTACCACATTGTTTTGGAAAATTATGCAGCAAAATAACATCAGAAAATCTGACTCTGCGTTTGGAGGAGCATTGCACAACCGACACATAGGGTTCATGTGACCAATGTGTCTCTATTGTTACTGCCCGGGAGGTTCAAACTCCTTCCGTTGTCCTTCCGTGTCTAAACCCATGGAGATAGAAAAAGAAAAAACTCTGTCTTAACAACAAAAAACTGAGTTCAGGGTTTGGAATGTCGTGAAGCATCAGGCAAATATGAATCATGATTTTTGAGAGTTAGATCTTGTTAGCATAAAAGTCTGTTTGTTTTTGGCCAGAGCTAAAGGGTCCCACATGCAGAGCAGACAGGTCTAGTATGCCTGAGGGTGAAGGGAAGATACAGCAGATAGATGCTGGTAGACCGCATGTGGTGTCTGGGTGATATGTAACACTGGTAATGCTTGGGAAGCGTGGTTGTCTGCATTATATCAAGGAGTCCAGACCACTGACACAAATGTACTTAATGGTTTTACTTTCCTCCATATCTTAACTTGTGGGTTCAAAAACTGTGTATATTAATTGATTCTAGTTTGCTAAAACAACTTTTCAAACAAGTATGATTTTCCGAATGTGTTTAATGCCAGTTTATACCAAGAGAGACATTGAGACTTTTTAAACTCAAGCTGGGTTTTAAACGTAATTTTAAGAAAATAGGTTTTAGAGTACATGGGTAGAAGCTATAGGACTGTGGCCTGAACAATAACAAGGACAACATTTACATAGTGCTAACATTTGTTAATTGGCTGTGTAAGGAACTTTACAAAAATAGTGTCGAAAAATCAGTTTGTGAAAATGATATATGTAATTTACCCATTCACTTTCCCTTTCGGCTTGTGAATTGATACTTCTGAAAAAGGAAAAAACAACACAGAGAATACATGCAGTAAAACACTTTAACACTAAAAATGGGATTAAGTACTGTTGAGATCATAAAATGTTTTAATAAACTTTTAGACTGTGAAATATAGTATGAAAATGATAAATAAGACAGGGGCAGTTAAATAAAAAAGCCTTAAGAAATGACACCCAAACGTTGAATGAATTCTTTCACATTGTAAAATGCATTCAACGTGTAAAATTGTGCTTGTCTGCTACTGGCTGCCACAGTTTAAAAAAAACAATAAATAAAAATGAATGAAAACTATGAAGGGTCTGAAAATAATGGTAAAACTGAACACAGTTTAGATCTTTGTCATGGTGCGGCCATCTTGCTTTCCTTGCATTCAACCAAACAGAACTGCCATTCAATTCACTTCAATTCAATTCATTAAACATTTATTTCATGATGGCGGTTTACAAAGACATGTACACGTTACCATTGTCATTGTTACAGGGTACCCCACACAGATTACCACAGCATGATAAAGGTCTATAAAGTATTTGGATGCGTGAGGAACATACATCTAGAGAGAGGGGATTTGCCATGTAATTGAGTAGGAACTAAGAGAACCTAATTGATGTATTGTCTTAGGTTGGATTTGAACTGGGTTCTTCAGAGGTGAGCAGGTGTTGATCCAGGGGCGGTTGATGGTAGGCTAATAACAATTTTTTTCATAGCGCTTTATCTTTGGGCGTCTCAAATGTTTACCGACACTTGTTTCGAGACCGTTGTTTTTTTTTTAGTTTTTAGAATTATGAGACCATGTATGTAAACACCTTGTAAGGGTTTACAAGGTGCTGCAATGCATTCACCAGCCACTGGAATACTGCTATAAACACCAGGGTAAACCCCCTTCTATTAGGTGTATTGTAACTGGTTTGTTTTACTTCATTGCATTACATAACACAAGGGACCCAAGGCTTAAATGTCCCATTTGAAGGATGAAACAATGATGGTTTAATGGCTTGCTTAAGGACACAAGTGTCAAGACCTTGACTCAAGCACAAACTCTGGTGATCAGAAACACCAGAGCTTGAGTCCAGTGCACTTGTCCGCTCAGCCATAATCAATGCCCCTCACAAAAATTTCAGGAACCAATTGGAATTTTTCCAATGTTGTGTATTGGCACAAAACCAATCGGACCCAATTGGACCCAATTGGACTTAGTTGGATTCAGTTGGATTTTTTCCCCAACTAGACCCAATTGCTAAGTAAGTAAGATTTGCGGTGACACCATGTCAGAAATCTCTTTTGTGAGTAGTTGTGGCTCTGAGAAGAGCTGGGTTCTGCTCTATATTTCTCCCATCATGCATAGCCTTAAGTCTTATCTTAGACCCAATTGAATATTTTCAACTACACCCTAAAATAAGTTTTTACCCACTGGTCTGACTGCCCATTAGTCAGAGAGCTTAATAGTCCGACAGATTGATAACGATCGTTGGACCATTGAGCAAAAAAAGGAGTTTATACCCATTGGGCCGACAGTCCAAAAACTTATGGGGATATAGTATATCCCACCCCACTCGAGGGATTTGCACCAGTGCAATTAACCAATTCTAAATCCGATTGGTGACATTGGAATAATATGAAGATTGTGTTTCCAATTGGACCCTGTTGGGAAATAAAATGTCCAATTGGAAAAATATTGGGAGGTGAAGTTTCCAATTGGTGGAAACAAATTCCAACTTATTCCAATTCGATTAAATCAAGACAACTGACTCCAATTGGATTTCCAAGGAGGGTTGGTCTAAGATTTTATTCCAACTGGAAAGTCAGTATTCCAATATAAACCAACTCACACCAACTCTATCCAATTCTTTCCAACTGGGTATCCAATTGGAATGAATTGGACATTTTGGTAAGGCAACCCTCCAGTTACTTTTTTGTTTAAAAAAAGTATTTTTGACCTCTCCCTGGCAATACAATGTTCAAGGTTCAAGGTTCAAGGTTCATTTATTTTCCACAGTATCAACTTGTAAAAAGACATTATCAATCACTCAAGAGTGATTGGTGTAAAGAATACAACTTAACAGTATAGATATAAAGAAACAGATTAATATAAACATGGCACTGCAGAGGGATCCATCTAAGAAGCAGAGCTTGTAGGCAATGGTCCCTAAAGACATGCATTTGCACTGAGACGGATAATAACAATTAGGTGAACCAAAAGGTCTGTGGTCGAGTCGAGCCACTAAGGAAAAAAATAGTATAATATAGGTCTCAATGGACAAGCATGTACTCAAACAATTTTTAAGTAGATCACTGGTGCCCTGCCTGATGAAAGACCGGAGGAAGCGCAAGATTCTAAATCATTCATTAGGAAAACTTGACTGCCATGCTCAAACTAGATCAAATTTAACCCATCGTACATTCATTGTGATTGTGAAGTACATTTTGGTTGATCGACCCTCAGATATGAGTCACTTTTAAGGGAGACTCATAAATTGAACTCATCAAGTCAGTTCACAGAGTGGAGTAATAATGCAAGTTTCCATTCCTGATACCTGTGGGAAATCAGATGACGTAGGAGAGTTGAAATTGAAGCTTTAAAGGGAGTGGGCCTTGCCAAGGTTTCATATATTGCAAGCAATCTTGTTGGTGCGTGGGGCGTAATTGGGCAATTCCAGACTAATGGCACAAACGTGTGACATGGGAGGGGAACCTGCGATAGTAATAACAAAATGAAGAATGTTGTCTTGTGTTTTTGTCTGTGTACATTCAAAGGCGCATGAGCGTTGTGGCTGAAAAAAAAATATAAATGACCGAATACTTAAGAAACTGGAGGAGATAAGACTTAAAGATTCTTTTGTTTGTAACGAGGAGAGAAATTTTTGTTATGATTTGGTAGAAGTTACAGTAAAATAAGTTGATTGGCCCAAAGTTGTCCAGATACAAATTCTGCAGGCCCTTAGGGATAGTTACCGGCCAAAATTAAGAAAGCCTCCTTCCCTGGCTAATTAATGAAATAAGAAGTTTTAAAAAACAAATTTATACGCACAAATGTGGACATTTTCCATTGTTTTATTTTTAATATCTGCTTACAATCTTTAAGAGTAAGAAATGCTTTTGGCAAAATATTTTGTAATAAAAAAAAAAATAGTTTCAATCTTCACTTTCCAGGCCATATGAGGTCTTTGTTACAAATGTATCGCTTTTTCAAATGCTATGAACAGCTTTGGAATGTACAGGAAAGGACTGTGACAAAAAAGTTACTTTTTGTCTCACCCTCCAATGCCTCTCTTACATAGTTATCTTTTGGCCCATTGGTGCGGAATTGCCCACTTCCAAACAGTGAAGGGTCGACAAGTGCAACCAATATAGTGTGCTTTTTAACTGTCCAACTGTCGGTATTTATATGTCAGCCTTGCTTTCAAATCATCTGTGAATAAGACAATTTTCTCACCAAGGTTGTTTATTATTATTATATATTTCTGGTAATGTAACCAAGGATACCTCATAAGTGAACTTAATCACTGAAGCTCGCAAACCCGAGGAAACCTGTAAACAAGGTTGCTTGCTATGTGAACCAGGAACACCAGGGTTAACCCCCTACTCTTCCCATGGTAAGTGCCCTGGGTTCTTTTACATGCACTACCAATCCTAGTACACGGGACCTACGGCCGGCCGTGTAGAGCGCTCTATCTGTGTCAAAACCAACCATGCTCGGGAGTTGGGTTGAGGATTTTTGACATTAAATCTAAAAACATCCAGAATTGACCCAGGTCAGGGTCCTGTGGGGCCTGATCCGTTTCTGGGTCAGTAAAACATGGAATCTGTATCAAAATAATCCAGAAATGGGTCAAAATGACCCAGAATCTGGGTTAAAATCCCTTCTTTTTAACCACTTTCCTGGTCAGCCTGACCTGGCAATGAGTCACTGGCCTCCTGCGACCCGGCCGTATCTAGGTCAATCCTGAACCAGGAGTTATTAGAGTGTGTGAAGAGGTATTACATGTTTAACAACATTCAGTTTATTTCGAGTCAAGCAGTGTGAAAGAATGGCGTATTTGAACTGTGTTAGCATTTTATGATAGTGTGCAAAGGGCTGTCATTACTGACAATCAAGTTGACCATGTCATGACTTTAAAGTTATTAAAAAAAAAAAAGTTGCATCCCTTAAAGGTGATCCCTCTGCTGGTTGTAACATAAACTTGGGAGTGGTCCCTGGCTACACAGCCTGTTGTCAACTTGTCAAGGCCTTCGTGGCTTGGACAGCTTTGTAAACAGTGGAGCGACTGGAATGAGAGACCATGCACGAGCCGAGTGGCGAAGCCACGAGGTCCAACTTGTTTGCGTTTTTTTTTTAATGAATTATTAAAAAAGTATGAAACGGGCATTATTCATAACTTGTATGCAAATAAGTATCTGATGGTACACACCCACGAGGCGTTCACCATTTGTTAATTTGCATAATTTGTTAATGTTGCTGACCCGCTGACCCCTGTCGCTTCTGATTTGTTTGGACTTTTGCTACCGTTCGGGTTGCAAAAATCGAGATTATAAAGAAAAACATTAGAAACCGCAAGCAAGTTGGAAAAGGCCCTCGTGGCTTCGCCACTCCATGCGTGGTCTCCCCTTCCACCAGTCGCTTGGGATCGCGGCTCTACGAAGCTGTCCCAGCCACGAAGGCCTTGACAGAAGGCTACGGCTACACGGCAGTTACAGGTTGAATGGCTTCTGACTGGCACCCCCGAACTTAGATATTAACAAAATAGGGAGACCGCAAACATGAGGGATTAGACAGCTTAGTTGGGAGAGAGCTGGCAATCCAGAGAAGGCAGGTTCAAATCAGCTCTTGTAAATTTTTTCTTGAATCAACCCAACATTCATTTTGATTTCAGACATTTTTTCGGCTGTACAATGTAGGAGATAACAGGTGGTTAGGTTGCACACCCTCTGGCATGTCTGGGGCCCTGTAGACAGCCAGTGTTTGTCATACCCAACTCAAGACAACCTTGACACATTTTTCCTTTGCTAGCTCATTCTTAGAGCCAAGTACTTGCTTTCCTTATAATAAACCCTGTAAATTACTCTAATCTAAACATGATGGATTGTAGACAATTTTTTTCTTCACAGTGTGGGTGGGCCAGTCAATGCGAATTCTTACTTGATACTTGGTAGTTGGTACCTCATCTTCCTACTAAAAAAAAAACCTGCTGTCTTGTGTCATCTTACTGTACTTTTCCCATGTATACATAAAACAGCAAGAAATGCAAATTTAAATTCAACAACTCAAAATCAGGGTTGAAATATGTCACACTTTTATCTGGATTCAGGCAATTTTAGGTCTTGCTTGTGAAAAAGTAGCTGTTATTTTGGTGACTGCTCTATATTCCGATATCCATGTTTCAAAGCCCCCGTTGTGATTTACACACTAGGGTTAAAGTTAGGGTTGGGTTAGGATGAGGAAAAATACACTAGTTAAGCCCTTTTCACACTACCTGCCTTTGATCTGTGTAATTGGCGACCCTTGTAAAAAGTCTTCTACAAGGGTTAAAACTGATCCGGAGATTCCTTTCACACTCTTACCCAGAGAAAAGTTACCCAGTTCTATACTAACACCAAGATTGGTGGGTTTACCCTAGTCCTGGGCGGGGTTAAATTTTACCCGGATTAAGCCAGTTTTGGGTTTGTTAATCGGGATAATTTTTTGCCCTGAAAAGTGTAGTGTAAACGCTCCACTTAATCCGAAGAATCTCTGTGTTAATTTTTTCCTTAACACAGAGATTCTCTTGATTAAACTGTTGCATGAAAGGGGCTATAGTGGTGTCAGATTAGGTGTGTAACCGTTATTTTCTTTGGCCATATGCAAATGAAGCTCTTTGATTATTACTTTTCTAGCTCTGGGCCGGGGATAAGGTTCTCAAAAGTTTACAACATAAATCTTAAATTTGGTTAACAAATCATTATGTTGGCAAATCATCATTTGGTTAATCATTTTAATAATTGCACGATGTACAGCGCACTTTAATATACGCACCTATCCTGTCAGCCACTTTGGGAGTCAAAATGTACACAAATGAATTGACTCCCAAAATGGTGGAAATGGTGGACGCGCATTGTGCGGAGGTGCATTCCGCATCTGCAAAGGGTCAATACCTCCTAAGATCCTAGTTTCGGACCATTTTGTCAGCAGCGACTCTCCTGACAAACAAGCAACACTTTTACATAATATGGAAATATTGATTTAGAATCGATGCTTTCTAACATGACTGGAGGGTAGGAATTTCTATATGTTTGTGGAAGTTATATTCTTATATTCAGTAATAAGCAGCAAGGGAGACTAAATTTTTGGCCGAACAAAGAAAATCGTCTAGAAGTGGACTTGAACCTGTAACCTCCTGTTTAATGTGTAGCCACTCAAGCCCTAATTAATAATAATATTTACTAGTTTTTATAGTGCATTTTCCAATAATGTATGGATGAGCTTTACATCAGTGCCCCGGTCATGGAGTCAATAACATTCCTGTAATATTTCTCACCTCCCTGGGTAGTCTACAGCCTTAGGCTGCTGTCCACTCTGAAGGCTCACAAACCAATTTATACCCCTGGGTGAATAGAAGCAATTTAGTAAAGCATCTTGCTCAAGGAGTTGACTCAAACTCACCCCCTGATGACTTAATCACCATAATTTTAATTTGATGTGTTAAACTGCTAGGCCATGAGACGCTAGGTTGGCGGTCTTCTTGTTGGGGAGACAGCCATCAACTTCTCTTTGTACACCCCCAAATTTAGTTTATATTCCGAGTTATTCCGTTGGTTATAAAACTGCTTCAAACATGTTAACAAAGTCTTTCTGTTTGAGATTTGTATTTCAAAACTAAAAAAATAAACTTTGAGGTTTAATTTGAAACTTGATATGAACACACACTATTGACTAATCGTAAAAATTTTCAAAAGTTGTTTTGACTAAAAACACTATCACCACAGGGCTCGAAATTTACACTTGACCACAGGCCCAAGGCTAGTGATTTTAGCAACAGGCCAGTAACCAAGTCCGGTGTTTTTTAAATGAATAATGATACCTCAATTGTGTAATATCTTTAATGAACAAAATGAAGATGTTCAAATGTAGACTTTGAGTCTGATGAATATCTTTTAATTCTGTCGAGTAAACAGTTTGTGACTGAATTTGAACAACGGAAGACCACTTGTTTATTTGTTTAACTCTTGATGTCATTTACAGTAAAGCTCTCGTATGGGACAGATCTCGTAGTGTTTAAAAAAAAAGTACAGATTTAAAAAAAAGTTTATACGGTAAACTGTATAGAAAGTTTGTTCAAATTTTGCTTTCGCTCTGGTAAAAATAATTTGAGTTGCAAACCATGCAGCCTTGTGGATTTTCCCCAAAAATTCAAGCCCTGCTCTCAAAAGTTTACATGTTGCTTGTGACTAGTGTAGTTTTAAAAAAGAAAGAAATCAATCAACTTCTTCCAAAAAAGAATGATTTACTTTCCCGTTACTAAATCAACAAGTCTCTGATCCTACTGGTAGGTCATTGTGTCAGTGGTGTGTTTGTATCTGCTGCATGCCCAAAGTTTCACTAATTCTGACTCCAAAGCTGGCATTTGTTTGTGTGTATTTTTACCCAAAATTACCCATTTCGTCGTTCAAAAGCATTTCTTATGACAGAAACTTTGAGTTCTGAGAAGTCCCTGAAGAACCATTAAGCTTCTGGTAAACAGTGGAGCCAGTTTGTGTAAAGTGGGCGTGGCTTGCAGTGAGATTACCTTATATATTAGGAATATGATAGACTTGTTGTGCAGGGCCCAATTTCATAATCATGCCTTACGGAAGCAGGGAATTCCGCGCTTATGTACGTCAAGCTTATTTCTCAGGTTAGCAAGGAATTTTTGCTTGTGCGTGTGCATACTCCATGTTACGAGGTATTTTTCCTTTACACAGCTACATGTAGCACTAAAATTCAGCGCTTTCCCTGTAAGAGAAGAATGGTGAGCGCAAGCGCAGAATTCGGCGATAAGCAGAGCCATGAAATTGGGCCCTGCTCAATAATGCTGGTTTCACATGTCAGCCACCACTCCTGTCACAAAAAGAAAAGAAAGATGTATGGGAATCGAATTATGTGTGGGACCTTTGGTGAATGGTAAGATAAGAAAGCATCCCCTCAGACAAAAAGACAAATAACCAGGGGTGAGATGTCTTGATGATAACCCCTACCTGACCCCCTAAGCCATTGGAATGTCTGGAAAAGCTGATCTAGAAATCCCAGTATGCAAATGCAATCTTTTTTCAAGCAGAAATGTATGATCTAAACTATATAGGGTTCTCCCCATGTACAAGCTAGCGTAACGGGCCGAAACACAAATTTTGTGGCAATACGCGCACAAAATATATGTTGTACCATAGAGCAAGGACCTTGCTCTATGGTTGTACCAACAAAAATGCTGATTTGCAGGCCAAATTGTCAATTAAGATACAATATAAATCACCTGTGAAAGTTTCAGCTGAATAAAGTGTCAACTTGTTGAGAAATTGTAAAAAAAACCTGTCACAGTATTTTCATCCAGAGTGTCGAACCCATCCTTGTTTAGCAAGGTGACTGGGGTACCAACCATATCTCTGGCTGCAGCATTATTTCAAAAACGGACACCATGGAAATCTGAATTGCCAAAACTTGCTTTGAGGGGAGTTTTGGCGACTCAAATTGTTGACATACTTTTATTAATTTCTAATCAACGGGGGAATTTCAGATCATATCATTTCTCAGGTTGCTTAGTACCTTTATCATCTTTATAACAAGTAAGCTATTGGATAGAAATTGCTCAAATTTTTTAGGGGGTCATTACCAAAGTATGACCCTTCCATTGACTATCACTAATCTTTGGCGGATGTTTTTGCACGATACCTTGAAAGCTTGTTACTTTCTCAAATCTGTAAAAATAGCTATATAAAATTTAAACATAAGTCCAGGCCTAGCATTTCTAACCAAAGTGATTTTAGAGAACATTTTGTATAACAGTTTGAGGGTGCAGTTAATAGCAACATGCTTTGCTTCTTTTCTGTGAAGCTTGGCCCAGTTTGTAAATTTTATCATCAAGGATTGAAAACATTTCCAGCCAAAGGTGTGTCAGCCAAGCAACTGCAACTGATATCCCAATGCAACGTTAACAGTGTTCATTTTGTGTTATTTTTTTCTGAAACAAACATTCCGCATTGTTTTGGCAGTGTTGGCTTTTGACTCCTAACATATCAGTTTTGTTTTCTAAATTGAACTTGCAGTGGCAGATTGTAGCAAAGATAGGTAGACTGAGTAGATTTTCATTTAGAATGAGAACTTCACATTGGTTTTGTTTTAGGAATGTGATATAGGGGCATTTTTGCCATCTTGGGCCTTCCCCCCTCCCCATCCCCGCCCCCTGAAATAAGTTGTTTTTGTTCTTGAAAGTTAATTTGAACAAAACGATTAATCCTGGCTCATTATTTGTGTTAAAAAAATGTAACTATCTTTTGTCAGTACAATGTGCTTTTCACATGATTTTCAAGTTTATACAGTGTTATTTTTTTGTCCAAGAAGAAAATTATTGTTTACTTTAAAAAAGAATCAATTTATTTATACATTTATTCATTTGTTTTCTCATTGGTGAAGTCATTTGACTCAAATTATTCAAAACTTTGTGTCTCTCTTTATAAACAGTTTACCGTGGTTGGTGGTGTTGATGAATTACTGGATAAAGAAACTGGTGATGCTTTAGGATTTAGTCTCTTTGGAAGCCAGGCCTTGTTCATCGTTCTAATTGTCATTGGCTGCCTCAGCATCGTCGTCATCATAACCGGCTTTATCTACCTCATCTGTGACCGCAAGCGCTCACGCCGGGGAGAGTACATCACCAACGCCACCTCCATCAACTCGGATCTGGAGATGGCGTTTGACAATCCATCCATGGCCCAGTTGGACAAGGGCAACGCCAACGGGAAGGGTGCCCAGCTGCTGAGCATGAGGATAGACGACGGGGACATCGTGCCGATCAACAGCTTCACCGAGGTGGATCTGATGAACTGCGAGGTGGAGGATACTCATCTCTAAAATGAGAGACTCTCGGTCGGAAAGTGTGAAGGTTTGTACGCTGTTTTGTAATCATTAACTCACGGTGACCTGGTCCAGTGAGGTCATGCCCTGAAGATGACCTGCTCCTGAGAGGTCGTGCCCAAGGTATGACCTTTGGGGAGGAGGTGTGTTTTGTGTGAGCATGTTGGTCTCTTAAACAAGACTGTATTCTACATGTATGTCCATTATGACTTTGAAATGTGTAATTTTGAAAGAGCAACAGTGCAAAGGTCTTCTGGGAGAGGTTGTTCACTGAAGGTGAGGATGCTTCAAGTTTTAAACCGTTTGGTGTACAATATAATGCATCATGTACATAATAAACATGGCCCAGGGTTTGCCCTCCACTTCTTCAGTGACTGGCCAGCAGGGCCAGTCAGCATTTTGCTAGTCTGTTGGCTTTTTCACTTGTCAATCTTTCAAATGAAGAGATGCTTTTCAACTCTGAACTAGCCAGCAGGACCACTGGGAGAGTTCTGACTGGCCCTGAGGTGTTGTAACTGGCATTTGGCCAGCGGACCATTCTCACGGGTGAGTCTTGGAGTGTACAAACAACTTAACAAACTGCATAATTTTTGCGCAGTGGCCTTATCAAGTAAATTGTTGGTATTTTTAATGATAAAAGCTATCTTAGAAGAAGTAACTATAAACGGTAAACTTGCGGGTACAGCCATGTGTAAAGGGTACAACCATGTGTAAGACCTCCTTTGGGAGGAGTGTTGGCTCTGAAGAGAGCCGGTGTGGTCTTGACGTTTCAAACAGTATACACTGCTCCTCTTTAGCAGAGAACACTGTTCAAAACGTCAAGACCACACTGGCTCTTTTTGGAGCCAACACTCCTCCCAAAAGAGATCTTACACATAATGGTACCCGCAAGTGTACTATTTGTAGTTACTTCTTGTTTTCCTCTCCATGCAAAGCTTCAAACATCACTTATAATCTATGTTGTATTTTTATGTAATGTTTACATATTTTAATGGTGAATAACAAGCCCATCTATAAGGCTCCGCCCCCTTCATGCTTTGGCCAATCACATATGGGGTAGCAGACCGAATGTCCGACAAAAACATTTAAAGTTCATGTTGAAATCACAGATCAGAATGTCAAGAAGTTGCAAACTGTTTGATTCCTAATTTGGTGCATTTTGTGTTTGGCGCAGTAAGAGTGTTGGAAAATTTCAAGGTGTGTATGAAACACCTAACACCTGCCTGACTCGTCTAATCAAACACTTTGGCTTCAGCGGTTATAAGAAACTCATTTTAGAAAATATAAAGAGCATTACGGGGCCGAACATTACCAAACCAACAAGCGGTCATAAAGTGTGGTATTTGTTTGGCTACCAAAATCTACCAAAACTATTAAGTAAATTTTGTTTTACCCATGGTACACCAATGTGTGTAAAGCACTTTATACTTGTCCTGTGAAAAATCCACAGGCATATTACTCGGATGGGATTCGAACCCGAGAATATAAAGTTGATTATGACTCCAATCTGGCTGTTGAGGTTTTATTTGTTATAAATTTTTTAAACATTTTTTATTCATGGGCTCAAATACCTACAGTTCGACACTTGTAATTTATGCCAAGAAGAAAAGAGAAAAGGCGGGAAAAAAACTACCCTAAATCAAAGACACTCTCTTCAAGACAAATTTGTCTGTTTCTAGGTATTGTTTGTCCCTGACACACTTTGAGCAATTATGCACAGATGTATGACTTGTTGAATAGCATTTATAAATCAAATCAAAGTCAGGTGGTGGTATTGTGGATGGCTGGAGACTAAGTAATTGGAAACAAGGACAGTTCATAAAGCAATCGAAAAAATGTCACATTTTTAATTCCTGGACTGTAATTTATTTTGTAACTCTTCAACCAGGATTATGTCAAGTGGGATTGTATTACTGTTCCAACACTTTAAAGATATACATTTTTTATGTGGGTTTGATTTTATCAAGCAGAGTCACTCAAGTTACTTTTCCCAGACTTTTGGCCTGATTTCTTATCATGAAGTGGCGGGAAACTGAGGGTATCGGGATTGTTAAAGAGAACGATACTTACCAGATTTTTTTACACTTCAACTGTTAATATTTCACACACACATGAACATGCACACGTGTTTGTCAAATCCGTAAAATGTTTGAATTTTTTTTTTTAGCACCATCTCCATTGGTTTTGTATGAAAGCGAAGCGAGGATGTCCTTGCTTTGTCAAAAACATGAAGCATGGCAGTATAGCATTCTCCAGTTCTTCCTTTTTTTTTTTTTGCATACGCCCTTTGTGATACTTTATATTTTGTTTTCAAAACGAAAATTGTCTTTCGCTCTGTTATTTGGATGTGATTTAATTAATATATTTTTTCTTTTTCTTTCTTTTTCTTGTCATTTATTTATCTTTTTTGGGGGGGTTGGGGTGACTGACACTTGTCATCATTAAAACAGGTGCAGATTTTTTTCCACTTTCTTCCGCATGTACTTCTTTGAGACTCTTATAGTGAAAGTGCGTAAATATTTATTTGACCGAAGCCGTAGTCGGCTTATGTTTTTAGAATTTTAAAGCATGTTTTTGGTTGTTCTTGGAGACTTGGTGATTCATTTTTGAACAACCACCTTGGGTTATCTAGAGAACCATTCATAGTTCATAAAGGATGCTTTTATTGCTGATTAATTATTCACCCATTCAAAACCAAAATATCTGATTACAAAATCAAGACATGGATTAATATTTGAGACACATTTACAAAGCAGCCCTTGTCAAACTGCAGTGGAGAAAGCGGTTGTAGTTTTCTCCCTTCCTTTTTTGAAGGAAATTTTGATTGACACTGGTTGTTAAACTTGCTGATGTTTGTTCACGTTGAAGTGAATTAGTTTTGACAGAAATTCAAGTGAATTCTTATGTTTGAAAACTGTGACACATCACTGGTTTTGTGGAATAGTACACTCCTCCTGATTACACACACAGTTATAACAAATAGTATACAAGTAATGAATATTCATGAGTGCAAATGGCGATTTTGGAAAGATGGAGTGTTCCATCCAACGAGTTGAAGACGAATTGAATGGATGTACAATCTTTCAATGAATGAAAATATTCTCTCTATTGCACGAATGTAAAAACGTTCATTATTTGTTTCAGATAGCATCAAAGTAGATCTCTGTAATTTGGAGGGAAAAACTATCATCAACTACTTGTGCAAGGCTGTGTTCTTGCATTCACTCTTTGAGTTGGTACCCCTGTGTATAACACGTACTTGGTGTGTGGTGTGGTTTAGTTTGCTTTAATAAAAAAAAGGATGGGATGAAAGTGTACAGTTGAATAGCACCACAATGCACAGTTCATGATGTAGGCCATGTTATAGTTTGGATAATGTTTGCTTCGTGACCAACAGTTGTCCAATTAGATGACAAGGATCTACTTGGGTGTTATACAATTGGATGCTTGTGTATGCGGCACCGTTTGGCAATTAATTGTTTAGCATATTTTTGACATGTTTTTACCATGGTTTCTAACAATTAGATGTTAACTATAGAAATTGTTGTCAACATTTTTGTGTGGTTTACATACCATGAATGTACAATCAACGCTTATAAATTATGGTTTATAAACCATGAAAATTGAATTCATCGTAAAACATGGTTTGTGAATCATGGTTTTGAAACAATGAAAATTGAATCATCAAAAAACGTGGTTTATAAAGCATCGTAAAACATGGTTTATAAACCATGAAAATTAAAGCACCTTCAAAACATGATTAATAAACCAAAGAAATTTAAGCCTCATAAAACATGGTTTCCAAATCATGGTTTATAAACCATGAAAATTAAAGCACCTTGGATTCTCATAAACATGGCAGTTTTTCAACCAGAAATAATTCTTAGGACATTTGGTGCATTCCACTCTAGTGAACAGTTCAAGCGTTTGCCAATATTGCGCACATTTTCAAACTGCCACGCAGTGGGCACTAAAAGAGCCTGCAACATTTGGGCAAATATTGGGTCAAGAGGAGGTCACCAATGCCTTTCAGTTTTCACCCATTTTTGTTTTTGTTTATTTACTTTTTTAGAAAGCCATTCAAAGTATTCCCTTAAATGTTCAGACGAAAGGAACTCTTTCTTGTAATGAGACATTTCATTCCAAGGTTTACTTCATGAATGAAAAAACAAATAATAATAATAATAAAAATGCAGTGAGAGTTGTAATTCAGGCTGCTTGATTCCATACTGCGCCATCCCTTGTCTAAATTAGCTAGAGATGACAAACGTACTCCATGCATCGAAAAATGAATTCTTGGGATTTGTCAATTTAAGTCTTGTACATCAACACTTGAAGTGTCAGTTACTGGCTTTGCAGTTTTCTTTTTTCTTTTGTTGCACTCTCCTTATATTGGCAACAAACCTGGCGTTTTCGTAATAAAAGCTAAACAAATCAGGATCGGTAATTAGAAGACAACATTGCTTTGTCAATCCAACACACTGTGTGTAAAAGTACATTTGCAATCGGGAATCACTTAAAGGCATGGCTATTTGACCTTCGACCCAAACACCTGACACATTATGAAACCAACTGAAACCAACCTCTTGTTGGCTTATCTGTTCAAGTTCACCAGAAGCTTATCTATTGGCAGAGAACTATGCAGGATGCCGCCAACTACAGGGAAAAAACCTTGTAAAAAAAAAAAAAATTGTGGGGAGTGGGTCTAGTTTTCCGATCAAATTTCAACAAAATTACAGGGAAGAAAACTTCACACCTCCCATCAAGTAGTAACTAAGTACACTAAAAAAAGACAGAGGCCAGTTAGTTTTAGTGATCTTTAACAGTCTTGCAGGTGTAGTCCTTCTCACAGACAGTTCTTTCCACCCTGTAGTAGCTTCAGGGACTTGTAATGCACATGCAGGAATGAACATGTTAACACATTGGCTGCTTGTAGTCGTACTGTCTATGATTATGGAAGACCTTAGAGTCATGTTATGTCAGTTTGATAGCATCCATATTTTGTAGCCTTTGGGTACTTGTTAGACCTACATGTGTTGTGTTTCAACTCCCTGTGGGCACTCCAGGTATTTATATATATATTTAAAACTTCATGGCTTATCAGGTAAGTTCGAGAATTGCTGGAGAGTTCATTCTTGAATTTGATGAATATAATTATCTTCAAGCAAACTTGAATCCTCAATTCTGATTGGTCGACCCATTGCAACAATAGGTGTGATATAAACCTAAATTGCTTGGCCCATATCACACCCTGCATATTATGCTGTTCTGACTCCGTGTGTATTGCGCTATTTCTTAGGGAAGTATGCTGCCCATTTGTAAAAGTTTTTATGTTGATAAGTTAACAGAACATGGATCTACGTTTTGCGGTACTTTTTTTGTATCAAACGCTTCTTGATTTTTGGAATGCTTCTTGTTTAAAAAATAAAAATTGTTTACTCCAATTAGTCTTTGAAATGGTGACCAATATTCTCTATGATATTATTTATACTATGTACCATATACTTTGACCAAATACATGTTGTGTCTAGGGGGCGTGAGCTCTCTACAGTATTACTATATAAGCAGTTGGTTTTTAGAACTTTTATCGTTTTTTGTTGTTAAGCATTGCCAACATCTTGCTGTTTGTTTAAAATGTAGTTAAACGTGTCACTTCTTTTGATGATACACATATATCAGTACTCCATCTTGCCATAATTGTGAGAAAAAAAGTTGATGGTTTTGAATAATTTTAGTTTAAGAGTACGCTTAGTTTAGGCCATGTATCCAAATTGGCAGCCACTGCTGGATCCAGCCGTAGCCATAGCTGGACCTGTAGCTACCAATTCTGCAAAATCAAACTATACCCATTGCACTCAAATGTTTAACTCTGGTCTGGATTAGGAACAATGGCTTGTAGTGTTTTTAGTACGAAGTTTGAAGGATTTAGTCCATATTTATAGTCAAGAGTTGATAGGTTTGTTGTCAATGATCAGTTGAAATCAAGAAGGTCTCACTTGCATTCTACAATTGATTAGAAGCAGAAAACCAACATTTAGAAAGTAAATTACTGTCCAAACTGAAACTTTTTCCTTTCCATTTTTGCCAAACCAATTATTTAGGAAAGACATGTTTTCCAGATTTTGCAATGACCAATATAACATTCATGCACATTGATAGGCTGTTGTAAGTGTCAATTGCATTTCCTGCGTGGAACATGATGGGGAACCTTGTGCAGCTTCACAAATATGAGTTTTCATGCAAGTATCAAGCTAACAAAATTGCGCACTTAAACTTGTCAATGTATATTTAAATAAGCACGAGCTTAACACAGTATATAATAACTCAATGCACATGATGTCATCATCACAATAGTCTTGGTTGCACCATTTTGGGAGTCAATGTCACTGTGTGCTGTACAGTGTAGTGTGCATATCCGACGATTAGACTCGGATTGAACTCCAAAAATGTGCAATTTTTTTCTGGTTTTCTTTTAGTGTTTTAAGTTAAGGTCTCCTGTTGAGAAGTATCATGGTATTGGTAAACTGCGAAATTTAGTAGGTATCTTTTACATGTTTTGCAAAGATGCAGTTAAGAGTAAGCGATCATTGTTCACACCCCTCTCCGTCTAAAGAAATGTTTTGAAATGATTGAAACAATTCTTTAGCTTTGGATCGAGAAGTAGTCTGCATAAAATGTCATTGAAACACCTGTGACAGCCCTGGTTTTTAATGTATTTTTTTTTTTTTACATCCTTGGTAGATCCAACATGTTTAAGGCATACAGAAGAAACATAAACAACCCACTTTGGTGTGTTTTATGTTAAACATAACTGGTTACCACAAACTGGAAAACTGAGATGATTTTTGTGTTATTTTCAACTGATTTGGTTGTGTAACACTTGATTGACATTCCAGTAAAATAGTTATGGGTTTTTAGGAATCAGTACTAATGAAAAGCCGTTTGTAATTGTAAAACAAATAAAGAGCAAGAATGCAGCGGGAAATGATAATTTTGACCCCAAAATTCTCGCTACAATAGAATAAGTACTTAACTGCAATCAGGGCCCATTTTCATAGAGCTGCTTACTATGGCTTATGCAGAAAATATTGCTTAAAAAACTTGTGCGAAGCAATAATAAGCAGGTTACCAGTCACAGCTGTGAGCTGATGGGAAAGGTTATTGTTGCTAAGCATAACTTTGTTGTGCTTAGCTAGTTTTTGTGCTAGGCAGCTCTATGAAATTGGGCCCAGGGATGAATGAGTTTATAAAGCTGTCTACCATTCAGCAGATCTGACAGCTGACTTTGGATCTTTTTAGAAGCCTAAGCCGAAGCCGAAGCCAAAGCAATGGTTTCGAAAACGTCCTTTACCAGAAAAATGTGGGTAAAGCTCAAGGGTAATATTCGAGGACATGCGCTAGTTCTCTGTTTTATGAGAATGTGCATTACCTTGGAAATGTTTTTTCTGTGGAGAGGCTATTTTTTCTCAGAATGGGATGATTTATTAAGATGAAAAAAATACCAAATAAAACAAACAAACAAAATCATTTTTGCACTCAACATAGACTCGAAGGCTCTATCTGAAGTCTGGATTTGAAGTTAATGTACTTGATAGCTGTAGCACATACCCAATAGCCCCCTCCACCGCCCCCCCCCCCAAAAAAAAGGTCTAAATGAAACAGAGTACTCTCTCTATATGCTTTTAGAAATGTTGAACCACTGCTAAGACAGTTGTTAAGAAAACATGTCAGTGCCTTTTGGAGCAGACAAGGTCGGTGAAAGTGGCAGTCAAAAACAAAAGTGTTGTTTAAGTACTATAAGTTTAACAATTAAGGTTTAGGCAAACTCCTTGTGTATAAAACCTTAAGATTAGGTGAAAGCCGACAAATGAAGAAAAAAACCTGATTGAGGGGTTGCAGATTGTGTAAATACTAAAAGTGTTTAGAGTTAACTGTACATTGTTACTGGCAACCCTTGCTATATTTTTATAATGTTCTATATTTAACGTTCATGTATTTTAAGTTGTCAGTGTTCCTTCAAAGTAAGTGGATTGTTGATTGCATAGTGTAGACTTCTATCATTGATGTAGCCATCTTGTTTTTCTCTGATTCAAACCAATGTAACCAAACTGAGGCTGGAAGGGAAAATAGTCTGGCACCTTTTTTATAAATTGAGAATTACACTATCCGTGTCTTTGTGTATGTAGGGGATGTGACAAAGATGGCTGCTGTGTGATAAAGGTTTTTTTAGTAGTGTAATTTTAAATTTCCCCTTTTTCTTATGTGTAGCCCGAAGGTGTGTGTAAGATACGAGTTGTCTTTTATAGTTAAGCTTGACTAATTAATGCTTTTGCTTCTAATTACACTTTAGTTCTTTTGCTTGTTAGTGAACATAATAACTTTCATCTTTTCTTAGTTCTGTTTTGTGTGTAAAATTTTGTCAGTTTATTCTTGGAAAGGATTGTGGGTTATTCTTGATTGGTTTATTGGTTTCCATGGTGACTGCTCTATATTCCGCACCCCTATGTTCCGAAAAACCCCTTGTGATTTACATGCTAGGGTTTAGGGTTAGGGTTAGGAATAGGAAAGTACACTAGGGGTGTTGGAACATAGGATGTGTACAGTGGGAACATATGGGTGTGTGAACATAGGTGTGTAACCGTTTCCACTTGTATGGAAAATAAATGAGCTTGTTTTTTTCAGCACCCTCACTTTTTGGATCCAATTTTGTTTTTTTTCACAAGGATGTGTGCCGTATAATGTAATTCCAGTATGTCCAAAGAAATACAGTCTAGAATGTGGATTTGGACTGTCAGGGCCGAGCAGTCTACTGCACCGGATTTGGCAAACATTTCATGGCTCTGTTTACTGCAGAACTTTCGGCTTATACCACATAGAATCACTTGAAAGGCACTGTAAGTGCAGAATAATGTGGTAAGCGGTGCTAAGAAGTTAGGCCCCTGGTGTTGTTAAGGGTTGGTTGGGTTCCTGGGCCCAATTTCATAGAGCTGCTTAAGCACAAAAATTTGCTAAGCACAATAAAAATTTGCTTACCAGAATAAGGTTACCAGCCAAACTACCATGTCACGTGTACAATTTGTGACTGGTATCCTGCTCATTTCTGCTTAGCAGGAAATTGTTAAGCATTATTTTCTGCTTAAGCAGCTCTATGAAATTGGGCCCTGGTCTTGGCACTTGTGTCCTTGAGCAAGACACTTGATGGTAGTCCCTTCAACCTGCAGATGGTGACATCAAGCAGTAGGCCCACATGTAGGTCTTGTGTGTTGTATAGGTAGAAGAACCCACCCAGTAAACATGAACTTATGAAGAGAAGGGGGTTTTCCATGTTCAGTCATACATGATGCTCTCCATACCTGTAAAAAATGAATAAATAATAAGTACTTTGAAATGCCTGGTTATTATTGCTATTGTTATATGTGTACAGTCCGAACTTGGGGCTACAGCTAGATTTCCTCCTCATCATCTGTTGAAGTAGTCAGTTTGTCCTTAGCAACACCCTTAGCAAAAGTCATAGTCAAAGCTGTAGCCCCCATTTAGAATACAACCTTACATTTAAAATGGCAGAGTGCCAACGTTAAATGTTCTTAAGATTTTTGTACTCTTTGACTCCAGAAAAAAATATTTCCTTTAACAACTAAATGTATGTTTTTGTTGACCTTAAAACGAAACCCCCAAACAAACCAAAAAACGGCAACATTTTTTGACGGTTCATCGTTAGTGGATTTTTAAAAAGCCATGCTTCACTGGCTTAAAAATTGGCCTAGACACAGAAAATACAAGTGCAGTACACAACTTGTGCATGTACATGTACAATGTACCTGACAAAGGCCAAGCAGTACAACATTCCTGGCCGACTGGAATGTTAAATTGCCACATAAAACAGTCCATTTTGTTTACTTGACAACCATGTCAAAGGTTACAGAACCTATAGGTGACGCCCCACTGGGATCAGATAGTGAGGGTTATTACTGTTCACCTCTGATGTAGCATTTTTTCAGGACACCGATTAAAAACTGACATGGTCGATGCTAAAAAACAAAAGGCGTTTTACAGGTGGACCATGGAGGACAGAACGGTGGGATCTACTGCTCCTATGAGGCCCAGCATAAAACACACAAAGTGTTTGTTAACAATAGCCTCAATGTACATGTAGAAAACTCGCTAAAATAATTCAATGAATCAACCCTCAGGATAATTAAAATCGGATTGTGAAATTCACAGTGGATTAAAAACAGGTAGTTATAAATACTATATAACAAAAAGTGATGATAATGGTATAAATAAGGCATTTATATTGTGTTTTCCCCCCAAACAAATGACCCATTAAAAAAAGCACATGCATTATACATGAAGAACACAGAACAATAATAACATGTACTTTGGCCGAGTCGGGTTTACCGACTTCGGCTACGGCTACTGCTTCAACAACGTTGAAGAATAGGCCTTTTCAGCGATCCAGCTGTAGCCACTGCCGAAGCCATCAATTTGGACACGGCCAAAGCAGTGGGAAACAAAAACGGATGAATTGGGAATTAGAGTATATGGGCCTTGTCACACGAGGCAACTTTTCCAGGCAACTTGGAGGCAACCAACCACAGTGTACGCTACAGGACCACTTTAGTAGCACAGGCAGGGACAGGAGTAATTTTTAAAACAATGTCTTACAATCCCTAAGAAAAATATGTGAACATTTAAATGTGAATGCCTTTTCTTCTTAGAGATTGCCTGGAACTAGTTGCCTGTAAGTTACCCATGTGACATGGCCCTATGGTTCGAAACAGTCAAGGCCAGACAGGTCCTTCTCAGAACCAACACTTCTCCTAAAAGATTCTATATACATGGTTGCAAGTTGAATTTATAGTTACACCATGTTTCTAAAATGATTGCGCTGTTCTCCTCGCCAGGACATCACCAACAATTTTACAAATATTATAAAATGGATACACTAACCGACTGAAATAAACTATTTAGCATGAGAAAGTTAGTAACAGTTGATACATTTTACAGTCAACACTAAATTACCCTAGATCGCATTTCAGTTATAAAAAAAAGTTTAAATGCTGGTTTAGGCATCACCTTTTGATGGAGTACCTAGACAGTAAAAGTGCAATAAAACATGTGGGGTTCACCTTAGTGACCTGCCTTTCCTATTTTTCCCCCTGGTGCCTGGAGAAAATACTGGCAAAAAGTTATGGGGAACTTCAAATCTACATGTATATTTATATACTTATCTTCAAGCAAACTTGAATCATAGATTATGACGGGTCAATTCATTGCAACAAGAGTGCGATATATATAAATTATACAGCCCATGTCAAACTCTGTTCTATCTTGCTGTTCTAACTCCGCCTTTTGTGCCATTTTAAGCTATGCGTCAAGTTTGCTTGAAGATACATTTGTTGTCACTCCAGCACTCATGGAATATGGAGAGCATTCAATTTTGGCCTTCAATGGATATTGGACACAGAAGCGCTATTCAGCCTTGTTGGATATGGACGCAAAAGCGCTTTTTGTCATCTTTTGATATGGGACGCCCTCGTTGGACTTAAGATGCAGAAGCACTATGTTTTCCTGATCCACTTGCGCTTGTGTCAGAACTAATAAATATATTAGAATTCTCATCATCATTTACTCAAATTGATAGGTTGATTGAAGAAAATTTGACAAATTCTTCAAGAAGAAAGACAAATTTAACAAACGGATCTTTCTTGATTTTTTGAGGTGTTGCACACAGTTTGCTAAGTTGCCAAAGTGCACTGGAAAGTGTTCAGAGTTGACACAAAATTTGAGTACAGTGTAATGTTAAATTTAGGGAGTGACCAAAAATGGCCCTAAAATAAAATCCGCCCAAATCCTAATGTCAGGGAAGTTATCAGATTTTTCAGGCTCAAATGACAGTTTCTTCTTACTGGATCTATCATACCAATCAATTATGTGAGAGTCACTAGTACAAGGGGTTAGGGTCAAGAAACTGTGCTCTTATTATATAGGGGGGGGGGATGGAGGAGATTTTAGTTGGAAAAATTCCCATTTCTTCCCCCCCCCCCTCCCACCACTGGATGATTACCAAAGGTATCCCATGTCTTTTTGACAAAGATTTAGCATTCACTTTCACTCTTTACAAGTGTTTTCTAATCATTCAGTTCTAATGTAGGCCCTATATATAGTTCAGACATGGAGGAATACAGCTCAAATATCTTTGGCACATGGCTGTTTGCTTTGATAGGTGTGTAATTGCTTTTGGTAAACTCTAGTGTTACCACTGAACACACTTTAGACCCCATACCTTCCAGAACTGGTATCCGGGTACAGATGAGATATATGGGATAGTGCCAGGATATTTTCTTTAGCCAAAACAATCTTGTCCTCCAAAACTTTATATTCCATGTAAAAAAAATAATGAGGCCTGGTGCACACAAGCTTGTGTAAAAGAGGAGAACATAAGATTAGTAGACCAAAAAACATATCTTCTAGTGGTAATTTCTTTATTTTTAATCAGGTAATTTTTTTCCAAGCTTGATGTAAATTGTCTGATTAAGTGTCATAGTCTCTAGATGGAAACATTTCCCGAAGTTACAAGATTAAACAGCCCGAGGAAAGTATGCCAAATTAGTGTGAGCTTGCAGAGTCATATGTTGTCAAATTATTAGTGGAATTTTCCCCCCAGTAAAGGTCAAACATATGGTTTTTTAATTTTGTTTTATAGAGGAAAAAACTACTGTTTGCCAGGACTTGGTACCAGCTTCTATCATACATTTACTTGAAACTGTACTTTCAAGAAGGATTCTCTTCCACTGATTTTAAGGAAAAGTTGAGAATTGACTGAATGAATATAAATAATTGAATGAACAAATGTGGAAATGTTTACATCAATGTTGATGTTTTTGCAATACATGCTACATGGAAAACATCGCAATATAAGCAGCGACACTGAACACTTTCAGATAAATTCGCAATCAAACGGTATATGATACTTAAAAACAAATTTTGCTTACTCGCTAGATTTAATAATTGCCATCCCCTAGTTTTGACTAAAGGTATTTGACATCCTTGGTTTTCGGACAAGTAAATGCATTTTCATCTTTTAGTTGAACACACAAAATTTTCAGCCCACTGACAAAATGGACTTTTCAGAGGAATGGTCATATTTCAGAGGGAACGACAATAATTAGTCGCTAGGTTTTGTGAGGGATTTATGCACATTCATATCATTGGGCTTATTTCAGCTGTGGCAATCTATACAAGCACCAGTGATTTGTGGCATCTTCAAATGCTATTTTTTCTTGACTTTGGCCGTGTTTTAGACACAAAGATTTCTCTGGACTGTTGGCACTGGTATGAACTTCATAATCAGTGAGACACTGGATGCCACTGATCAGCTTATTATGTTAGTTTCAACAGTTAGGCCTAGTAATCATGGCCTAGTTTGCACAAGGACCAATGGTTAACTAGTGGTTTTTTAGTGACACAAAAGTTGTAGTGCGAACGACTCTAGTCATGTCATGTCAACGCGACCGGTCACTTACGTACGTTATCATTTTCTTATAATATAACTTATTCACTCTGCACTGTGCTATGAAAACGGTTATTGATATCCAGCAATGCGACCATGCCCGGTACCGGTAGGCTTGGTTCCAAATAGTTGACTGGCGTAGTCCAACTATCGTCGACTAGAAAGAGTTCGGGCTAACTTAGTCGAACTAGGGTCAACGGGACTACCGCTAACTTGGCCCTTGTAGGCTATGTCTTTTAGTCACTGAATCTAGCATAAAAAGAAAAACAAAGTTTACCATAGATGAAACGTTTATTTCACACTGCCAACAGCATGCCATATTCATATTGTAGTACATCAATACTTAAAATTATATGTACAGTAAAGCAATAGGCCTATATTTGAAAATAGTGTTATGGCACTTGCTTGGCAGCTATTTTGGAGCATTGAACAGCAGGGTCAAAGTGTATTAAGTAACACACCTAGGTGTAGCTTACCTTGGGGAATTGGTTAAGCCATGTGTGGGTCATAGGTCGATTGCTATATGTCAAATCTGTCAGTGTAAAGGTTGCATACACTGGATGGATTTGACTGGGGCTTGCACTAAATTGGTAGTATTATCGATAGCAGCTTAATCTAATTTTAAAACCATCAAGATGAGTATCCAATTATGCGAAAGCCCTTTCATGCCAACAAATAATACATTTCTTGTTCACAATCCATTATTACGGATTCACAATCCATTATTACGAGTTCGCAATCCGTTATTACGGATTCTTAATCCATTATTATGGATTCTTAATCCATTATTATGGATTCGTAATCTGTTATTATGAATTCGCAATCAGTTATTACAGATTCACTAGCCGTTATTACGGATTTACAATTGTGAATCCCAATCTGTAATAATGGATACCATATCTGTAATAATGCATTCCAATACCTCATGTCCCCCCCCCCTTATTCTCATCAAAGTAGCAAAGATTGGTTTGATTAGTAAAAGTGTCTAGGAGACAGTGATGGTAGGAATTGAAGTATCTGTTCATTTGGAACTCCTTAGCCTGATGAAAATATATTGTTGAGTGGATGATAAAACTCTTTCTTAACAAATTTAATTCAGGTCTGTGTCTACCCTAGGATTGTTGACGCTTGTTTCGCAACTTTGTTTATTTGTATGTTGTTTCCTTGCTCCATGTACCAAGCCCCACAATTGATATGATAAGTGAAGGTAATTGAAATATGATGTCACAATACGAGGTCACCATAGACTACTTTGCAAATACTTTTTTTTCGCCTGTATTAGCTGTGGAATGAGGTGCTTACTGGTCTCGTTTTGACGAGTGCATGCTGGTTTAGTGACAAAGTCACTTTTTAGACCAGCAGCATGCACCTCATTCTATGGCTAAATGGGGCATAAAAAGTGTTTGCGAAGTAGTCCATGGCAAGCCGTAGTGCAAATCCGAAGAGCATGTGACTTAGTAAATCTGAATGTTTTATGTCACAATGATTAACAATGAGAAGGAAAACGGATTCATCCCAATGTTTACTATTTATACAATGCTAAGAGCAATCTCCCCACGAAAAAGTTCAGTTGGAAAAGTTGGGTTTTTACCGTCTCTAAAATTCCATTATTCAACCAAACAAACAAACACCCAAACAACAACACAACAAACTGCAACACATTGTGACAGCTGCCATAAAATGAAAAAATAAATCAGCTGAAGCTGCAACAGGTGGTTGTCGAGTGCAAATTTTAACTGGAAGAGTGGAGCCAAGCTGCTGGATTTGATACTATTGCTTTAAATGGAGAAAGCCATTGAATCTTTTTTTGTTTTTTTGCAAGGAATAGAAAAACTAACTGACCCTAAAACCTAAAGCAACCACAACCTGTGGAAATCTTGCCTTTTCAGTATCCGCTCCCAAACTCTGGATTCAATTGTTATTAAAACAGTTTTTTCCACATTTGTGTCTATCCACTTGTTTTTCTGTTTGTGTGCAAATCTCTCTTTAATGTGCTCTTAATTACATCTCCTGTGTACTTTGGTAATCTTGTGAGTTTTCTTTTTTCCAGTGTCTCGGAATATGTTTCTCACAGATAGAAGGCGATTTACAAATTTTGAATTATTATTATTACTATAATAAGGGTTCTTTTCTGGTGAAGAGACCCCCCCCCCGTCCATTCCCCCTTCCCAACCCTACCTTCATTACATCCATGTAGCAAACCAAATGCGCACAATCCAACAATATTAGAGAATAAGAAGATTGAGTGGTGATCAGTGGAACCCTGTAAAAACATACAAGATCAGCGCCTTAACCTTTCATTCAACAGTTGACCTGAGCGTGACCTCCTCATGACCTCGTTTCCCATTCACCTTTGACACTCTGACCACTCTTTTACTCAGGTGATTGGAATGCACAGTGTCTAGAAAGTGATTCAGCCAGAAGGTTTTGGCCTTGGTAGAACTTCATGTCAAATCCATTGGGGTTTGATGTAGTGGGTGACAAGGAGGGAACTGTGGGTTGTGCCTGGAGTGCTGATTCTGGTGATGGATGGTGGTAGAAACCTGTTGAAACACAGTGGACCTTTTTGAGTTTTACATGTGTTGAAGAAAGTGTGTGTAAATCTTGCAGTGTGCATTGGGCCAAATTTGTATTTGGCTTCAAATCTCGCAAGTAATAAACCACAAGGGGAACTGACTGGGTTAATTTTAGATAATTTTGGGAACAGCGTTGAACAAAGAAACATTTACTAGAGCGGAGAACCGCCGACATTAGGGCTAGATTAGATAGCTCAGTTGGTAGAGCGCCAGACAGTAATCCAGAGCCACAGGATCAAGTCCCGTTCTAGTCATTTGTTACCTAGAATAATTGGGTACACTTCCAGATGGGCAAATAAAAAGCAAAGAAAGACTCACATTGCTATCAGCGATTTTCTATACTCCATTGATAAACAAATTAGCAGAGTTAAGGTTGCTGATGACACTTTTGTTCGATGTCATTTGGGGAAAATCAGTTGCCTGAACTGGACCAGAAAGTTTGCTTTTGGTGATTAAGATATTAAAGATAGACTTGCAATAAAGGTAAGTCAATTTTAATCTAGCCTCTTTTCTCATCAATGCAGGAACAGTACCCTTTTTTTTTGGGGGGGGGGATTCGGAGGGGGGAGGGGGTACACTTAGAGAATGACTTGTCCATCAACAGTGGCCACAGCCAGGACTTTGTAGCTTGTACATGTACATTGTAGGTTCTCTGAGTATTGCACCATAGAGCTATGGGTCCTAGCTCTATGATTGCACTCACAGCCTCTATGGCCTACATATTAAAAATGCATGTGTTGGGCTCATGTCATTAACATAAGAAGATTTATGAAGGCAGGTTACTGAGGGGCAACACTCAGGCTAGATAGAGGATTCCTGCTGCTGATAATTGTATCCCACAGTTCAAGCTTGGCTCAGCCATGCCTTACATGGTATGGTAGTGCAAGAGCTGAATGCACTGACTGTCCATCAATCAATCACCTCATACAGGGCAAGCTGTTTTGCCACCTGTTGCTATTAGCAGCCATGATAAGGGTGTAACAATAGCTGCACACTCCCATTTCAAAAATAATTGAACAAGATTGAGTGAAGTAAAAGTGTTATCAACAGAAAAGAAATTCCTGTACTACACATCATTCTGAGAAACATTTCCATCTAAAATGATAGTTATTTCCTGAAAATTGCAATTGCCAATGCAGGACCTTTTGTACTAAAATAATGCAACAAGTCATATCAAAAACCAAGCTTTTTGGAAAAGTAAATTAATTAAAATAAAAAACACACACAAGCGTGCAACAAAAGAAACTCTCAAGATTTGTGAAACTTTTAATTTAATAAACTTCTGACCGCCTGTACAGAAATACATAAACATATAAAAATATAAAAGTGAAACTTTTTTTTCACAAATCAAAGATAAAAATCAACCTTGATGTTTTTAAAATAAATATAAAGAATACATAATGGTTTACGAAGAAACAGATTCCTCTTATGCGCTGCCTTCAACGAGGTCAAACAATGGGAACGTGTACGCGCCACGCACAATGCGCATCCAATGATGTCTTCTTGACCTCGGTGATTGAAACTTTTTACATGGCGTCCAAGAAGTCTGTAAAACATGAATACTAAAACTGTTTATAAAATGCTTAAATTTGTATTATACTTGTAAGGTGTGCAGGCCCTATATATCAATTTTAATATGAATAGCAATAGTTAGAAGCTTGATGTTTTGAATTTGGCAAAGTCTGTCTCGAAGTCTAAACATGAAGACGCATCTTCCTTTTAAAACTTAAAAAATAAAATTTATCTTAAGTACGTAGACAATAATTTCCACAGCCAAGAGAAGAAAAAAGGCAAAAATCATTTAGGTGTGGAAAGTTGTTTTGCACTAAAAAGATGTTTTATACTAAACCTGTAATACATGCATAGACCTTTTCTTGCATAATCCAGAGTTGCATTTATTGAAGCCCTTAACCTCTGTGCACGGCACAGAAGTGCAATTTCAAAACCATTTTTTCTACCAGTAATTGCACCTTACAAATGACTGCATCTTTGGTATTGCTTTTCTCAAGGGTACACAGAACAATTCTGAAAAAATTGAAAGATCAAACAAAACTTTAAAACAAATTAACTTCAAAATACACTTAAAACCTGCAGAAAGGGATGGTACAACAATTGTTAATGGAGACTTAACTTTATTCCAATCAGTAGGTTATCAAGAAACATCTCTTAGACAAACCTGTGAGTCTTTCACTAAAATATGTAGTTAAATTATTCAAAATGTCACATTTTTGTTCAGTACAGTTTTGCAAAGAGCTGACCTCTTAACACCAGTGCTCAAATTGATAGAGCTGCTTTAAGCACAAAAAGTAGCTTAGCACAACAAAATCATGCTTACCAGAATAAGGTTACCAGCCAAAATACCATGTCATATGCATCATCTTTGACTGGTGTCCTGCTAATGTTGCTTATCAGAAAATTGTTGGGCGAAATTGCCTCCATAAGTAGCTCTATGAAATTGGGCCCTGGTGAGCTTGGTGTTTAAGATACCTGCTCTAGAATGAGGAAAGTTGAGGGTTCGAGTCCCTTCCGAGGTATCTGGTGGGTTTAAGGTGAAAAATCAGTGCTTCATAATACATCCTGTAATGGGAAAACTTTGAATTTGATGTTAATATTGTTTAAATTTTAATCAATTTGGCATGTTTCTTTTTGGCACATTTATTTCTCCGAGTAGAATTTAATTTTTTTTTTACTGAGAACTTGTCCGAGTTCTGCCTCTACAACCTTTGGGCAAATTTATGGTTTAGTCAAGTCAGAAATCAGCTTGACCACGAACAGCAAAAGTCTGGTTTTAGGAATGGCGACTTGCAATGTTGAGATTTGCTACTGACCAAAAAATAAATCCCTAAACACATCAAGCCAAGCCAAGCCAATATCCTGCAGTGGTCAGTGGAAAAACTCCCAGGAAACTTTTCAATAAAATCTTCCTCTTGTTATTAACACTGACGTACCATCCCTTTAAATAAATAACTCCAATCACACTTTTTAGCACACATTTTGGCACGTTTGTAAAAAATATTAAAGTAAACTGGTTAGTCAAATCAATGCTAGTGAGTAGTGAAATTAATCCTGAGAAATGAGAAGGGGGACAAAGGGCGTCTGGGAGACAAAAACTTAAGAAAAAAAAACCCCCAAAATAATTTGCAATAATTCAAAATCTTGGCAGAGCATTTTCCCCCAAATAAGTATCCAACGATTTATAGAAAAAGAAACAAAATTTATTAAATATATTATTTCCCCCTTTTTTTCTTGGGTGGGGGGGGGGGGGGGGGGGGCGGCAAAATAACTACAAAACGGAGATCATTCCTCAGTCAAGTTAAGCTTTAACTGCAAAAGTTATGAAGAAAGCCTTGGGGGGAACAGAACAAAAGAAAAACAAGAAAAGAAATTAAGTATAATTGCAAACTCTGTTCAAGTCTTTTTGTTCCCGAGTCCTTTTGTCTTTGTTTCTTTTTCTGTCCAAATGAACTCGCACAAAATGTCACAAATTTTCTTACTTTTAAAGCAGCATGATTGATTTACGCCAATCTACAAATGGGAGTATGTTTTTTCCATGTAAACTCTAGTGGATCCTCCCCCCCCCAGTTTTTAACATTTGTAAATTACCAGCAGGCAACTGATTTTTGTAAAAGTGGCAACGCCTAGTCTCGAGTGAATCTAGAGGTTAGAATACTTGGTCTCTGTTTATGTTGGATAAATCAAGTCACAGGATGGTTTTTATCAGACTCTCTGAGTGATAAACAGGAGCGTAGATTTGGAGGGCCTTTAAAGTGCCTTCCCTAAACCCTGTCCAACTGATAATGAACCTTTTTAGGATGGCCTTGCGATTAATGGAACCTAAAATAGTACCTGATGAATAGACAACAGGGTAATGCCCTGTATGGCTAGTGTGCAGGGCAGCTCTAAAGAATCATTTTTATTATTATTATTGAGAGTTGTTGGGTTTTTGTTTTTTTTGGGGGGGGGGGGGGGGGCTGGGGGACCTAATAAGCGTTTGCTGGGTGCTTGTTGGCCATTAAAGCCAAGCTGCAAGCATTTGCATCTTGCAACCGGGGAGATTTTGTGCAACAACCAGGGAGATATTTAGAACAGTTTCAATAATCAGGGAGATTTTCAGATTTGTGCATTAGAACATGTTACGGTTGGTTTATTTTTCAGGGAACTGTTTCCAGAATCAGGGAGAGCTGGCAGCTCTGGATTAAAAACATTTAAAAGACAATGTTGGTAACTATCGGGATAGAATCTGAGAACTCACTACATATAAAGTTAACCATACTAGTAACAATCTCCCGGATACATATTTCTTTCTGAAACAATGTCAAAGTTGGAGGAAAGAGGATTTAAAGAGCCTTAAAATCATCGGTGCTTATTTTGATTGCACAAAATCCCTGAAAAATGAAAACACTGTTCTGTTGTCCACAGTATCGTAACCATACCACATCATGAAACTGCCTGTATGATGTATAGCCCTCACGCAGTTATCACGCCGCCATCTTGGAGGTAAAATCGATGATGAAGCAATGGAAAATGCACATCTATGTACGCATGGCGTACAGGATGGGCCAGTGAGCAACCTTCTTTCGACCTCTAGATGAGGGCGCTCTACTCCGATGTGAAGCAAGGGGGGTTTGGAATTAAATACAGGAATGAGAAATTTCAGACTTTTACTTGAATTCAGATTTTTTTTCCCTGCCTGGTAAAACAAAGTAGCTGTAATTTTCTTCAGATTTAAAGTAACCCTTTTCTTTGATCTACTTCTCTAGTGCTGAGGATGCTGTTCCCAGAAGCTCCAATGAATCTATGACTCCTTGGCTCAGTTTCTCAAAGCACTAAGATTCATCTGCAGATGAAGTGGCAAGTTTACCATAAGGATTTTATTGTGACACCACATTTCACTTAGCAGTTAAAATCAATCTTTACTCTTTGAAATCAAGCCCAGTGTTTATCAAAAGGTGGAAATGCCATCTTTTCAGAGTCCCTCCTAACATATGGATCTTAGTTTCAGACCTTTTTGCCAGCATGACTCTCAGCCTTGTGATTAACTCTTCCAGAAAACAATGATGTACATGTACATGAGGGGGTCTGGGGTTGTGTGACAGTAAACTCATCTCTTTAGGAAAATCTTAATACAGAGGGAGATCAAAGGACAACCCTGAATCAGGAAGACATTCTGACAAATCTCAGACCAGAGACTTTCATAAGTTGATGTTATACATGTGTAAGTAACAAAATGTATGTCTGCTAAGCTTACATTGGGTTGGGAAGGGGCAACACCCATTCCCGTATTTGTAAAGCCGCTAACCAAATACAAGCTTTACTTAGCAAACTTAATTTTGCTTTAACAGGTTGCTGGTTCCAAAATGTATGTCTTCTATGCTTACATTGGGTTGGGAAGGGGTTACAAATATTTTTTTTTTTTTTTTTTTTTTCATAAGTGAAAATATTGCTACCTGGAAGGGAATAGGCATAGAACAACAACAAAACTTAAGGGTAGGCACATCAATGGTGGCACTGTCAAAACACAACGCAAGATATCATGACTAAAACTTGAGCCTTGTTTCAGGACACTGATCGACGTGATAAAAAGTGGAATAAGTACTCAACAGAAATGTGCCTTTTCCCGACTATCCTGGAGTGAGTATTATGTCCATCCCCGAGCTTATCTCTAAACGGCTTCCCCCTGCTGCCCGGTTGCTGCCCCCACGGACAGATCTCGATCCCCTGCCGTCTAAGGACGACGAGGTCTCCTGGGTGTCGTCCTCGTCGCCTTCCCAATACTGTTGTGTTGCAAGTCCGTTCTCAATCAGCGCCATGCCGATGTTGATGTCTGATTTTCCATTAGTGTCGTACAGCTCCACCTCAAGAATTGGGTAACTGTGGATTTTATGAAGACAGGAAAGGGTTTTGTAAAACTGAAATAAGGTAAACAATTTGTTAATTAGTTTCATAAGATACTTTTCAAGGTAATGTTAATTATTGTTTTACTTTTACCCTTTTTTTTTTGCAGGGGGAGGAGACAATATAATACCAGAATGAGGGTTCGAATCCCACCCAATCCAATTTTGTAAATCTGCTTAACAAAATAAAAGCTCCACTTAGCATTAACAGGTTACCAACCAAAAATATCAATTAACAAAGCATAATGGCTGGTTCCCTATGCTCCCATGATCAATAGCTTTTTATGAAATTGGGCTCAGGCCGATAAAAGGGCACTGGTCTTGGCCTTGGTGCCCCTTCAAAAGTTTCCCAAAGACTTTAAGATTTTACAATGGAAGTGCCCTTTGCAAAATGAAAATGGCCTTGCCCTCTCAAAGATGAAACTCCAGGCCTGAAAAAAAAATTTTCGCCTTAACTTTTTGAAATTAATCAACTGAATATGAAAGGGGTTTTTATTCAAAGCAGTTATGACATATCAAGCCTGTTTAAAAAAGAATTTGGATTATACCACGTTTTGTTAGCAATTTATGACTAAAAGGTGCAAAAAATGAAAAAAATCATAAACAATCATGTGATGACGTCATCAGAATTGACGTCATCAGAATTTACAAGACCTTGCCAATATATAACAACCTACCAAGTTTCAACATGATAGCACTAATACTTCGGGAGATATACAAGTTCAAAAAGTGCACCTTTAATGCCACGTCACGTGACCCCCGATGACGTCATCGATCTAAAACTTCACACATATGACAACTGCCTGACGGTCAACATGTGTGTAAATTTTGAAGTGATTACACCAAAATTCACCACACACATCTTCAAAAAGTCCATTTTGATCAGTTTTCAACCTGCCGCTAGAGGGCGCTCTTGTGTGTTGTGACGTCATCGGTATTTTTTTTTTAATTGCCCACCCTTGCCAAACAATAACATCGTTGAAAACAACTTCATAAAAATTTCCACTTTTGAATTACAAGGCACTTCCTGTTTCGACCGGAAGTAGAGGTCATGTGAGGTCACGCACACTGAATAAAATGAAGACCTAGTTTATCCCCACCCAATCCCACAAACAGAAACCTACGGTCTTTTGTGGTTGATTTGATATAGATTTTCAAATATTTAAAAAAAGGAAACTTTAATATGACGTCACGTGACAGGTGATGACGTCATCATGACATCACTGTTTTAGGATTATTATTGCACCAATACCTTTCATCACTGAAAGTTTCATTGCAATTGCTCATTGGGAACATTGCAAAATAACGCATACAAACGTTTTTACTGAAACATACAAATAAAAAAATAAAAAATAATAAAAAAAACTATAACAAAAACAAGAGCTGTTTCGCTGCGCTTTGCTGCGAAACAGCTAAAAAATCAGTGAAAATTGGGCCGTACAACATTAAGTGCTTCACTTCACCCAGGAGTACATGAACAGCTCATGTTCGCCCAACAGAAATTGAAAGACGGAAGTAAAAACCGAACTTACGCATTAGCGATGTGAGCAACTAGCGTTTTGTTGGATACCATCTCCTCAAACATTTTTCTGAAAGCAAAATATTACACAAGAGTTGTAATCTGAGAGCACAAAACATGAAAGTTAAACAGATACTTTAACTATAAAACTGTTAACAGGAATGTTATTTAAACTTGTTTGTGATGTTTTGTTGTGTTATCATTTAATTGTAATTCTGACATTAACTTTATATTTTTTTATTTTATAATTTTTTTTGGGGGGTGGGGGCAGGGGAACAAGGCAAAGTATGGATGAGTGCACGCTACACAATGGAATGTCCTAGCGTATAAACGCTTCAGGCGTGTTAACGTTCTGGGTGCATACAAAAGTGAGTTTACCTAACTGCTGGTTGTGTGTAATACAAAAATGTGTACATTCACATCTTCCAACACAACTGGTTAAATATATTACATTAACTAAGATCAAAGCCGTTAACAGCAGACCTAGAACTGAGCACAGGCTTCACAGAAATAGAAAAAGAGGAAGAATTTGAGAAGTTGATTGAAAATCTCAATTAAAAAAAGAGTCTCTGATGTGAACAGGGAGTTTGTTTCATTCTTTAAAACAAGCTTTTGAAAAATGTTGGCCTTGTCTCCTGAGGGTTGTGTGATTTTGTAAATGGGATGTATCCAAATAATATTTGTGTTTAATCCTTCAACACTGATGTTTGTATATACTTTCCCTTCGCTCGTCCCCACTGCGCCTTGCCTTAAAACCAAAGGTGCTGGGATGGGCAAACGTATCAAGCACGCTCATTGGTTAATGCTCAGTCCCATCATGCATCACACTCACACTGCAAGCACTGCACGCATGACGTACTTCCTGAACAAGAATCTGTGCAAGCTGATTAGCCCATCCCAGCGGTCCTGGATAGGCCGCTGGGGCCGAGCGAAATACTTTCCCCATCTCCTGTGAAAATAAAAAATATAAAAAAATCCACTGGCATATATGTATTACTCCAGTGGTATTCGAACCTAGTATCTTTGCCATTCTAGAGCAGATGTCTTACCACTAGAACGGCAAGCAGCTGACCCGGTAGTTAGAGGCAGTTTGAATCCTATTGAATCCTATATCTTAGCAGCGGGTACTGCAACGGTTTCAAACTGATGTTGAATTGGCATCAGGGGAAAAGAACATTATTTGTTTTACCAGGGGATCTATTAGATGAATTATTATTATCTTTTATCAATCATAAACCATGAGGAAAACTGCAGAGCTGTCAACATCAGGGAGATTTTTCAAATTTGTTCATCAGAACATGGAAAGATTGGGAACCTTTTTGCAGAATCAGGGAGAGTTGGCAGCTCTGAAATCTGACGGGGTACATTTTAAATAATTTTGGGTTGAACAAAGAACAATTTTCTAGAGCGGGACTTCTTCGTTTTTTGACCACAAATTATTATGTTTCTGAAGAATTTTCTATGTAAAATAAATATGATACTTGTGGTAATAGCCAGATAAAGGTTTGAGATTGAATCTGTTTGCGGAGTGTATTTCCCCACCTTGCCTCCTCATCAGGTCTAGCCCCGGCCTCATCAGCATTATGCTCCACAGGCCTTGCACCAACCAGATAACACTCCACTGCCTGCTGAGGCAAATGCAAAAACTGTGCCTGTATGTCGTGAATGTTTGAGTAGGGTACCCACTCGGTGTCACCGTAGTCCACGTAGAAAACCTGCACGTATGTAGGAGACAAGATGCCAGACTCATGAAAAAAGGAAGACAAATTTTGACTTTTTCAAATTGTCTGGAAGTTTATTGGAAAAATCAATTTTGGTTCAGACATTTACCTGTCAAATAATATTTCATTAAGAAATGAAATTATGTCAAATAATATTGAATAATTAAAGACAAGGGAAACTGACTGGGTAAATTGTTTTGGGTTGAACAAAAAAAATTGAGTCGAGCGACCTCTGGATTAAAGTGCCGGTGCTCTACCAACTGAGCAATCTAGCCCTATGTTAGGGCTCTCTCTATTTTGTCAATATCTTTGTACGAGAGTGCCAGTCAGAAGTCATTCAACCTGTAACTGCCATGTAGCCAGGGATCGCACCTAAGTTTACGATACAACCTGGGAAGCTGAAGCTGAGGGATCAACCTTAAGAGGATGCGACTTTTTATTTCAAATATCAAGTAATTATCCACAAGGGAAGCTGACTGGGTAAAAAGAAAAAAAAACCTGACAAGGCTTATTACCTGCGTCAACTCCTGTTTAGTGTCAACTTCTCTGACCCTTGCCCTGTAGAACCGCTGATCTTGGGGGGATTGGCAGCAGACCATCTCCCCTAGAGCCCTCAGGATTAAGTTTCCGTGTCGGTTTTGGTGGCGCTTCGAGGAGGAGTAGTTTTGACTAAAACAAAATCAAATCAAAACAATTCATGGAAATTACCAGGAAATTAAACAACGAAAAGTTATCAGCCAGGAAACTCACCAACTTGAACTTGAGAATAGACCGTGCAAGTCTTGCGCGTATTCGAACATTTTTGGGACCACTGTGGTCCCACGTACATTGCTTTAACGCGTGAAAGAAACAAACTCACGCGCTTTAACGGATCCCAATGTTCGAATACGCGCGAGACTTGCACAGTCTATTAATCCTCCTTCTGATTGACCATTCAAACCCATTCAAAAATCCACTCCCCACACTTGCCCATAGCTTTCTTTATAGCTTTAACGTTGGATCAATAGACTCTTCCCATGAGATATGCTAATTACCTTTACACATGCGTACATACACTCTTGGTTGGGAAACGCCATAGAGTTGTGCACTGTGCAGATGCACAAACGCGTGCGCGACACGCCACCATCAGTCCAATACAAAAAGGCACGATGTGTTCTCATTTTGCCAACCAAAGTGTTTGTGCGCATGCCAATGTGCAATTTATATATTTCATTTTCAAGGGTCTATTGTGCACAACCATGCATGATCAATGAAGTGTGCAAGTGGTTTGGGTGAAGCAGCAGGACTTCACAATCAATGCTTATATTTACAATCTATGTTTATTTTTTGTGAAAATATCACACAAATATCAAATGGGCAAATTATGCAAGCTGGTCAAATCATTGGGCTTGTCATGGGAAAACTCTGATCACTGTGTCAAAATTCACATCAAAAACTCACTTTGGTGCCACTTCAAGCAACACCTGATATAAAGTGACTCACTTAAAGTGAATCTTCTTTCACTGGTCAAAATCACATCAAAAACTCACTTTAATGCCACTTTGAGCAACGCCTGAGATATAAAGTGACTCATTTAAAGTGAATCTTCACCCATTGTGTCAAAATTCAAACTAAAAAAATCACTTAAGTGCTACTTCGAGCAGGGCCTGATATAAAATAACACACTTCAAGGGAATCAAGAACTCACTTTAGTGCCACTTCGAGCATTTCTAGAGTTTCGACCTCGTAGTCGTCGTCGTCGGACGGTGCCCCCGCCTGCTTCAGACTGTCCAGTGGTCTCGCAGAGTACGGTAACTGTGCCCAGAAATGAAATGCACTTAGGAGTGCTGTGACCTGAAGCGCCACCCAGCTGCCCGCTTGAGGCGGTCTGATTGGGTTGTTTGAGTAGAAAACATCCACTGACTCTCCTGGTCTCTCGTCTGAAGGACGATCAAGGGAGTGGAAGAAAAGATGGCCGTTTGATTATAACCAGAAATGTGTTTCACTTAACTTTTTGACTAGGATTGTTAAGTTACTCAGCAGAACAATTCAGCCTAGCAGAACTAGGTTACCAGCCAAAGAGCTACAGAGAGCAAAAGTTCCACTCGGCGATTGAGTAAAACTGCATTGTATGCATCTTCAGAAGTTGAAATTTATTTCTCGTTTCTTTGTTCCAACTATTTCCAGTAATTTTGGAGATTCATCTTTTATTGCCCCTTTTTCAGTAAACTTTCCAAAGGCATGATATTTGATGCTTTAAGAAATTAGGAATTTGTGTAACTGTGTACCAGGACTGACCTACGTATTTGGTTTTGGTTTTAAAAGGTGAGTTTATGAAGGAGTACAAACTGTAAATTAGATTTACTCTTATCCACCTGACTGGTCACAATATATAAACTCTGTTCCCGCCTAAACCCATGTAGCGCTCATTGCTGCATTACAATAAACATTCATTATTTACTGCCTTGCATATAGATGTACCCCCAACAAAATGAAATCTGTTAAAGAGCACATTTTGCTGGGTTTTCCACCTGATACTAACTAGCAACGAGAGTTATTGTTCATCCATGGGTTTTTACAGGCATTAACAGTATTCGTTCAACTGGAAATCCTATTGTTAGGCACATGTGGGTCAAAATAGGAAGGAAAGTTTTTTCGTTTAAAGAAGGGAACAACAAAAATTGTAACTGGAGGTGTCCAGCTTTTTAAAAATCTAAATTAGGGAATTTTTATTTATATAAATGTGTAATATTTAACTTGAAGATAGAAGATCTAGTTTTATGAGGAGTAACAAAAATATAACTAAGAATGTAGCTTGATTCATACTTCAGGCAAATTGCAAAAGCAAAGCAAATTTCCCTGCATCACGATTGGAAAGCAGCAGATTGTTTGGGTCACATGATTTGCTTCGCATTCGCTTTTGCGTGAAGTATGAACCAGGCTTTAGAAATACGCACTCTTCCAAAAACCCAATGCTGAACCATAGCGGCAAACTTCAAAAGCAAACTGAATGCAGAAAGTCACAAAAAGGGTTTGGGGGATTAGGGGGGGGGAGGCACTCCTGAAAGACCATTCATTAATCAGCACCAAACACCCACACATGGCTATTGTTGGCGAGTTTTTTCCTCAATTGTCCAAGTACTCATGTCCGGAATAACGATACAAAACAGAAATTTGGTTTTGTTTTAGAAATGTAGATACTGTGTTAACACAGAAAACACTGGAAATAGTCAATTCAAGACATGACCTTTACTAAAAAAATTGACCTTTTCGGTTGAGAGGAACTAGGTCAAATCTTGCCGCTGTTTGAGGCAGCCTCAAACACTGCCTCAAACAGCCTCTAGATTTGACCCAGCTCCAGAAAATAGTAGGCAATTGGTACAAGCTGCTTGTGGTCGCTATGGTCTCTAAAGGGTTAAGGGGTGATCGGGTGGAGGAGACTGTGAGGAACAGTGGCAACATCAGGGTTGTGAAGGAGGATGAGGAATGGAAGTTGAGGAATGGAGGTTGAGGGATGGAGGTTGAGGGCTGGAAGTTGTGGGATGGAGGTTTAGTAATGGAGGTTGAGGGATGGAGGTTGAGGGATGGAGATTTGGATTGAATTGAAGGTGGTTTGGGCTGGCTGGAGTGGGTGGATCAAACAGATAAATGCAGATGAATGTCTAATACGCCAGTGCTCATGACTATCAATGAAGTAATGGTGCCGACAACTGAAAATAATAAACGTTGAGTTGTGAAACTGAAAGCAAAAACAAAGTAGATGTCCAGGAATATCTTTCTAAATACCCTTTAACAATTAAACTCAACTAATTATAGTACTGGGATACCAAACTTTATCCGACTTCTGTCAGTAGTGGTGAAAAGTAAAACTTATTCATTGAGTAACATTCAAAAATTAAATTTAAGCGGTCCAGATGGTGAATTTTATGGTTCCTGAAGATAGACGCGCATGTATGTACACAACACGCATGACAGTAAGTTCAAGACCCATATAAACAACACACCATGCTGCAAGACATATTTCACAATAACAAGAATGGGGAAAATTGAAGATCTTTTTGTTAGTTGCGATCCACTGGTTTAAAATGAGAAATAATTAATAAGCGTGGAGGGGAGTAGGCGTGGGGGGCGGTAAGCGTGGGGGCGGTAAGCGTGGAGGCAGCAGGGGCTGGTCAGAACATCTCTTCATCTCATAATATACCTTTGTTGTTGTGACAATTTACCTGAGGGATTTATTAGAAGTAAGCATTTCTTGGACTGTATGCTTCGCTGGCGAGTGGTGTGTCTCCACTATGACATGGAAGGGAACAGACAGACAGTGCACGCAGAATGTCCAAGGAAAAGGTAACAAAAGGTTTATCAGAGTCGGCTTTCATTCCAAGTTTTACTTTGGTTCCCGAAGAGTTATAGTACTTTTTAGGTAAAAATTGTTATTAAAAGTAATGTTTCACAAAGCAAAACAAAGGCAAAAAAAAGGGGAAAAAAGAAGAACCAGCAAGGCATTACCCAAAAGAGCCAGTGGTGTGACAACGCTGGTTTTTGTCACAAGTGGTTTTTTCTCATGGCATCACCGCAAACCTTAGTTTCAAGATCATTTCCCACCAAGTTTCAAATCCCACTTAATTTAATGGCACGGTACAACATTGGTTTTCAGAAGAGTACGTTCTCACAGAAGGCCCAGTCTTCAAGAAACCCTTTCTTTAAACCTTACAAGTACCCTTTTTAATAACCGAAATAAGTGCACAAGTGTTTTAAGCAACCATTTCAAGGTAGGGTCATAGATTGGTTTTGTAATGCTGATTAACAGGCAAAACTATCAAGAAAGATACAATAAAAGTCACCTGTGAAAGTTTCATTTGAATACAGCATCTACTTGTTGAGAAAACAAAAAACCAAAAAAGTGTCATGGTATTTTCACCAAGAACATCAAATCCATCCAAGTTTAGCTAGGTGACAGTGGGTACCAGCCGCATCTCTGGCTGCAGCATTCCCGAACGGACACCACGGATATTTGCTTTTTTCAGTCAACCCTCAGCAATCCGAGAAACGATTCATGCATGAATCCTTTCTCAAACTCAAATATTTTTGGGTGAAAATGTTTCCAAATCATAGTATTTTGAAGGGAATCCATTCTCAAAACAGTTTCTACTATCAACAGCTGCAGTGCTTCCTGCCAAGTAAGTTTTTATGGCCATAAATTTTTGTTGAGTATTTGCCAATCTATTGACCCGACCTTTGAAGGTCACATCGTCATACAGTTACAGGGTGATTAAAAGTATGCAAGGTGAAGTAATTTTAGCAACATGTCAAAACATTTTTCGGTGCCCCAAACTTACCTTGCCTGACATGTTCATGTGGACACTGGTTGCCTCGGTAACACACTCGCCCTGCGGAGTAGAATTTGCAGACTGTCCTGGTGGATTGAGATTCTGTGGGGAAATAAAAGTATTTAAACCCAAGGTCTAGCTCCGGCAACTATTGAAAAAACAAAATTTTAATTTATTATTCTGAACTTCGATGTGGGGTTCACTTTGTACCTGTTGTGTGTACAGCCTCAATCATGGGTTCACTTTTTCTTGGTGTCCATGTTATGAACTAGAGTTTGAAATTAAGGGAACTGAAGAGTGAAGACGAGGTCTTACACGGCTGTACAAAACCGACGATAACAATAATATTCATAATATATTTGGCATATTTTTGGGCATCAATATTTGTCTATTGTTCATTTGGTGTCGTTATAACAAAAAGAGCACCCATGATTGTGGCTGTGCATTTAATCCTTTTTGAGAAATGCAGTTCTGTTTGCTGATTGCCGTTTTTTGATGTGGATAATTTTTTACACACTGTTGCCGATGAAAACAATTTTCACAAAATAATTGAAACATTCACCTTGCTTTCTTGTATAAATTTTCCTCAACTTTCTATCGATTTAAACCACATTTTGCGTCATTTCAACATACAAAAGAAGTAAGTATGCATCGCTCAGGTATATAGAGTTGAAAGATAAAGTGACCATTTTCAAATTTGTAAATGTCTCAAGCACAAAGTCAAAACAAAAAACAACATAATTAAAAATGATTAATAAAAATAGAAAACATTTCTAGAGACTCTACTTCTCCAGAGTTACGTCACTCACTGTAACCCACTGTCGCAACGCCCGGATCGTCTACATCGATGTTGTAGCTATTCCGATCAGACGTGAAATCGGACACCATGGGATCCCACTTATCACTGGGTACAATTTGACCTTTGGCCTCGGCCAAGGTTCCTTCCTCGACGGGTTCGTAGCCCTCATGGCCCATCTTGAAATTCCAGCCTTCTGATGCTTTCAGCAGCTGCTGATTGGTCAATTCGGTGGGCTCTACCAAGTCTGTTGGACGAGAGAGGCGAAAGAAATTTTATCAAGGTTGAAGGGGCACGTTGCCTTCAGATTGGGCACTTTTTGGCTGCAAAAAGCATTTATTTTGAAATTGATATGGTTAGACAGATATTTTAAACGTACAATATGATTCACATTTTGTGTGCTTTTTCTGTAATTTCATGACAGAACATGGTCGGCTATTTCTTAAAGCCAAATATTTGACTCCACAAAATGGCACACTGTATGTTTAGTTGGTTGTATTTTGAGAGGAAAATTTGTTTTTTAAATCACTACTCACTCATAACAACACACTATAGGTGTTTGTGCATCAACAATTCTTAAAAAGTATTGGGAGCAACATACAGTAAGATATTTTAAGGCAATGTGCCCCTTTAACGTGGTTGTCTTTAAAATATTACATTTTTCTCTCAGTCAACAGGGATGTGATAGGCTGTTGAGAAAAAAACCTGAACTCTGAGCGCAAAGAGCGAAAGCATGCGAGCTCAAAAACTTGCGAGCATGAAGCCCAATAATAACATTTATCTTTTGTTTTAAAAGCCCTACTCTGCAATCTGGGCGTTATTATATGGTTATATCTTCATTTTTTTATAAATTTGATCTTAAAAAAAAACCAAAAACGGAATTTCTTTTTTTTTTGAGGGAAAAAAAAAAACGGAATTCCGGTTAAAAACGGAGAAATCACATCCCTGAGTCAAGTACGTCTTCTTGGTCTCCCTTGGTCTACCTACCTCTCTATTCCTTGATCTTCCTTGGTCTACCTATACCAGGTCTTTATTTATGGTTCTTCCAAGGTCTTCAAGTATTTATTTCTTTGTCTCCCTTGGTTTACCTTTACCCCGTCTTTATTCCTTGTTGTTCTTAGGTCTTTCAAGACCTTCATTTCCTGTTCTTAATGGTCTATTTATACTAGGTCTATATTTATTGTTCTACCTAGGTCTTCAAAATATTCATTTCTTTGTCTCCCTTGGTCTACCTATACCAAGTCTTTATTCCTTGTTCTCCCTAGGTCTCCCGAGACCTTCATTTCTTGGTCTTTCTTGGTCTGTCCATACTAGGCCCTTATCCACTGGACTTTCCAGGTCTTGTCTTACCTTGTTGCACTGCAACAGCCTTCAATCTTGAGGAGGCAGCCAGACCAGCGTTCACCAGTTGTTGGTTGATGCATATTTCCCAGGGGCTGGATGGATCCAACAGCAGGACCTGCAGAGGCTCATCGCTGAGGAGAGGGAAAAGGCAAGTTTTTCAGGAAATATTTGTGGCTAATAATAATGTAAGGTAAACCAAATGGGTATTCCCCTATGTGGACAGATAGAGGAAACATTTATTTTATATTGAAAATGACATGCCATACTCAAACTGTAATACAGCAATATAGATTACATATACAACACATGTACAAGACAGATATACATCTGAAAATCAGCTTATACACATGTACATTAATATTAAAGGTCAGCATGTAGGAAAATGGTAAAGCAAAAAGCTTTTGTACTTTTCCCTTTATTGGACAGACAAAACAAAGAATGATAGACAAGGGACGGTTTGACAGCTGAGAACCACTAAATCAATTGGGTCTAATGTTATAATTATGTAGTATTTTACAAACAAGTTGCCATTAAAGACGATTTTAAAGTTATTTAGATAAAGGTCCCACTGTTCCAGTTCGTCTTAGAGATATTAGAAGGCTATTCCAATAAGCTATACCACCTTGAGTGAGGTTGTATACATTTTAATTCAATTCATTACAAAAATAGTTAATGGCCTGACGTTTTGACCCTAGCAGAGTCTTTCTCAAAGGCTAAATGAAACACAACACACAAAAACGGCTACACTGGTAACATATGCAGTAAAGTGGAAAGAATTGAAAATAAAAAATTTCAATTCCTTACATCACACTTTACAAACAAAGTGTGAAATTTGTACGTACCTAAAATCCAAATTCCATACAAGATATTTATACCAAATTGAGAGTGAATCAATATACCTGAATAAAGAGAGTGCACTTAAACCCACCAAGAAAAGATTTGAAATGACTATTTCCTTACCTTTGTTCATCGTAATCTTTCAGGATTCTACCTAGGAGCAGGTTCTCGTAGCCGGTCATCTTGGCAAACTCCACCACCGCCTCCTCACTCCACCCTCCTCTCAAGTGATCTGTGAAGCATTAAGTTGGTAACCTTACTCAAGAAATTAATGAGATGGGGTCTCCCATGCTCACTTTCTCTCAGTGCTCAAATTGGTCTGAAGATGGGTTAGCTAAAGAGTCAACTTTTATATTTTCTTAATTAAGGTAAATGTGACGTCCCAGTAATATTCACTAGTGTACCTTTGACAGCCCATCTTTTTGACGGATTTGCACATTTGTTACGACTCCGAGGATAGATTTGAGCTCAGAACTTCACAGTTTGTTATTGCATTTTATGTTTGATCACATATGTTGTCTACAGGCTTTAAAAGAAAGTAGAACAACTGCCCAAAGCACTGCCTCCAGGTAATTTAATTTTGAGGGAAAATAATGAACTATGGGATGTGTATTTCTTGAAACATACGTACCCTTGGAGTTTGCCAACGTTGTTCCACATCCTTCCCACTCCCCTGGACTATCCGGAGGGTAGATATGAGCAAGACAACACTTTATCACTTGAGCTGGCAGCTCATAAAAGGCAGACTGCAATGGCTTGATAGCATCCACCGCCAACCACTCCTTATTCCCGTAGTCCACATACATCAGTTGGACCTTCTTGTGGGGCGGTGTTTCCTCGGACGTAGATGGTGCTTTTTCATCTGAGCTTTTGGCATTCTCGACCGCGTCCTGTATATCGAGAATCCTGGCGCGGTACCAGGTCCTGTCTACTGTGTACTTTGCAGCACATAAGCAGCCCACCTCTAGGTCAGGGTCTTCCGTCAGGCAGGCAACATTCTTCTCGCTGTTGTAGAAGTCGTTGAGGTCTTTGTCCAAGTAATCTAACTTCTCAACATCCTTGGTGAAGAGGTGTGCATAGAACTCCTGTGGACTGACAATGTGGGACATGGCCATACGGACACAGCCATCCTGTGTTTGAAGGCTGGATCTTAGAGAAAGCTGTGGATGCTTGCTGTCCTTGGATTTACCCGTCCGAGTTGAAGGTCCAATGGAGGAAGTCTTAGACATGCTCTCGAATGTATCTAAATCTCCGACAGCTGAGAAGAAAGAACTGGAGCTTGATGAAAGGTTCTTTGAGGTAGAACTCAGAGATTTTAGGTCTTCAGATTTTTGTTTATTGGACTTCTTACTCCCTGTAACTTTTCCCTGTCTTCTGCCCTGACTGGTTCTGTATGTTGTGGATTGTTCAGGCTGTTTAGATAGAGAGTCCTGTTTAGCACGTCCATCTTGGTAGTTGCTACCACCAGAAACTCTTCTTCTGGGCTCTTGCTCTTGCGTTGCCTGCACATTGCTCTGCCCGGAGTTGTAGCTTGAGACCCCGCTGGAGGAATTTGGGCTCATCCTCTCAAGCTCTTCTTCGTCTGATGGGTGTGCCTGGGGTGAAGGGGTATCTCTTGTGTCTAGCTGCTTTCCAGTTCCCTTGCCTGGTGTTGATTTCTTTCCATTTCCTCGGCCAAATTTGTTTCTTACCGACATGGTGGAAGACTGTCTAAACTCCATATCTGGAATGCTTCCTTCCTGCATGGTTTCTCTCGGAGATTTTGATAGGTCATCTTTCTGATCTCCATCACTTTTCTTGCTTCCTTGAGACGATTGTTGAGATGGATCATTTGTAGGATTATTGATTCTGCTTCCGCGGCCTGACCATTTTAGAAGCCTCTTGGGGTTGGTCGACTGAGATTTATTTGGGTCTTCAGGAGAAGGCAAGTTGGTCAGACTGGTATGCTCCTTCTGTCCTGTCATTCCTGGTGCAGCACTTGCTTCCTTGAAGTAATGATTGCCGGCTCCATGCTTGTCAATGGAATCTTCAACAGTCTGTCTTGGTCTTGGATCATCTGGCTGGCTCTGGTGTCTTGCATTATTTATTTGGATTGTTCCACCGTGCCTGATGTCCTGCCTCCTTCGGGAGTCTGCATGATGTCCCGAGACAGAGTCCTGATACTCCATTTTTTGTTTGGTGAATCGCGGAGGGATTTCGGCTTGAGAATTTCTATTTGGGAAGTGGCCTGGGACCATTCTTTCCTTAACCTCTCTTGGGCTCTCCTGCCTTTGTCTGTCAGACTTGGATACCTGGTATTGGTTTTGTCCTTCCTTGGGCTGGGGGTTTTCTCCTGAAGGTCTCCTTGTTCCATGGTCTCTACCTGGTTGTGAAGTAACAGATGCTTTTCTTGTATCCTCCTTTGATGAAGAACTTGTCGACCTTGTCAAGTTTTGGGTTCTGTCATCACCTGCTGCACCTCTTAGAGAAGACTCCACATTCTCTTCAGATTGTGTATCTCTTGAAGTACCTGAACAAATTCACAAGATGACTAATTTCAACATGGGGTTCTTGATCCTTAAAGTTGATTGGCCCAATTTTCGCCGAAAGAAATATTTTCAAAGAATCTCTTTGTCTGAACTTGACAATGCTGGTTTCAAAAAGAAAAAATATTCACATATAATACGGACAAGGCACAAAACACATGTAACACGCAAAATTATTTGTTCAAGGCTGATGGGCGTGAGATGATGTTGGGATCCTGACCATAATTCAATTTTATTTTATAAATAACTTCCACTTAGGCGGATTTTTTCGTGCAATGCCTTCAATGAAAGCCAGGGATGATCAAGTGTGTGGACGACACCCTTCATCATCTATTGCACTTGTATTACCGTAACTTACAATACTATTTATCTCTGACCAACAGCAAAATTTCAACAGAGCACTAAACACACAAACGCTAACAATATATAAAATGTAAAATTTGCATCGAGGATAAAGAAAAAACAAATCCACAGGCCTTTCTGGATGGGATTCGAACCTACAACCTTTGCCATTCTAGAGCAGATGTTTTACCACTAAACCCACCGAGATTGTCCAATAGCTTGAGGCTAGGAAAAGTACTGAGTGCACTGTGCTTTACACACATTAGTGCATGGGTAAAACTAAATAATAAATTATCAACAAAATTGCACAAAGAAAATAATTCCCCAAGTAAGAAAAACAAATTAATAAAAACAAAATTTAATAAAATGAGTACGTTTTTGTTGCCAGAGGTACCCAGAAGGCAACTGTGTACAAAATCAACAGGTATTGCTGCAGAACGACCAACAACAAAGGGAACAATCCCATATCACGGAGCAGCCATTTTGTTTGTTGTCCATTCAAACCAAATGCAACCAAACTTAGGCTGGAAGGGAAATTAGTCCAGCACCTTTTTTTCAAATAATGTAACAAACAACAAGGAAAACTAACTGGGTAAATTTTTTTAGATAATTTTGCATTGATCAAAGTAAAATTGACTGAAGTGGGATATGAACCAACGACCTCCGGATTAACATGCCGGCGCTCTACCAACTGAGCTATCTAGCCCTTATGTTGGTGGTCTCCCTATTTTTCAATACTTTTGTTCAGGGTGTCAGTCAGAAGCCATTCAACCTGTAACTGTCGTGTAGCTGTATATAAGGAACCCCGCTCTAGTCAATTATTCTTTATTCAACTATTTAAATATATAAAACTGTCGGTGTCATTTTGTATACAGGGAATCTAACAAAGATGGCTGCTGTGTGACAAAGGTTTACAGAATTGATCAAGGTAGTACTCGGGCATTAGTGTAGGACTGTTTTATACCTTTTATAGCAGATGATGTGTCTGGAGTGGGTTGTTGTGATTGACGAGGGTCTCTGGGCGGACCACACCCTTCTAGATACTGAGCCATCTCTCTCTCAACCATGCACTGAGCAACATCAACCTGTCCATAAAAAGAAAACAAAAACCACGATGCACATAACTATTAGTTTCTTACAGAAAATATCTACAACTAATATTCAAGTGGAGAAAGGGGGTGGTAACTAGTCAATTTCTTGAACAGCAAGGGGGGGGGGAGTACATTAATTAAACACAACTTCAAAAATTGACAAAGCGGGTACCAGTCAAAAATGAAACCTGTGGGGTTTAAACTTCAGAGGATATTAAGACTCTCTACTCTTCAACATATTTACAACAAAGTGATGGCAAGGTCATACCTATAAAACAAGTTAAAGCACAGGAAGAGCTAAAAAAACACACCCAAAAATGATCACAGGACCCGAGTAATGCTGTTTGAAACATTGAGTGGTGATCCCCCAAACTAACTGCATTATCATCTACAATAAGGGAGAAATGCAGAGACAAACAGCCGGTAACCTGAGATAAGCCTCAAATTCTTTTGAGGAGTACTGAGGTTCAACCTTGGGTTACCTGGAGTTACGATTTGCCTAATTCTGCATTTCTGCCAAAACCCCCCGCATAGCCTGCATCCCTGAGGTCAAACAATGTAAATGTGCACATGAGTATGTACCTCACACAACTCTCAGCTAAGTATAGGTTTTTCCTTTGACCGCAGCGAGGGCGCTGTTTGACCTTGTAATGGGGCCTATGTCCATTATGTAATAATAGGCAGATCTTCTATCATGTCTGTAGCAATTTATCAGACGTGATGGGCCTCTCAAAGCGCTCATTTTTTTACAGTAGGTATGCAGAGCTACTATGTATGTTTGATTTATGAGTCCCACTTATTATATCAATAGTACGCAGTTCTTAGATAGCGCTTAGATAGCGCATCATACCCGAAGGTGTCTCAAAACACTCATTATTTTTCTACAAGGTACGCGAATCTATGTTGGAAATATAAGACCCATTTATTTGCATAGCACCGTGTAATGATTTACAAGGTGCTGTGGCACAATCTGCAGCCAACCATACCAGAAAACACCAAGGTGAACTCCTTTTAACGACAAGTGTACTGGGTTCTTTTACTTGCATTGCACAAGACACTGTACCTACAGCTTTACGTCCCATCCGAAGGACAAAGCAATAATGGTTAAATGTCTAACTTAAGGACAAAAGTGTCACAACCGGGACTCTGCTGATCAGAAACACCAGGGCCCAATTTCATAGAGCTGCTTAAGCACAAAAATTTGCTAAGCAAAATAAAAATTTGCTTACCAGAATAAGGTTACCAGCCAAACTACCATGTCACGTGTACAATTTGTGACTGGTATCCTGCTCATTTCTGCTTAGCAGGAAATTGTTAAGCATTATTTTCTGCTTAAGCAGCTCTATGAAATTGGGCCCAGAGCTTGAGGGAGTCTAGTGTTCTTGAACACTCAGTCACACACAGCTTCTATGGGTCTACAAGGTGATGTACATAGAATGCAATGTGCAGCCAGCCGTGCCAGAAACACCACGGGATGAAAAGTTTACTGGTTTTTTTTTTAACACTACGGCTTAACGCCCTATTTGAAGGCAAAGTGTCTTGCTCAAGGGTGGAAACGCCATGACAGGGACTCAAACACACACACTCTGGTGCACTAGATCTCTCGGCCACAACACACCTAAACATGTTCAGTAAGTGTTTTTTTTTTTTACAGGAACTGTACTTCTTTTATATAATAGTTACCGGTACAAATTTGATAGATCACACTAGAAAGGTTTTATTGTAAACTTGGGTGTGATCACTGGTTACACAGCAGCTAATGCTTGTCTGGCTTCTGACTGGCACCCCCGAACAAAGAGATTGACAAAATAAGGAGAGCGCAGGCACAATAAACCAGAGGTCGTTAGCTCAAATCCTGCTCTAGTAATGTTTTCTTTGTTCGACTCTAATCCACACTAAAAATGTAACAAGTCAGCTTCTTTGTACAGAATGATGCACTCTCAACAGGAATGAGAACTGGATTCCAAAAATGATGGAATCGGTTTGTTTTCAAAAACAACTCTCAAGTCAAGAGAATCGGTCAGAAAATCAGCAAAACTTGCTCACTTCTCCATGTTTACCTGAATACATTGCCCCTCTCCTCCATCTCTTGAGATCATGAATGGTGCAGACATATCTAGCAAGGGCAACCGTCGACCCTTCACCACCTGGATTGATGCCTGCAAGATCTTCCCAATAACCAGGCTAGCAAAGAAATAGGTCTGCTCTTTGGTCCAGCAGCCGCTGGTGACTGGTGGCTTGACCTATGGCAGTGGAAAGAGGTAACAAAATAATAATACTACTAATAATAGCAACAATAATTTTTAAATATTATTCAGTTATAGGGGAAGGATCATGTGTTTTACCCTCGAGGTCATTTTCATAAAAGTTTGATCAACCATATACATGAAATAACAAACCTGTGACAATTTGGGCTTAGTACTTGGTGTAAGTCAAGAGAAAATAGTGAAAAAACATGCACAATTTTCAGCATAAACTCACACTGTCCTTTATTTTGGTTGTTTTTCAAATTAAGTTTTCTTGATTTTTACTTCATTTCAGAGGGAAATATTTCACACCCAAAAAGCATTCTAGTATGAACTTCATAATCAGTCAGATTTCAGACTAAAATTAAACAATGGTGTTACCCTTACCAATTCTGCATAATATTTGTTTAATAAGAAATGCCTATTGAAGCCTGGTACATAATTCTTCTCGCCCTCGGTGATAGGCGACTCAATCATAAGAGCTTCATTATTTTAAATGTGAGCGCGATGTTGCAAGGCTGTTTGATGGAGGCGAACTTCGTATCTGCTTTGCAGAATTGAAAATATCACAATGCTGAAAACTGCAAATAAGTTGCCATGTGGGCCCATCAGACTGGGTACCATAGAATTTTGACCTTATGACCAATAGAATAATTCACCTACAGGTCACAGTAAGCACAGAATTCTGTGGTAAGCAGTGCCACTGAACTGGGTCAATTTCATAAATCTGTTGAGCAAAAAAAATACTGCTTAGCAATTTCACCAATTCAGCAAGAATAAGCAGGGTACCGGTAATGAGCAATGTACATTAACAATGAATCTTGGCTGGTAACCAATTTCTGTGCTTAGCAAATATTTTAAAACCTGGCACTGATCACGGCACCTTTCCAAGTGAGCAGCAAACAGCCTGGGCCGGCAGCTCGGTGAATATTGGGTGGATGAGGCGCACCCTCGTCAAGTTCAGCTTCTCTCGATTGCCGTAGTCAACGTAAATCACATCCACTAAGATCCTGGAAGGGTCATGTGGATTCTGGGTACCGCTTGGCGTCTGGTTTGTAACCCCTGCAAGTGGTTGACGATAAAAGCAATATTTAGACGATGAAGGAGAAAACAAATGTCTAGTACCATGACTTACCTAGTCACAAGTGAATGCTTAACTTGAACAGACTACAAACAACATCACATGGTTTGTGCATCAGGAATTGAGTACGAGTGTTTGTTGTCTCTTATGTAACTAAGAAAAAGCTTGTCCCTTTACCATGTATAGCAACACTGCATTAAGTTCAAAGATTTCAAATTGATTAGGCAAGTCATTGCAGGGTTTTTCTCCTAAGGATTTTTCAAAACGGTGGTGCATTCTGGACCCAAACTTAGCAAGTTGGTCGAAGCATGCTGTATTTGAAACAAAGACCTCGGGAGCATTGTACTTGATTTTTATATTTGATTGTTAAAGTTCTACTCTGCAATCTAGAGCATTTTAAACGAATGACTTTGGTGAATTTGATCTGAAATCTAAAAAAAAAAGTGAAAAAATACTAATAAATATGTTTTCCTAATTAAAAAAAAATTGTTGCTCTTATTAGCCTGACATGCCTGATGCACAAACCCTGCATTGAATGACGTGGAGTAAACTGACCTGCTATGCGTGCCCGATACCAACAGTTGTTTTGTGAGTAACATGCGCAGCAGAAGGTGCCCACCTCTGGGGCAGGGACAGGTATGCTCACATTTTTCGTATCACTGTAGAAATTACTGCATAGGAAAGAAATAGCATGTCATTTAAGCCTTTCTGAAAAAAAGTGTATACCCAGTTACTGCATGCGCGTGTGATGGTCGTCACATCACAATTGCCGCTGTCATCATTATGTTGTGATGCAACTTTCAGCGTGCGTGCGGTTGCATTAACTGGGTTAGTGGTCATAGTTCCCTGTACAGCCACAACTTAGTTGCTTAATAGTGCACAACTGAGTTTCATTGTAAAACTGAAAGAATAAAAACAGTTCGCTGCCTAACCTTGTCCGTATTTTTAACAATAGTTGATTGGTTTAATGGATTACTTTTAAGCTTACTAAATCTGTTTTCCTTGTGCAATTCTACCTAGTAAAATAGAGAATAAAGTATATTTTGTTTTGTATTAAACTCATTGCTGTTTTTGCCATTGTGCTTTCTTAATTTTTCAGAAAACTTTACTTGCAATTTTACTTGTAAATTTACTTGCAATTCGGCTGATGCCGTGATTTGTAAAAAATAAAATAAAAATAAACCATTGATGAAAGAGGAAAATACTCACTTGAGGTCTGCCACAAAACTACTCAGTGGAGAGTCAGCCAGCTGGATCCATAGAAGCGCCGGGCTCTTGACCTCACTCACTATGACCTCAACACGACCCCTGGACTTAACCTCCATGGGCCTGATGACAGCCGTTTGTTTTCCTGTGGCTATTTTATATGACGGAGGGCAGGGTTGCATTGGCGTCAGCTGATGAGGCAGTGGCTGTTGAAATGGCGGCTGAGATTGTTGGGGCTGAGTAGGAGGGTCTTCTGATGCAGAGGTTGCTTTCACGAGGGGAGCTGAGTTTTGGGGAGGCAATACCTCCGGGGCTGTGGCAGGAACTTGATGTGGCGCATTGCCCAAAGGAGCACTTTCAGGCGTGGCTCTAGGCTCAAGGGGGCTTCCCTCCGGCACAGGACAGTTACCTTCAAGAGCGCCGTCTTCCAAATGCGCCTGTTTCACCTCTCGGTTACCATTCACAACTGAAGATGCACCGTCAAGATTTTGTGCTTTGATTTTGTCATGTTCAACAGCAGACTCAAACCGTTCATTGCTACTAACATCTGCCATTCTGTTATTGCCAGTTCCTGATTCGTACTCGCGCAACGGGCCCACTGTCCCACAGCTGTCTTTTGTACCCATGGCTCCACACACGCTTGGCTTTGATTGACCAGCATCCCCTTTGGCCTCTGGGTGAGAGTCCCGAAGTCCCTTCCTCTTCGCTCCAGTGAGGCCAGAGTCTTTCACTCGCAGTGCGCCATCGCGGGACTTTGTTGACCCATGTGAGGATGCCGTAAAGGAGCTTACGTTGCTGAAGACTGAGGCGTCATTGAGCTCCGAGTTTGAATCTGCACTGCAGTTGGACTCGCTACCATCAGAGTCTGCAAAGATATTTGCAATCAAAATTAATTCGATTTTCTAAATAATAAAAAAATGTACAAAATAAACTTGCTGGCTCTTGGCTCCCTTCCCTCCCTGCCATGCAGTACAGTCAAAATAATTGTGATGATTTTTATGGGTACGATTGCATTTTTCTTACCATTTTCCTTGGACGGAAACGAAGCGACAAGTAGGACCAGGGTACTGGAGCTGGTCTCCAGGGTTGATGTGACCTCCTGGTACTTTTTGAAGAATCTCTTCTGGTCTGCTTCCTCAAGGAGCTTCTTGGCTTCGGTTATGGCCTGAATCAGATGGCAATAAGAGAGAAAGAAACTAAATCCGATTGCTTCAAATAATGGCACTTATTCTAAACCATGGCTCGGGCTTGGGCTCCGTCCACCTGTTTTAAGCCCTGTACCAAAGTGCACTTTTTCAAAAGAACTGACAGAGCCTAAGCCAGAGCCCAAGCCCAACCCTGATTTGAAAAAAGCCTATCTTTCATTGCAGTACAGTCAAAATAGTTGTGATGATTACAATCTTACAATGTGACTAGTGATGCCCTGGAATCATCAAGCAGATGATCCCATCAATGTCCGATTCAGGCTGACAATAGACCATGGTGTAGCATGGCTGAGGGTCAAGAGCACCCGACTCAAGATCTGGATCGCCGTGCCATCGTTGAAGTAAAGGATGTCCTTAAGAACGACATCCTTACCAACAGTCAATTTAGATACGTCCTTATACTCTGGATGAAGAGGGCATTTGTCAGAGAACCCCCATGTTTCCTTGAGAGTTCTTTGAGACGAGGATTAAATTGAGTCTATCCTAGGTTCTCGTCATCATGTAAATTATTATTTGTCAATAGTCTTCAAGTGCTTGTCCCCTTTTGGTAGAGGACTGGCTGAAGCAACACATGGAATAATTCTTACAGGTTCTGAGATGTCCATGATGGCTCGAGCTAACCACTGCTGATCAGCCTCGATCCTGTGAATCTTCTCCTGAAGAAACTGTTTGCTCTTCTGCATCATCTTCTTCCTGGTGGACGCCATCTTGTGTTTAATGTCACTGTAAAATCTGTCAAGCAGAGAAATAAAAACGTTCATTTTAATGCACTTGAACATCATTGGTCATTTTGTCAAAGAACTGTGTCTGCACTTTGCATGACCTAACATATACTTGAAATAACAAATCTAAGAAAGTTTAAGCTCAATCGGTCATCAGTGCGGAGTCACGACAAAATAGTGAACAACCCCCTTATATATTTTGCTTAACTAGAATCAAAGTTTACGTTTCTAAAAACGGCAAAACCTGTCCAGAGAGACAACTAGGGCAGCCTCGGAACAACTACTTCAGTCAAGTCAAGAAATATTACAAATTCAAAATAAGGCCACAGGTATCGAGCACAAAGCAGGATTGTTTAGGAAGCACAGTCATTTCCTCACAGCTACATGAGTATCTGGACAAAAACTGTGTGTGCTTACTTAACACCTGATATTTTCGGCCACTCCTGTACTGTGCATGTCAAAGCGGGTGTTGTCGTCTTAGAGTTAGACTGTAGAGGGGCACTATCAACCGTCATGTTCAAAGCAGGGGATTATGAACACTCGCCCAGTTCAACAGTTGCTCCACTTGCACCTCCTCCCTCCAGATCATAATCTAGAGAGGGAAGGCGCTCCTAGTCCTTGGGTGAGACTGAGAGTTCATAAATCCATGTACAGCCACATGACAGCCCACAGGACTGCTTTGATCATGACGACACAGCCCCTTTAAAGAGAACGCCGGCGTCATCATGCATTGGGAATTTGTCCCCCATGCCAGTGAGTGTGTCCCCCATTTACAGTAAATAAAGTTGAGTAATAAAAAGAGGGTGCTATGCCTATGACACAAGACAGAATTTCTGCATAATTTGCCATGGGGCAGGAGATTCTGTACCCCTCCCCCCAGCGCGCCCCCACAGATTCTGTCACCCATAAGCCTTCTTTGTAGAAGTTTTGTCAGATATAGTGACGATACCGTCACCACCAAAACAGCATGACACTACCTACAAATACAATATACATAAATTACATGAATCAATAATACATTACGTACACATAAAATCTTCACAATTTAAATTTTCTTTCACAGAACTGACTCGCTCTGCTGAATCTTTTTTTAATTTACTAATATTAATTAGTCTAATAATATATAATTAGCCAACCTCAAACACACATATACATGTGATAAGCCGACATCAAACACACTTTACACTACATTCAATCAGACGTCCGCAAGAAAACTGACGACCTGGCTGCTGCTGTCACAAGAATAGTTTATATTTTTTATGGAAAAAAACCCATGTGCTGTTGTATATGTGCGAAACCCAGACTTGTCAGTTATTCGAAGAGTTATCAGCCCTCAGGATAACCCGACTCCCTATGATTTGAACAAGAGAGGGCGCCCTGCTATAAAAACAACAAATTGCACCGTCTCCTCATCGAATAACGTACAGACTGCATGTAGCCGATTCTTCAAAGTTCACGAGCGGACATATCGATTTAGTGTGCAAGGATCACTTTGTCGACACGGACTAGATGGGACGGTAAGGTAAGGTAAGACTCTTATTAAGGGGACCTATTTTTAAAGCATTGTTGATATTTTTCTTGCAGGAAAAACATGATAAATAGCACTGAGCAGTCAGTACGAGCTTATTTCTCAAGACTTAGATTTTTAGAAATAGAGTAACTGAGTAGAGTAGCACTGTCCATAGAGCAACTGTCCTACTCCTAGCACAGTTAGAAATGGAGGAAGAAAATACCTCCATGGTTAGATTACGAGAGGAGCTAGCTAGCCCTTTCAACATCAAGTTCAACCTTTGTACAGTAAGCGCTGTGGCTGTCACTTGTCATTATTAATTATATCAGCCCTGCGAAGCAGGCTGACATTGTATTAAAATGCTACAGTACAACTCTTCATGAACGTCCTCTTCAGCACTGGATCAATTCATTTCATGGAGCCATTTTATATGACACAGACAGATGCATCTGTTTTTATCCTTTTTAACCCCTGTCCTGTGCAATTACTTGAAATTAATTATTCCTCCTTATATTATAACTGTACTAATGTTGTAATGTTCTTGGGGTTTTTTTTTTTTTGGGGGGGAGGGGTTTACTTTGTTTCACTAATTTTGTTGGTCCTATTTTTAAATAATTTACAAATTATAACATTTTTAAAAATAAAATTCTTTGTTTATTGATCTGCCTAATCTGCAGATTGATCTGCCGAATCTGCATTTTGATCTGCCCAATGTGCACATCGATCTGCCCAATCTGCAGATCGGTCTGCCCAATCTGCAGTCTGATCTGCCCAATCTGCAGATTGATCTGCCCAATTTGCAGATTGATCTGCCCAATCTGCAGTTTGATCAAAATGTTTTGATTTAGCAGCTCTATGAACTTGGGCCCGGTTATTTTCTTTATTTTCTAATTTGAAAGCCTGCCATTCTCTTTCAGGTTGAGCTGTTTTCTGCCCCAGGGTTGCAACAATGGCCGGATCACGGATGAACAAGCGGCTCTTCTTGATTCTGCTTGTCTTTCTCCTCTTCTGTTGCTTCGGTTGGATGCGTCTCCTGTTCATCTTGACGTCTTATGATTTGGAGCGGAGGCATGTGCCATTGACCCAGCTGGTGTCCTTCTCATCTAAAGTTGAACATGATCATGTGAGTGTAAATGTTGAGTGCATTTTAGAGATTTGCTCAATCTGCAGATTGCGCACGATTTTACCTAATCTAGAGATGGATCTGCCCAATATGCAGATTGATCTGCCCATCCCCCCCCCATGGCCACTCCTAGGAAATCAGAACTCACACACAAAGTTTTTTCAAAAAGTAAAAAAAAGGGCTATTGCACTGTATTTATATGTTATTAAGAGCATTTAAGAAAATTTGCCCAATCTGCAGATTGCGCTGCTCATTTAGAGGATTTTTAGCCTTACAAGCCTCATATGCAAACCTTATTCAAAGCTGTGGGAAAGGGGGGGCGCTCAGTGGGGCACCTAGAAGTATCTTTGAAGGGGATTGAGAAGGAAATTCTGCCCAATTAAGCCATGGGTGAGCAAGCCTGGACTCGCAATAAAATAGAAATGAAACACCAGTTACTGCAGAACAACTGCAGGTTTCTGGCATGAACCAACATTCATCCCCCTCCCACTTCCAATGTTCCTTTTGGTAAACATTGTCTTCCCTTTAAAACTTTTCTCAAGGAAGACAAATTGGCTGGCCATTTGTGGGGAGGTTAGGGGCTCAAGGCCCAAGGCCCCCCTTGGGTGCGCCACTGAGGGGGGATGGGTGACAGAGGTCATTGGCAGGTCACTGGGGCAACCCTGTTCATAGAATCAGCGTTCCCTATTGTCACTTATGTTTAATATCCAATGTCCGTTATTTTGCATGTTAGGATTGGTACCACCGGGTGTGCTTCAACGGGATCCAGAGTGAGCTCTCAGTATCATCGCTGGATGACTTCATTGAGAAATGGAAAGAGACCTACTCACATGCTGATTGCAGGTAGGTCTGAGAACTCCTGATCAATCCCAAATTTAATCATGCCTGAGCAGTCTGGTGCAATGGACTCAAGTTATGGTGGCAAAGTCAACAGAGTGTGGGTCGGAATCCAGATCATTAATTCTGATGGCATTGGCATATATATGCACTATGCCAGCCTGCAGTATGTGGTAAATGCGTCTATACAGTACACAGTAAGCCCTCCTACTGTCTGACCATCCAATATCATCCAGGACCACGTGGTTTTTAGGATTTTATGCTCCCTAGAGAGATAAGAAAGTTTGAGGAATGGTCTAAAAGTATGCCCGATGAACAGGGATAATAATGTTGTAAAGCTTGATCCAGCTACTAGGATGTGTGAGCTATATAAGAACCAATTATTATTATTATTATTAATATTATTAACATAGCAGAACATCCGAAAGTAACTTTCAGGGAACAACCCTAGAGTTTGACTTTGACATTGATTATGAGGATCTACCTGCATCAATGGAGGGAACAGAGCAGCGGAAAGCTGTTGTTAGCACTGCCCTAATTCACGCAATTTAATTGATCAAAGCAAGTGTCATAACTTATTCTTTCTAATCGAGTTTCTTCTCTGTCAACAGCGATATGTACACCACCTTCTCAAGCATCTACAGCGTTAACCGACGCTCCGGTCAGTTGATCATCCCAGAGACCTTCCAGACCAAGTTTCTGAAATGGTTAGGCAATGATGAGGAACTCCTCAAAGAAGCCAGGCTACAGGTACCAGACATTTGATTTAGTTCAGTCAGTAATTTAGTCCAAATGAGAACCTGAGGAATCTATTCTTACTAATTTAAAATTAAAAAACTTACTTCTAGAAAATGAAAGTAAAGTCTTTTATTTCCTTTGATAATAATAATAATAACTAGTGATAAATGTAGATAGAAATAAAACTTTCCAATATTATATCTACCTCTACCAGTAAGCAGTGCCACCATGTCCTGCCTAGCAGCTACTCATGTTGGTAATGAAGTAATTGGGACCCATCGTATGAGAGGGGAAGAAGGAGGAAAAAGGAGGAGCTTTCACCGAAAATACAGAAAACAAAAAAATACAAAAAACACACGATGACTTCTCAAGATATGAAAGAAGTTTCCAGTAACTAACTTATGCTTCACAAAAAAGTAGCAGTACACCGTAAATTAAAAGCACAGCATATTTACAGTAGATTTTAATACAACTACAATGTCTGCAACATTTGTATAACAAAAGGCCAAGGGTCTGGATTCGGGAATTACAAAATCAATCCTGGAAAAAGAGATATTACGAGCCTGATTTCCAGTACCTTCTGTCCCTCTTTCTATGGGTGAAACAAAGTGCAGCCTGGTAGGTGCATGCCTGAGCATAATACACAGTGGACTGTCCGGATGGATTTTCACATCAGCCATCCGACGGACAGCAACAAAATTAGGGAGTTCTGAAGTTGTTCCGGGCATAAAAAACTGACCGCCGTCATGGCCGTAGGACAGTCCACAACAATTTGGCGTGCCAACCTGTCAGCATGGTGAATGCATGCTCACGAGAGAACAGAAAAATCTTGGTGTTTTTATGAGAGTATTGTTTTCTTTCCTTTGTCAAGTCAGGGTTTCATTGTGACAATGATATTTTCAAAGGAAAATTATTACTCCGTAAGCTCCACAAAGAATAATACTGCATAGAGGCACAGAATTATGTTCTGAAAACCGACCCGCAGTAGTTAATACTTATCTCTGTTTTTCTTTATGTGAGTAGTTCATAACGTCCATCTACAACAAGTACACCCACGAACACACGCTGTTCAACCCGCTGCGAGGTAAGCGGCCCGGGATCAATGGCCTTGAGGACACTGACGAATTCATGGAGGAGCTCTTGAAAAAGTCAGAGAAGAACTGTGACTTCTGTGACTATAAATAGTGAGTTCAGAGACCTTTGTTAACATAAAGCCCGGTTTATACTTCACGGTAATTGCGAAAGCAAAGCTAATTTTCCTGCGTCTCGCTTGGAAAACAGCGCGTACATGATTGTTTGCGTCAGGTAATTTACTTTGCATTCGCTTTCAAATATCACACCCAAGTTTATGATGAACCCAATTTCATAGAACTGCTTAAGCAGAAAATATTGCTTAACAATATTTTGCTTAGCAGAAATGAGCCGGATACCAGTCGTAAATTGTACATGTGACATGGTATTTTGGCTGGTAACCCTGTTCTGGTAAGCATAATTTGGTTGTGCTTAGCTACTTTTTGTACTTTATGAAATTGAGCGCAGGGAATTAGCAGCAGAGAGATCACCTTCAGGGGATGTTACTTTTTATTTCAAATATCAATTAATAAACTACAAGGGAAACTGACTGGGTAAATTTTAAATCATTTGGGTTTGAACAGAAAAAAACTATCCAGTAATTTTGGTGATTCCCCAGTAAAACTGCAGAAGATACATTTGGCCGGATTGAGTCGGAGCACTGCGCCACAGCAGCCAATGCTTTTAAGGTTGAAGGTTTCCACTCGATGGTCATCCCTAAGATTCATGACGTCAGAATGCTCACTGAGGAGATCTTCTTGGATGCCATGCACGTTTCCATGAAATGGTAAGAGCAAAGAGGTTTTGATAACTCCAAAGAGGTTTAAATAACTCCACCACCTAATGGCGGGTCGTGGCCGAGTGGTCAAGCCCACCGGACTCAAGTTCTGGTGTTTCTGATCGGTAGAGTGTGGGTTTTAGTTCCAGTCTTGACACATGTGTCTTTAGGCAAGACACTTAAGACCATTAGGCCCTATAGACTGCGCAAGTCTCGCGCGCATTCAAACTTCCTGGACCATTGTGGTCCCAAGTATATGGAATTTTTCCGTGGGCGAGATTTTGTTTCGTCAATTACTATTTATGTTCCCTGCCCACCCGAAGATTTTTTTCTGGGTACACTTGTTCTTTTCTTGCTTTGTATGAAGTTGATTAATTTTTGATTCTTCTCAGGTACATGAAGGTATATGAAACAGATAAACAGTGGCGGTATCCACACATGATCTGGGATAATCTGCCACAGGCCAGTGCCAGCCAAGTTCACCCACACGCTCAGTTATTAGTCAGTCCTGTCAGGCATTATGGTGAGTTCTGACACATCTTTAAAACTCACTTCTGAGTACCCTGGAGGTGTCTCACGTTGGATTCTTACATAAAACTCATTCGTAATGTTTTGTACTGAGCTCTAGGATTTATACATGAAACGCAACCCAAGCCTCCTGACTCGGTTGTGGGTTCTTTCAACTGGTTGCAATGTGTTCAACCCTTATATGAGGTGCTTTAATAAGGCCCTAGCATTCCGTAAGCCTTAGGCACCAGTGTTCCATAGGCTCTAGGCACCTTGGGCCGGTTGTAGCCGGCTTTTTTAACTCTCTCGATGGTGTCCTGTTTTTGATAGATTCTGATTCCAAGATGATGATTAATTGAAGTGTTTTGTGCATTTCTCCCTGTAGGTAAGATTGAACACTTGAGGCTAGCTGCTATAACATATGGACGAGAAAATCAAGGGAAAAATTACTTTACTGATCTTCTAAAGGTAATTATGTCATCCATTTCATTCTGAGAAAGTTATTAACAGAATTATTAACTGTTGTAAACTGCTCACCAACCAAAAGGACCTGTGGTATAAATGCAAACAAAAAAGTGAATTGCCTGACGTTTCGACCCTAGCAGAGTCTTTCTAGGTTGTACGATCCTTCCTGAAAATGTTTCTGTGAAATCATCAACAGTGAATGCAGCCATTATCTTGGTTTCTTACAGATCCACAATGCATTGGGACTGACGGTTACCCTTGGCAATGCAACAGCCATGGCCTACCTTAATCCCACACAGGACAATGATGTCATGATCCTAAGCAAAACACCTTGCGAGGATTTTTTTAGGTAAGGTATAACTTAATAGATGTTAATTTGTTAGGTAGAATTGATAATAATAGTATTGTTATATAACACCCAAACAGGTCCTGGTCATTTGATTGGAGAATTTTAGGCCGCACAGCGTCCATTCACCTTTTAAAGACCATAACGGTCGTAAACGGCTTGTACCAAAATACCCATAGTGACCGCAAACGGCTGCAAGATCTGACCTACTTCCACCAAAAAGGTCAAAGTAAAGGTCATGATCTAAAGTGAAATTTTCTAATGTTTGCCATGTGCCATAGCATTTATGTTTCTAAAGACAAAACCAAATTTCTTATTTATAATAATTTTTTGTGGCACTTTTACAAGATTTTTTTTTTCTTCAAAAACTCAACAACAAAACCATGTGTGGGCATACAGTGATGATTATAGAGAAATGAATGGTCTCTATTGGGTTAATTCAACCATTGGCTTATGTCAAATACTGTATTTTTCTACTATTCATCATGCATTTTGGCTTCATCCATTTGATCATTAGCAGCACAAAACACCCTCATATGAGATGCCAGAATACAGGAGTGTATAGTTTGTTTATTCTTATAGTTTTATCCTCCAGTCAAATGACAAAGATCTACTCGGATATTTTATAAAATCAAGTTTTAAGTGTTTAGCATTCGTGCAATGGAGAGAGGTTTTCCACGAGCTGAAATATACACATGGATTGTTCCATTCCATGAGGCCATGTCGACTTGAATGGAACTTTCATTTCTGGCTTTTATGATTTGGTAATTTTTTTCATAATTGCAAATCCCTTACCCGATCTATAAATATTGCAGACCTTCGTACTGGGTACCAATCCCTTAAGTAAATTATAAGTCATGGCACTTTTTTGTTCACTGTTTTCTCCAAGGTGCAATGCCATGGGGCAGTCAAAGTCCTTGATATCTTAGACCATTCCACATATCTAAGAGGAAGGTCAGGTCCCAGAGTTGTGTGATTTCCTTTTGAGCAGCTGAAAAGAACTGTATAATTGTACAGACATACAGGCGTACTGATCTAACCCTCTGATAAAGTGGAGCCATCTGTTCTTTGTAGCAGGCTTCCAGATGTCTTGCTGACTGCCTGTTCTGAGGTTTCCAACACCCCTCTCACCTGTCAGTCAAACTTTTTTGGCTTACTGGGAAGCCAGTAACTAGTGGAACCTTCCAGCATTTGTTTACTTCCTGGGGTTAGCCCCTCACTTGAGGGTTTTAAACACCACGGACATGCATGGAGGCCATCACCTCATTGGCCAAGGAGGAATTCTACTCAGGCCTGCCATACCAACCTTAGATGATTAATTTCTTTCTCTCTTCACAGATTAGTGTATTTTACAATTCAAACTTTTAATAATCTCAAGATGTATGCATGGAGCCTTGCCATCTTCTTCCCAAAACTGGTAAGTGTATTCATCGTTAAAAAGGTTTCCCCATTTGAAACTTTCAAGTAAATTTTTTTTTTCAAGTTAAAAGCATCATGGGTCCATAATAAGAAAACTCGTTCAAAACAATCTGAAGTTTTGAATGACACTGTTCAACTTTAGGCGCTGTTTTTTTTTTGGATTACTAGTTTTTAGTAGTATGGTAGGTGTGTGTCACTTCGTGGTAATGGTGATGATATGACTATTCTGGACTGTTTTTCCCTCCCTTGTTTTTCTTAGGAGCCATGGAGCACACCGGGTTATGACGATATTCCAGTTATTGCTAGATTCATAACAGCGGGGCCTCCTTCAAGCACCAGATCACTAACAGGGGCATATGAATTTTTTGCGGTGAGTTTTATTCTAAAGGCCGTGTCACACGGGGGCATTTTACAGGCACACCCAGCTCCAGGCAATCTCCAAGAATTTATTCACAGTTCAGTTTTCTCACCATTTTTGTTGGGATGGTAATTTGAAGCTAGAAGATTGTCTGTTGTGCTGCCGAAGTGTTCCTTTTGCATGCAAGTGGTTGCCTCCAAGTTGCCTGAAAAAATTGCCCTGTGTGACGTGGCCTTTAGATTCTTGTGAACTTAGCCCTGCATTCCTCTGGTATGAATCTACTGATTACCCAATATACGCCTAATTGTTGCCCTGCATTCCTCTGGTATGGATCTACTGATTACCCGGTTTACGCCTAATTGTTGCCCTGCATTCCTCTGGTATGAATCTACTGATTACCCAATATACGCCTAATTGTTGCCCTGCATTCCTCTGGTATGAATCTACTGATTACCCGGTTTACGCCTAATTGTTGCCCTGCATTCCTCTGGTATGAATCTACTGATTACCCAATATACGCCTAATTGTTGCCCTGCATTCCTCTGGTATGAATCTACTGATTACCCAATATACGCCTAATTGTTGCCCTGCATTCCTCTGGTATGAATTTCCTGATTACCCGGTTTACGCCTAATTGTTGCCCTGCATTCCTCTGGTATGAATCTACTGATTACCCAATATACGCCTAATTGTTGCGCTGCATTCCTCTGGTATGGATCTATTGATTACCCAATTTACACCTAATTGTTGCCCTGCATTCCTCTGGTATGAATCTCCTGATTACCCGGTTTACGCCTAATTGTTGCCCTGCATTCCTCTGGTATGAATCTACTGATTACCCAATATACGCCTAATTGTTGCGCTGCATTCCTCTGGTATGGATCTATTGATTACCCAATTTACACCTAATTGTTGCCCTGCATTCCTCTGGTATGAATCTACTGATTACCCGGTTTATGCCTAATTGTTGCCCTACATTCCTCTGGTATGAATCTACTGATTACCCGGTTTATGCCTAATTGTTGCCCTGCATTCCTCTGATATGAATCTACTGATTACCCGATTTACACCTAATTGTTGCCCTGCATTCCTCTGGTATGAATCTACTGATTACCCGGTTTATGCCTAATTGTTGCCCTGCATTCCTCTGATATGAATCTACTGATTACCCGATTTACGCCTAATTGTTGCCCTGCATTCCTCTGGTATGGATCTATTAGTAGAGCTCAGAGAACAAAAACCCCTTTTGGGGAATGTTCTTTTACAGTTGCTGCACCATGCTTTTGGAATCATTTACCTATTTGTTCCATGCATAGAATTGAAACAGAGAACAGGGAGCTTGCCGCCATTGCTGTTGTCTATGGAGCACAGCACAAAAATAATGTACCCTCAGCATACCTTGGCTGTACCGAAAAACTTTTGGTTACCATCCCTGTGAATGCGTATAACAACAAACACGTGGAATGGCATGAACATACATGTGGAACACACACACTGTGATTGCATCATGACTTAATGATTGTTCCTGTTACCTCGTTTAAAGTTTTAAAGTAGGCTTAAAAAAAAAAAAAAAACGCTATTATCTTCTTGATTTACAGGTAAACAATGTGAACCAAGACCCCTTTTTGGTTGTCAAAATAATTAAGAATACTATAGAAACGAAGAAACACCCGCAAGACCATCTTCAAGATGCACAGGCTCAGAAACAAGAAATCCAGCAGCAGATTATAGAACTGCAACAAAAGCAGCAGGCCCTGGAACAGCAAGTGCAGCATCAGCAACAGCTGGGCGTTGCACCCCAGCAGCAGCAGCAGCAGCAGCAGCCACCACTGCTGCAGCAACAACCACTGCAGCAAAACCCACAGCAGGTGGAGAGGTTGGGGGAAGAGTTAATCGGTGTACATGAGGACACGAACGCTAAAAAGCAAGGCAATTCAGAACACGGAGCTGTAGTGGAGGAAATCGGCAATAAAAAATGAGACCAACTGAGGAACCTGCATCAAATCTCTTGAAATTGTGAAGAAGTATCCAAAGTTTATGTGTGAAACACATTATGATATGCTTGTCTGTCTGTGGAGGGTAAATACAATGATCATGGAATAGTGTCAACAGTACAGTGAGCTTATTCCTTTTACTTATTCAGAAATTCCATTTGTCGTGACGAGTACGTATACATGTTGTGTACTAAGAAGGAGGCTTCTTCAACCAACAATGCTCCGTCATAGCAATATTTCCTGGCTTTTTATCCATCAGTGTATAGGTTGTTTGTATAGACCTCTGGCCTTGCATTTGACATCACAAGCTCAAACAGCGCCCTCACTGAGGTCAATAAATACCTATCATTGGCTGAGAGTTGAGCTTGGTGCATACATGCATGCATGTTTCCATTGTTTGACCTCTGCAAAGGGTGCCTATGTAAGGGGTCTTATGTATCATAAAGCATTATTTTGTTTGCCGACGTTTTCTGAAATTTTTTATCGAACAACTTATTTTTAAAAAGTACAAGGAAATGACTTGTTAAGCATTATGTTTTGTGAAAATCTTCCTGGCATAAGTCATGTTTGTCACCGACATTTTACAGGCAAAGGTCTACTCAACCAGGTTTCTAATACACACACCCTGCGACCAATAAGCTTGCGAATCAACAGGGCATAGCTTGCGAATCACAGAGAATAGCAACAGGAGTTATGCCTTGGGTCAAGGCAAGGGTCACTCGCAATAGGGATGTTTCGCGTCTGGTATGATTTGCGTCTGCCAAAAGTACCAGCAGTGGCATAACTAAGTGGGGGGAGGAGGGGGGGATTAATGCCTTTAGTGTTTTAGTTTGCAGTAACACCATGTGATATTATTGACTTTGTCGAGTAGAAGTTAATTCTGATATGAACTCGTCCTGCTTAGGTCTGAAAATATTTATCCTACTGTTTATCTTCTCATCTTCTCACAAAGAATAGATGGTATATTTCTACTTTGGCTTAGTAAATCAGGGGACATACCATAGTTGATCCTCATTGTGCCCGAGTGAGATAAGTTTGGTATCCATATTTTTCTAGTAGTTGTCAGGACATTGGAGAGAATTTGAGATGATGGTCTTTTGGCCAGAGCTAGGATTGAGTGTATAATGGCATCTGTTCAGATTGGTGGAGCGCACATCTAGACTGCACCAGTTTATTAAGGAACCATCATGTAAGCCTGCAGGCTGCTACATTCCTAGGAAATCTTGGGTCTGCCTGAATCAACTCCGCTCTAGGTGGGGGTGAAATCGTTCCCTCCCTCCTGCTGAAGATTGAAGTGGAGCTGTTGGACAGATGCAAATGTGGAGCCCCCAGACAGTTCAGCACCTGATAGACTCCTGCTCTATATTTTGATCTACTTATATACTTCAAGGCCTTGTAGACCTTGATAGTGACACCATTGAAACTGACGTTGTTTCGAGGAAAGATAATTTTCATACGATTGACGACGGTAGGTGTTATTAATTGGCAGGTGAAGGGGCAATGTGTGGACTGCCCAAACAACCTTTTGTTGAAAAACAAATTTGAGTGTAGTAAGGGTTTGCGGCAACACTATGTACATGAAATGTCTCTTTGAGTTATTATTATTATTATTATTACTACTTATTCGACCTCAACAATACAAGAACAAAAAGTTGTGATGGTTCTGGAAATAGCTGCTGGTGTAACAGCTCAACATTCTGATCAGATGCTCTGATCGTCTTTTTCCCTTCTGCCGGAGAAGACCCGCAGAAGACCCGCAGAGCATACTGATTGAAACATTGAGTTGTTGCCACCACTATTTTGTGTACAGTGATACTACAAACTTACTAGATTAACTCTATCCTGCACAGTTAAACAAATCTGAGGGCAAAGCTGTGAAGAAGGCATGATAATTATTTGGGCCTTGGGAAAAAAGTTGAAAACTTTTATTGAGAAAAAGGGCCGACCTTCTTATATGTACATATGGTATAAGCTTTTATGGACATTTCAGGTTAACTAATAACAATGCTGCTGAGTTTTCCTGAGGGCAAAACAAAAAATTGAAATCATGTTTGATATTCTACTTTTGTTAAGTCTCCAATGGAAAAAATTTTGTGTGTGTTTTTTTTTTACTTGACTTATTCTAGATCTACTACCGTTGGTTTTACCATACACCTAGGTGTGATACTGAAAAGCACTGTATACTCAGTGCTTTCCCAAGTCCTGCAGAAAAGAATCCACAAGCATAGTACTTGGGTGGGATTTGAACCCACGACCCCTGTATTCTAGACCAGATATCTTAACCACTAGACCACTGAGCGTGCCCCGTTTCATGAGGCCAGCTGGTACTGCAATAATTCAGGAATTGGGGAAAGCCCAGTATACATCCTTACCACACTTCGCTCTACGGTAAAACCGAAAACGTTATTCTTTTTACTCAATGCAATTGTAAAATTTACTTATTCTGCAAGTATATAACAATGGGTAGTTCATCAATGAATGCATAATTTAACCAGAATTCAACATATGTTTTTCAGGTGTTACACAATGTAGATGGGTGCTAATATTGAATGATTTTTCACAAAATAATTAGTGGATTTTACTGATTACTATGACTATCCCAGAGTTTCCCTCGATTTTGCAGGTAGTGTATCTCATTTTAATAGAAACTGTTATGCAACAACATGTAATACACAAATTTATTAACTATATAAACACCATTTAATTAAGTGGTCAAATGGCTGTCCTGTTGGCCCGATGGGGGTGGGGAGGGGGAGGGGGAGTGGGGTGGATGAGCAACCCTCGGTAATACTTCTTGTTAAACTTTGAATAACAAGAGCGAGGATTCAGTCATAATAAAATTTGGCAAACCCTGGTCTTGTGTTTGGCCGACTGAGACCTCACAACATTTCTGCAAAATGTGCTGTGTTCTTTTGTTGTCAGTTGTAATGGCTCTTCGTTTGTATTCCCTTATTCCATGTTTATAAGTGAGAGCTAAGATTGATTGTGTATCTTAATCTTAAGCAAAGTGTAATGTCACAATACAAATCACTGCAAATGGCAATACATTGTATTTGCAACCAGTCTATAGATGAATTGTAAAATAAAACACAGGTCACAACCCCTTAAAGGCAAGAAGATAATTTTGGGGAGAGGGGTTTTAAACTTTACCAAGAAAAACTTTACCAAGAAATGGAAGTCATCATGATTATTGTTCAATAAATATACTGTAGATCTTCCTGGCCAATTTCAGCATAAATTAATTCAGTTTCATGAACACACATTCAATTCCACTCATGTTTCCCCAATTCATTCAAACTAGGATTCCAATTCAGCTACTATTGCTTTCAATTTCGTTTTTCGAGCACACATTATTTTATTCTTCTCATTCAAGTTTATTTCAATCCATTTCATTTATATGCATTCAAGATGACATTTTCATCATTTCTTCGATTGAATTTATACCAACAATTTATTTGATGAAATTGAATGGCTGACAAGCCTCTTGCTGTTGGCTTTTGCAAAATTGAATGATCTTTGCGACCTAATGAGTTTGAATGATCTTATTTGACCAGGGAATGCTTAACTGCTGAAACTGAATTACTCCTTTGGACTGATGAATGCGGATGCAACGGATCATAAGTTTTAAAGCAAAATCGAATGAGCCGGATTTTAAAATGAATGAATTTTTGTTGAAAATAGCCGGGAAAAACCTTTATTAGTTGCTGGACTGGACTTAATGTTTTTTTTCCAAACGGTCTTTAGATTATATAGTTTGCAGGTTATGCCTAAAGATGTTTCAAAGGCAGAAACAAGACATACAACACTACATTTCTAATCAGATTTAGAAGATGAAAAGTTATAATAATATTAATAATAATTATACAATACATTTATATAGCGCATAATGCAGGAACCTCTACGGCATTCTTGAATTATGTCCAGTCCAAAATAAAAAATAAGTCTACAAAGACATAAGTCCAGTAACAAATCAGGTTCATCTTCTGCATGTAATAACTACTTCAGATAAACTACAGTAAATAAACACACAAAATGACAATAAGTTATAGTTATCTACTACTAATCAAAGTTGTATTTGAGTTCTAGTAGACAAACTGCATGTTTTATAAAAATGATGCATCACTATTTTGTTACTCAATGCGCGGATTGAATGGTGGTTGGTGCTGAGGGTGAGGTGTTAATATTGTGAGTGATATATTAATGGTTTTAGTACTACATGAAGGGTTAAGTTAAAGCGTGAAGTTTTAGTTCAGTGTTTGGGTGAGGAGTACATGGGCCCAGTTTCACAAAGCATTAAGATTCATCTTTCATCTTAAGATGAGTTGTCAGTATTACCATAGTGATTTGTATTTTGACATCACACTTTTGTGTAGCAATTAAGATTGATCTGAGCTCTTTGTGGAACCGAGCCCTGGTGTTGGGATTGTGGCCATGGTTTGTGTTCACGTTGCAACAAAGTCGAGCTTGCACAATTCGCTGAAGCATGCATTATGTCTATTTTGCGCTCAAGTGTACACTTTGAAATTTCCCACACACTTTGAATTGTTCTGATTGAGCAATGTGTGAAGTTTGCCTCACTAGTACGAGGGGCCTACAACACTTTCAATTGCTTTGCTCAAATAAATTTATTACCTCAAAATACTCAGATAGTTGTACACAATGACATTGTAAACAGATTCTGTTCAGTTTTCTATACATTCATCAAATTTTTTTCACATAAAGTTTGCTCCCTATGACTAAGCCTGAGCTTTTCTTGCCACAATTTATAGCATGTCTGAGAAAAATTTGGTTACTTTAGTTGAATTTTGTCCAAATCTTCCCCTGCCATCAACTTTTAATTATTGTTGGCATTTTCACTCACTTGTAGTCAAAAGGTTTCAGGCAAGCAAAAACATGATAAATTGCGCTACACTACATGTAACCTAGGCTCAATTTCATAGAGCTGCTTAAGCACAAAAATGGCCTAAAAAGTTTGTGCTCAGCAAAAATGAACAGGATACCAGTCACATATTGTATAGGCTATGTGACATGTGATATTTTGGCTGGTAAGCATAATTGTTATCTAATTAGCCATTTTTTGTGCTAAAGCAGCTCTATGAAATTGGGCCTAGATTTTATTTTGTGTTCTATTTACAAAAGCTGCATCATCTTCAGAGTTGTATTCTTCACTACCCAGACACCATCAAAATCCAAAGAGCATTTCACCTCAATTTAATTAATTTGATTTTCCACATGACAAACCAACAATCCTTGGCATGAGGCCAGTGCCATCAAGTGAGAGTACATGTAGCAGTTCACCCATCGAGCTACATTGTACATGTACATGCATATGCTATTGGAGTTTGATGGATTCTAAGGAAAGCATATTGAGTAAACAAAAACTAAGGCCGCATCTGAATAAGAGGCTGTGGATGTGGCTTGTCGCCATGTGAACATGCGTTAAAGTGTAATATGAGATCCATAGCAACAGTTGCAGCCATAGCCGCAGCCGCAAATTTTTAAACGGCCAAAGAACGTCCTCTCCACAAATGTCTTCATACAGTAAGGTGCTATCATGGTTCAGCTTGTTT